>LR812537.1:8113003-8713003 GCA_903798195.1 Danio kyathit | reverse complement strand
GTCTCTCGGCCTTTCTCTCTGTCTTTTCCTGCCTCTCAGCTAACAGGCTTCAGGGGTGAACTTATGTTTAAGACTTCTAAAATAAATTGGCAAAACATAATGAGGCATTTGTCAGTGCTGGTTTTATGTCCCAAAGCCAAAAAAGCAAGGCTCAAATAAATGAAAACAGCATTTCTGAGCGAACGATAACTTCAGAAAGAAGTCAGATGAGTAACATGTCAGCCTGTCGTGTAGACACTTTTTGCCAGACTCCTGCTAAAAGCCGGAATAAGTCAGAATTGGTAACAAGATATTCCTGGATGTCGAAGCTTGTTAGTTTGGGCTCCATGTTTGAAATATTAATGCAAAGAGAATATTAAATGCTCAGATGAATATTAAAACTTCATGTTTAATCATATGACCGCACTGTTGAACTTTTCTCAATCAGTTGAATTTAGGACATGGCTTACTGGAATGTTTTGTATATTTCAGTTATAGTTGCCTAATGAATGAGCAGGAATGTTGCTGGCATGTGTTTGTTTGATGTCGAGCGCATCAAACAAGAAAGCAGAACAACTTGAAAATTGTATGCACATGAATAAGAACTAATTAATTAAGACCCCAATTAATATTGGTGTTGGAAGACATGCAACATGAGCTCATTGTGGATATGTACCCCTGTCTCAATTTCTGGAGAGCATGAGTTATGGAGCCAGAGGTACATCTGGCTGCGTTTCACCTAGGGCTGTGTGATTAATCGAAATCGAATCGCAATTTGAAACACTGCACTTAGATAATCACAAGAGGCTGCAATATGAAATATGTATGTATTATTTAATTTCCCTCACTCAGAGCAAATGCGTAACTGCCGTCTGTGTGTGATAGTCTTACTAGCCAATTAATTGAACACACTTCAGAATCAGAATTGTGCAACCGAACTATGCGGAACGCCCACAATAAAAAACAAACAAACAAACGCAGACAAAAAGCACGGACAAGTGGGATGATGGCGTCTGCCGCTTCAGAAGCATTAATAGACAGACATCAAAAAAACTGGACATCAGTAATATGGAAATATTTTGGGTTCAAAGTCACAGACACCGAACAAAAACAGGTCATTTGTAGGAATGTCGTAGAATTGTTGCCACAGTATGAGGAAATACAACAACCAGCACCTAAAAAAGCACCACGGGCGGCTATATGAGGTGTGTATTGCTAAAAAGTCAACTGAAAGTATTGCCAGTGACACTCAATCTAGTAGCAAGCAACAGCAAAGTACAATTTCAGTATCGTTTCAGCCATGTTAGTTTGCTAAGTGTTCTGAGTTTTTAGAATTGTTATTATTGTTGTTTGTATAATGAGCTATACTATCTCCCTAATTTATTTACAGAAAGGTAAGCTCATTTTATTTGTGTTTACTGTTTGCTCTAGAGAAAAACTAGTGTTTCTTTTCTGAATATTTAAAAACAAATTTGAATTAATGTTTAAGTATGTTAACATCTTTTAAGTTCCACTCGCATTCGCAGCATTTTAGCAGTAAGAAGCTATGATACAGATTATTGAGCTGAAGCTGGACTACAAAATTAAATTGCAAATCAAATTGAAATCGCAATATCTGTCAAAATTCAATTCAATTCAATTCAATTCATCTTTATTTGTATAGCGCTTATACAATGTAGATTGTGTCAAAGCAGCTTTACATGGAAGATTATAGTGAATTGAAACAGTCTAAAAAAAATGATAAATAAAATAATAAAATTTGCAATTAGATATTTTCCCCAAATTGCACAGCCCTAGTTTCATCTCTCGTCTTTAAAATGAACGATATGGGGCGGTATGACACCGCCGATGGCTTCTTTTCCTTTTTCGGGCTACCAGTTGATCGCTTACCTCTGTGTGAACAGCTTTTCTGGTGTAAACAGTTTTCCCAAGTAGCTCGCCGCATACGTCGGCGCACTTGGGACGCGAAGCTGAGTTGACCATGACAATGGAGTCCGTTGAAGAACGGTTCCAGAAACCAGGTTAAACAAAAGCAAAATAAATAAAATAATGTAAATAATAAAGCGATGGAGTCATGCAGGATAAAATGGCACTATCGCATTAAGTTTAGGTATATGCATTTAAACAGATGACCAATTGAAAAGTATATATATAAGAAATTAAAACAGATATTGGCATAAACAGAGAAAATTTTGGCGTTTCAATAAATATTATAGCTTAAATATAGCCAAAAATATATAAGAGGCAGGTTTCACAGTGAAAAACTTCCCCCATCCAATCTGTTTTGTCACAAAAAGTCAATATGTCTTCATTGATCCATTTTTTGTTGCCATGTTTATTAGGTTTGTCAGCTATCAACATATATTAATTATAACCTTATAACTATATTGTAGTTTATTGCAATTAGATATTTTCCCCAAATTGCACAGCCCTAGTTTTTATCTTTCGTCTTTAAAATGAACGATATGGGGCGGTATGACACCGCCGATGGCTTCTTTTCCTTTTTCGGGCTACCAGATGATTGCTTACCTCTGTGTGAACAGCTTTTCTGGTGTAACCAGTTTGCCCAGTAGATCGCCGCATAGGTCTTGGACTTGGGACACGGAGTTGAGTTGACCATGGTGATGGAGTCCGTTGAAGAACGGTTCCAGAAACCAGGTTAAACAAAAGCAAAATTAATAAAATAAAATAAACAAACAACAGGCTGAAAACGTGGTGAAATCATATTGTCACAACAGCTTTTCTTTTTCTAGATTGCTTTTAAAAACACTATCGGTTGGGTTTACGGAGGGGGTGGTTAAGTCAGTCAGTCAACAGCAAGCTGGCCTGGTCAGCTGAGGTGTATATTGCGCCCTCTGGTGGATTTAAGCAAGAAGAGGACGTGCGAGAGAAATTTAAGATCATCAAAAAGCGTACACAGCGGTCTCTAGTGGATTTGCAAAAACAAAAACTGCAAGCAGACATACGTATTTTGCTGTCCCCAGAAATGTAGTCCTGGGAATGTATCCGCAATGAGTCTGGGTTGCAGATTGTTGTTGAGTGATGAGTTTATTTCTGACTGTTTTGTAACGAACATGATGTGTGATCACTTGATTCAGTGGCTAATTTGTATTCATTTGTACAATCTCATTTGTACATTTTAGTATGATTCGCTAATCCTCAAATGTAAAGTATAGGATAGGGTTATGTGTTTGGGGGGATCATACGTTTTAAATCTAATTAATTTGTATGAATTAACCATTTTTTGACACTATATAAAATAGTTACGTTTCCTGGTGAGATCGCACTGGATATCTAGATAAAAGCGCAGGTGTGATCTGACCTGAAAATTGGCAACCTAATATTTAATTTACTCAGAAGCGCCAGGAAGGCAAAGATTATGTGACATCACACACTGTATCTTGCCCAGATTTGTCCAGAAAAGGAGAGGTCAGACACATTGTGTTAAGTGATACTAAACAAGCGCTAATAGAAGACACAGAATGTAATTCAGCCACACTAATACAAGCTCAATAGAATAGTCCACTCTGTGATTTGTATTCATAATAATAAGAATGAGGCAGAGTTTCCATTGAAGTAAAATCAATTACAGAAATAGCATTACTTCCAGTTGCTGTATTACCAAAATAAAAGCATTTAAAAAAGCAAAATAAAAGCCATTTTTGTATTAGATATATATGATAAATTTGCAAAAAAGGAATAAAATAAAGAAAAACTATTCAAATATGACCTCTTTTTGTGTTAGCATCTGTGTAAATGACCAAGCTATATTTGTTACTGCATATCAGTAGATTTACATAAAAACAATGTGACACTTTAGTTTAAGTAACACTTTACATAATTTACTACTGGATTATTACCTGCCTATTATTAAGATATTAACTGTTTATTAGCACTTATATAGTATGATCTTATTTGACATCCCTAATCCAACCCCTAAACCCAACTACTACCTGCTTATTAGTAGTTTATTAAGCTAAAAGTCTTAGTTAATGGTCTGTTAATAGCGTAAATTGTACATTATCAGTAGATTTACATTAAAACAATGTGACATTTTAGTTTAGGTAACAATTTACATAATTTACTACTGCTTTTATACCTGCCTATTATTAAGATATTAACTTTTGATTAGCATTCATCAAGTATGATCTTATTTGACATCCCTAATCCAATACCTAAACCTGCTAATTAGTAGTTTATTAAGCTAAAAGTCTTAGTTATGGTCTGTTAATAGCGTAAATTGTACATTATTAGTAGATTTACATTAAAACAATGTGACATTTTAGTTTAAGTAACAATTTACACCATTTACTACTGACTTTAGCTGCCTATTATTAAGATATTTACTGTTTATTAGCATTTATACAGTATGATCTTATTTGACATCCCAAATCCAACACCTAAACCCAACTATTACCTGCTGATTAGTAGTTTATTGAGCTAAACGTCTTAGTTAATGGTCTGTTAATAGCGTAAATTGTACATTATAAGTAGATTAACATAAAAACAATGTGACACTTTAGTTTAAGTAACAATTTACACCATTGACTACTGGCTTATTACCTGCCTATTATTAAGATATTAACTGGCATTTATATAATATGATCTTATTTGACATCCCTAATCCAACACCTAAACCCAACTATTACCTGCTAATTAGTAGTTAATTGAGTTAAAAGTCTTAATTAATGATATGTTAATAGCATAAATTGTACATTATCAGTAGATTTACATTAAAACAATGTAACACTTTAATTTAAGTAACAATTTACACCATTTACTACTGGCTTATTACCTGCCTATTAAGATATTAACTGTTTATTAGCACTTATATACTATGATCTTATTTGACATCCCAAATCAAACACCTAAACCTGCTAATTAGCAGTTTATTGTGCTAAAAGTCTTAGTTAATGGTCTGTTAATAGTGTAAATTGTACATTATCAGTAGATTTACATTAAAACAATGTGACACTTTAGTTTAAGTAACAATTTACATAATTTACTACTGGCTTTTTACCTGCCTATTATTAAGATATTAACTGTTTATTAGCATTTATATAGTATGATCTTATTTGACATCCCTAATCCAACACCTAAACCCAACTACTACCTGCTAATTAGTAGTTTATTGAGCTAAAAGTCTTAATTATTGGTCTGCTAATAGCGTAAATTGTACATTATTAGTAGATTTACATTAAAACAATGTGACATTTTAGATTATGTAACAATTCACACCATTGACTATGCTTTATACACTGTAAAAATGCAGGGATCCACATAATTCATTCATGTTGACCCAACACAAATCGATTAACTTAACACTTTTAACAAATTTATGTGGATTGAACATAAGAAAATTAAGTTGTCCCAATGAAATCCCAAGAATTGTGTTGATTCAGCTCATTTTAATTAAGTAGTTTGAACAAGCAAAAAAATATATTTTTTGAGTGTACCTGCCTATTAACTGTTTATTAGCACTTATATAGTATGATCTTATTTGACATCCCTTATCCAATAACTAAACCCAACTACTACCTACTAACAATTATTAAGCAGCTAAGTAGTAGTTTATTTAGTTAATGGTTTGTTAATAGCGTGAATTGTACATTAAACTAAAGTGTGACCAAAACGAGTCATGCTATGTTGCAGTTTATTTAGCGATTTGACTAGCACAGACACACCTTTATCAGGTCCTCCACGGACCAGAGGAAGCATAGTGCTTAATGTAATGAACCTAAAAGGTTTCTTGAGTGAGCACACTTGCTAAATGGAGACAGAAAGTGAGTGCTGTATTAGACGGATTGTCAATATTTTTTTTTGTCTACAAAAGTATCTCCTAAATCACTTTGGCCTTATTTACCCCTAAATACGATGTTTTAAAGGGGACCTATTATGCAAAAATTACTTATATAAGAGGTTTAACACAATTGTGTGGGAAACGTTTTTGAATATAACCAGCTTCTAATGATAAATATGTATTCATTTCATTTCTTATAATCACACTTGATAAAAACAGTCTGCAGAAACACTTCGATTGACATTCTCCCGTTGTACGTGTCATCAGAGGGAGAAAGCCCCGCCCCTTTAGTGCATCTCAATTCAATTCAGTGACTATCTCAACTCAATTCAAGACGATCACTTCCATTATTAGCATGGAACCCTAGTCCTGTTTTTGAATCTGCCACTATGTTGACACATATGCATTTGTAGCCCCGCCCTCTTTTAAAAAGAGCACAATCTCATTTAAATTTAAAGCGACGGTCACCAAAATGTCACAATTATGATCAAAGCCTAAAAGGAGCAGTTGAAAACATTATTTGTGTGGTATTTTGAGCTGAAGCTTCACACACACACACTCTGAGGACTCTATCAGAGACTTAGGCCCCGTTTACACTAATGCGTTTTCGTTTTGAAATGGCGTTTTAGATCAAAAACGATCCGCGTCCATACTATCGTTGCATCTAGCATTTCTAAACATATCTCCGTCCACACTACTCCACCAAAAACGTATATCACGTGACCATTCGGGCACTCTGGGCATGCGCGTTCAAGTATAAACAGGAAGCATGCGTCTCGCTCGGCATTTGGTTATTGTTAGTTAACAAACGCTGGTTGAACGATGAACGGGAACGATTAGCGAGTGCTCGAACAATAGCTTGCCTCTTGTGAATATATGCAGCTGCTGTAGTAAAAAAGGCAGAGTTTAACTGCACCTAAAAAGGACAATAGTGCAAACAACGCTCCCATTTCTGTGTCCATGTTGTTGTTTACAGTGAAGGCTGGTCTGCCGTCTTCCGGTAGCGTTATAGTCATGTGATGGGGGCTTGACGAATAAGGGAAGGATACGCAATGACCCAAAAGCCCCAATCAGCCCCGAATCTCAGCAGCCACGCCTCCGTTTTCAGATGTCTCCGTTTCCCCCCATCCACACTGAGACGGAGAAGCAGCGTTTTAGAATGAAAACGACCTCTCCAGCGTTTTCAAAACGCTCCGTTTTTGGGCTCGAAAACTCCGGCGTAGTGTGGACGGATGGCGTAACCATAGCAAAACTTATGCGTTTTAAAACTAAAACGCATTAGTGTAAACAGGGCCTTATTTTACATCTCGTAAAATAACAGGCATAATAGATCCCCATTAAAACAGATTGATTAGTGACTTCTTCAAAGCTGATAGGTTGCAAACCTGTTAGATGCTGGAAATTTTGAGCGTGTGGGGGATTAATTCTCTGGACAGATGGAATAGAGGCAGGGAACCCCGGTAGCCGACGCGACACACACAGAGAAAGTATCAGAATGATAAGCAGCAAGCAATGCTACAGCTGACTGCAGCAAGAGCTGAGCTCATGGGGAAAGGGAACTCAGTAGGTGTCTTGTCAGCCGACGGGGCCGGAACAGGTAGATAATAAGTGGCGGAGAGAGAGAGAGAGTGGAAAATACGAGCACATATGTGAAGCTGGCCGCAGCCCAACAACAGATGCAACAGTCGGGTCAGGATAGGTCACGGATGTGGCTGTGTCAAGGCAAGAATGGAGCGCTGCAGGGATGAAACTGCAGCAGGGATACAGACGGAGGTGGAATTTTCCCAAAATCTCAGATTAGGTGGAATGGGAAGAGGACGTGGTGAGGGATAAGCAGCCACAGGTACCATATCAGCAGATGGAGGATAAATGAGACGCATCATAAAGACGTTTTGTTAGAATATAAATGAAGGTGGTGAGGTTATTGCGCTAAATGAGCGCCGGGGCAGATTTGCTGAGGCGTGGGAATTTGGTGAAACTGCTTGCTAATATCCTAAAATGAATTTTGAGCACTGACACTTGGGCTGGAGCTAAAACTGATTTGGTTTTGCATATAAAAAGCTCAGCATGTAGATCGTGCAAGAGAGAGGATGTTCAGAGATTACTGAAGACATGCCTCCACTTAATAAACTACAGTTTTGTGTGTGTGTGTGTGTGTGGTGGTTGTTTGTGACTTTTAACTGTGGTAACTGATCACCAAAGTCTAAAAGGGGCACTTTCATTCATTTTCCTTTGGCTTAGACCCTTATTTATCAGAGGTCACCACAATGGAATGAACCGCCAACTATTCCAGCATTTGATTTACACAGCAGATGCCCTTCCAGCTGCAACCCAGTACTAGGAAACAACTATACACTCTCACATGCACACACGCACTCATAGATACGGCCAATTTAGTCCATTCAATTCACTTATACCACATCTCTTTGGACTATGGGGAAAACCGGAGCATATTTTGGGGACTTTTAACTGTTGTAACTGATACAGACAAGCAGTGTGTGTAAAAATGCATTAATGTTCTGGTCTAGTTGAGGGGCTTATGGATTCTTTATAAATCAGACTTAGCAGAAGTGTGTCTGCTCGCAGCCTATAGCTATATGCAAATGAGTGTGTCAAGCATCTGTTTTTTTTTACTTAAACTTCAGATTAAGCTTCTCATATTGAAGTAAAGCAAGGTTTCGGATATGATGTTAATCCGTCTTTGCATAACTAGCATGTATTTATATGGCAGTCTAATTATCCTTATAGTTTTTATCCGTCCACAGCCTTGAATGATCTGATATCTATCTGCTAGCATGTTAGCATTAGTATGTCATACATCAAAAGGGGCGCATAAGAAAGAGACAGATTTAATTATATTTCTGAACATTATTATTATTTATTTTATTTTGTGTTAATAATTCAATATATTATTAATAATAACAATAATAATAATAATAATAATGTCTATAATATGATTTAGAGAAGACATCCATTAAATATTCAGTCATTCAGAGTAGTTTATATTGCAAAAAAATCTTGTCAGGCATATTTAGAAAAATAAATATATTAAAAAACAGCACAGCTCCAAAATAGTTTTAATTCAACACTATATGCCACCATTTTACTCTTTTTAGGTCATCTAAAATAGGATGCTATTAAGTTAACATTCATATTTTAATAAGCAGAGGTCAGGATAAGTGTGTTGATTCGTTTTTACGTGTTTATAACCAATAATTTCCTACACAAATATGAAACATGCTGAGGATATCCGAGTTGCACAGCGACCCCTGCAGGTCATCACATTCACTGACCACTGGAAATTACTACATTAGACTAGTTTCTGCTGGTTTTATTTGGTCCCAGACATAAGAACAGTTCATGATTTCCTTACTTTTTCCTTTTCATTCCATTAAGAGTTCAGCTATAATGAATAATAATTCAATCAGAAGCCATAACATATGAATGTGCATTCAATTTGTAGCGTTGCTGATTCATTCACTGAGTCATTAAGCTGATTCAAACTCATTGTTGACCAATTCAGAGTCAGGTCGATGACTCTTTTGAGTCATTTGTTTGCAAATGGGGCCACATTGGTCACACTGTATGTTTGTGAGAAGAATAATGCAATAGAAAGCTGATTTATTTATGCATCTTTTCAGTCTGAGAGTGTACAATTCAAATAAAATGTGCTGTAGATTGAGAAAAGCAGTGCAGGACACATCGTCAGGGTACTTTATTACAAAAAGAAATTACTTTGTATAGTTTGACATGTTCTTTTATAGTTTCTCAGACACATGCGATCCAAAAAAAAAAAAATCTGGCATCATTTATTATCATTTATGGCACCAATGCAACACAAGCCCATGCCAGTTACACTCAGATTACACTGATTTATGCTGCTTGTTCAAACTACCTATTTAAAATAAGCTGAAACAAAAAATTATGCCACAACTTAATTGTTTTTCAATCCAATTACAATTTGTTAAGTTAACATAATCGGTTTGTGTTGGGACAACATGAATGAATTGCATGTAACCCTGGATTTTGAACAGTGTATTTGGTAAGTCAATAGCAAAATTTGATGTATTTGTAAGATCAGTCTCATACGATTTGCATCATATTATACTATGTTGAGGTGAACCATCATGCTTACTTTTTCTGAGATCACACAAATTTATATATGTGAAATTGCACATATTCATTGCACTAAATTGCACGGATTCATTTATTTGAACTGTACATACCCACTGCACATATACATTTGTAATTATTTTTATCTATCTGCACACTTCTGATTAATAATAGCAACCTGTACATATAATCATTTATTGTAAATCTCTGTTCATAGCTAATACAACCTGTATATAATGTTCCTAATATATCCATTTGTAAATATCACCATAGTTTTTCTATAACTGCACTTATACCTGTATCCTGCACTTGCTGCTATTGCACTCCTGGTTAGACCTTAACTGCATTTCGTTGCCTTGCACATGTACATGTGTAATGACAATAAAGTTGAATCTAATCATCTAATCTAAACATGATTTGATTATCAATGACAGTGCAAAATAGCCCACTGTAACGTCTGCGATTACATAAAATAAGTAAATAAACAAATGTAACATATATGAACACAAACAGACCCTTACAGTCTCTGATATGTTACCACTTACAGAACAACTACACACAGCATATATTTAGTCCTTATTTGGCTTCAAAAACAACACGAAACATACAGCTCACAGTGAGTGCAAACCTCTCATCTGTATCTTTAATCTTCACCAGCACATGTAACCTCTGTTAGAGAGTAATTCCGTCATTCTGAGTTCATAATAATCCAAAAGGTGATGATAATAGTTAAAAATGGCAGTTTGTTCATGTTTTAGGTTGCTGAAAGAATCATTTGCTCCTTTGCTTTTTTCCGGCTTCTCTTTTGTTTTTTTGCGCGTCACTCTCGTGTTTGTTCGTTTCTGACAGGATCGAATGTTGGAAGCACTTTAATAATCACGCGCACGTTATTACTATCAGCTCAAGATGTTCACTGTTTCAAATATAGACATGCGGTAAGCGCAAGCAAGAAAGCAGAACCGCTCGCACTTTAGACGGCCTTGTAAAAACTACGAGGCACAGGGCAGATTCTGCTCTTCTTCTTGGCTTTGTTGCTGTTCATCAAGACGATGACAAGGTTTGTTTGAGCTCGGGTCGACCATGGCTCATTATTATATGTATATATTATTATGGTGTAATGTCTCGGCTGTGTATTTAAAACATGGTGGTTCCTTTGTTGTCATTCTGGCTTGCCTACATGCTAGTGACATTTCTCTGTAAACCAATAGCGTTTAGTTGAGCGTCTAGCTCTGCCTTTTGGTACCCTTTTGTGCTAGGTCTTTGCAAAGGGTACCCAAAAAGTGGTACGGTACAGTTCATTTTTAGGTACCTTTTGACAGTGGAAATGGCCATAAAAGCGTACCAAACCGAACCGTACCATACCACTCAGTGGAAACGGGCCATTAGTAACACCACAGTACAGTTACTAACCCAGTTCTCAACTGTGTTATTCAGACAAACACACACTGCCATTATGCCCCCCCACCCCGCTGGTCTCCCAGAATTTCAGAGACAAATGTTGGCAGGTATGTTAACAGTTACCATGGGTGTACCCATTTTTTAAATAAAGTCAACTTGTCGCCTTTAAATGTCCCGTGAAGTGCTTTGAAATGTGCATTTTTATTCAATGTTTGCCAATCTCAACTGAAAAATGGAACATGGAGTAGCTCCTCCCCTTTTGAAAAACGCTCAATAGTGTATTGATTTATCATAGCTCTGCCATTGAGAGTGGTCGAGCTCAAGCACATCAATTGAAAAGCAAATGAGAAGCGCTTTGAAGGGGGCGGGACATGTCAGATATTAGAGAGCATTTGATTGGTCAGAAGATTTGATGAGAAACTAAAGTATGCACTGTAAAAAATGTAGGGTTCCACACAATTTATTCATGTTGTCCCAACACAAATTAAGTTAACTTAACACTTTTAACAAATTTATGTGGATTGCACATAAAAAAATAAGTTGTCCCAATGAAATCTCAAGAATTGTGTTGTTTCAGCTCATTTTAATTAAGTAGTTTGAACAAGTAAAAAACTATATTTTTTTTTGAGTGTGAGGCGATGTGAAAAAAACGTTGATCCATTTAGGAGGAAGTGACAAACTTCAATAATATTTTAATGAATGGGACCTTTAAGGCAATGGGTTTACTCACTTTTTTTAAAGCAAATTAAATACTCACCTTTTACAGTGTTTCTTGTACTAATGACTTGCTGTTTTATTTTGTATTGATGTGCTGGTTGTGCTTTACCATGCTGTTATAATTCATTTGCTGACTTGCTTTCAAAACGAAACCATAAATATTTCATTCGGTTTCAGTCTGTTCCTCACACAAAGCTACCATATGGATCCACATCAGCACAATCTTTAAAATTCCCTTTGTGTTCCGCCGGAAAAAAGTCAGTCGCATGGGTTTGAAGCAAAAAACGAGCGGATGATTTTGAATGCTATTTTCCGGATGTTCTGTTGCTTTAATCTGTTTTAACATATGGGTGGGCGCCCACTGGAGTAATTGGATTTGCTGCTGTTGTTTGTAGTGTTGCGTATGGTTGCTCCATCATTAACACTCTTAGTAATTACTGAAGAATTTAAAGAAGGAGGTCCCATCAATAACGTCATTAGTATTGATCCATTCTCTCATTGATCCATTTCCTTAATTTTTTTTTATTTGGCTTAAAAGGAGCTGTAGAAGGCTTTTTTTAATACTGACATCTCTAGCATTAAAAAAACTAAAAATGAGTGTGGAAAATGATGAATTGACGAATATTAATTGTTTTTTTTATTATGTTATTCCTTTAAATAAAAGAATTTAAATAAAAATAATATAAGAATAAATAAAAAAAAATTATAAGAATAAATAAATACATAAAATAAAAAAAAATAAATCAATAAAAATAAATAAATTAATAAAAGAATAAATAAATAAATAATTAAATAGATAAAAATAAATGAATAAAAATGCATTATTAAAATAAGAATAAATAAAAAATTATTAAAATAGGAATAAAAAATAAATAAAATAAGAATACATAAATGAAATAAGAATAAAGAAAAATAAATAAAGAAAAACATAAGAATAATTAATTAAATAAATAAATGAATAAATAAAATAAGAATAAATATATAAATAAATTAAATATGACTTAATAAATAGATAAAAATTAATTAATAAAAAAATTAATATAGAAGTAAGAATAAAAAATAAATAAAACAAGAATAATAAATAAGAATACATAAATAAATAAAATAGGAATAAATAAATAAAATAGGAATTAAAAAAATAACTAAATAGATAAAATAAGAATAAATAAGAATAAATGAAATAAATAAGAATAAATAAATAAATAAAAATAAGTAAATTAATTCATAAAAAATCATTAATAAAATAAAAATTAAATAAAAAATAAATAAGATAAGAATAAAACAATAAAAACAATAAATAAAATAAGAAAAAATAAAATAATTAAACAGGAATAAATAAATAAAATAAGAATAAATAAATAAAAAATAAATAAATAAAATAAAATAAAATAATAAATAAATAAATAAATAAATAAATAAATAAATAAATAAATAAATAAAATAAGAATAAATAAATAAACTAGAACAAAAAAATAAATAGACAAATAAGTAGATAAATAAATAAATAAATAAATCTACAAAGAAGGTAAGGTCTCAACAAAAAGGAAAGCATAGATTTTAATATTAATTGTTGATGAACTAGTGAACTTATGACCTCTTGACTCATATTTTGCTTAGTCATTGTCAGATTTAAGCACCGATTCCCTCCTTATACATCTTTTGAGCATCTCACATACACATACATTCATAATGGAAATGACATAATATGAGAGGATAATAATTTGCAAGCAACATCAAGCATCAACACTGGTCTTTAGATTTCATTAAGACTGAATCACACTTTCTCTTTTTTGACCAGTGCTGATTTCAATTCCTTTTATAGTCATGCCGACAAAACACTGCCCTGGCATATTTCAATAGATTGGCAAGATCTGCCATGATTTTCAAAGTTGCAGGAAGGATTTATGCTTTTAAATTGACTGCGGGCTGTGAATGAGTAAGCAAGTTTGTTGTCCATTCTCCAGTGGCTTGCTGTCATTTATAGCAGATACTTTTTCATACCTGAGTCATTATGGACTAATGCGAAAAGACAAGTGGAGATTCCAGTGGGATACTGGAAGCGGTTTTTATCAGAAACTGGTAAGGGGTCAAAAGCATTTCAGATGTGATGTGACGTTTTTAAAAGCTTCTGCATTTCCTTGGAGCTGTCAGCACTTTTACTGATCCTATTTTTGCCATGAATTCCACTAACAAAATATTTTCATGATTTGTTTCATTATTAAAACACAACTAGAAAACAGATGTTCTGTTAAGAAAGTTTTTTGCTGTTACAGCTATTATGTTAGCTTTTTTGTGTGATTACAGCTGCTATTATAGCTGCTATTTTTGTTGTTATAGCTATTATATTTGCTATGGTTGCTATTATAGCTATTATATTTGCTGTTTTTGCTATTATAGCTATTATAGCTGCTATTTTTGTTGTTATAGCTATTATATTTGCTATGATTGCTATTATATCCGTCTTTCGGATGAGACGTTAAACCGAGGTCCTGACTCTCTGTGGTCATTAAAAATCCCATGGCACTTCTCGTAAAAGAGTAGGGGTGTAACCCCGGTGTCCTGGCCAAAGTCCCTCAATTGGCACTTACCCATCATGGCCTCCTAATCATCCTTATCCACCAAATTGGCTCTAACATTGTCTCTTCACTCCACCAATAGCTGGTGTGTGGTGAGCGCACTGGCGCCGTTGTCCTGTGGCTGCCGTCGCATCATCCAAGTGGATGCTACACATTGGTGGTGGTGTGGAGAGACTCCCCTCATGATTGTGAAGCGCTTTGGGTGTATGGCCATACACAATAAATGCGCTATATAAATACACATTACATTATAGCTATTATATTTGCAATCTTTTGCTATTATAGCTATTGTAGTTGCTATTTTCGCTGTTATAGCTGTTATATTTGTTATTTTCACTATTATACAGTAGGTGCTATTTTTGCTATTATAGCTATTTTATTTGTTATTTCCGCAATTATAGCTGCTATCTTTGCTATTATAGCGGCTATCTTTGCTATTATAGCGGCTATCTTTGCTATTATAGCTATTATATTTGTTGTTTTCGCTATTATAGTTGCTATTTTTGCTATTATAGCTATTATATTTGTTATTTTCGCTATTATAGCTGCTGTTTTTGCTGCTATAGCTATATTTGTTATTTTTGCTATTATAGTTGCTATTTTTGCTATTATAGCTATTGTAGTTGCTATTTTCGCTGTTATAGCTGTTATATTTGTTATTTTCGCTATTATACAGTAGGTGCTATTTTTGCTATTATAGCTATTTTATTTGTTATTTCCGCTATTATAGCTGCTATCTTTGCTATTATAGCTGCTATTTTTGCTATTATAGCTATTATGTTTGTTATTTTCGCTATTATAGTTGCTATTTTTGCTATTATAGCTATTATGTTTGTTATTTTCGCTATTATAGCTGCTATTTTTGCTATTATAGCTATTATGTTTGTTATTTTCGCTATTATAGTTGCTATTTTTGCTATTATAGCTATTATGTTTGTTATTTTCGCTATTATAGTTGCTATTTTTGCTATTATAGCTATTATGTTTGTTATTTTCGCTATTATAGTGGCTATTTTTGCTATTATAGGTATTATGTTTGTTATTTTCGCTATTATAGCTGCTGTTCTTGCTGTTCTAGCTATATTTGTTATTTTTGCTATTATAGTTGCTGTTTTTGCTATTATAGCTATTATGTTTGTTATTTTTGCTATTATAGTTGATATTTTTGCTGTTATAGCTATTATATTTGTTATATTCGCTATTATAGTTGCTATTTTTGCTGTTATAGCTATATTTGTTATTTTCGCTATTATAGCTGCTATTTTTGCTATTATAGCTATTATGTTTGTTATTTTCGCTATTATAGCTGCTATTTTTGTTATTATAGCTGTTATGTTTGTTATTTTCGCTATTATAGCTGCTGTTTTTGCTGTTATAGCTATATTTGTTATTTTTGCTATTATAGTCGCTATCTTTGCTATTATAGCTGTTATTGTTGCTGTTATAGCTATTATATTTGTTATTTTCGCTATTATAGCTGCTGTTTTTGCTATTATAGCTGTTATTGTTGCTGTTATAGCTATTATATTTGTTATTTTCGCTATTATAGCTGCTATTTTTGCTATTATAGCTATTATATTTGTTATTTTCACTATTATAGTTGCTATTTTTGCTATTATAGCTATTATATTTGCTATGTTTGCTATTATAGCTATTATATTTGCTTTTCTTGCTATTATTTTTGCTATTATAGCTATTATATTTGTTATTTTTGCCATAATAGTTATTATATTTGGTATTTTTGCTATTATATTTGCTATCCTTGCTATCATAGCTGCTATTTTTGCTATTATAGCTGCTATTTGTGCTATTATAGTTATTACATTTGCTATTATAGCTATTATATTTGCTATATTTGCTATTATATATGCTATTTTAGCCATTATATTTGCTATGTTTGCTATTATAGCTATTATAGTTGCTGTTTTTGCTATTATAGCTGCTATTGTTGTTATTATAGCTATTATTTTTGCTATTATATTTGCTATTTTTGCTATTATATTTGCGATGTCTGCTATTATAGCTATAATATTTGCTATTTTTGCTATTATAGCTGCTATTTTTGCTAGTATAGTAGCTGTTTTTGCTATTATAGTTATTATATTTGCTATATTTTGCTATTACAACTATTATTTTTGCTATTGCAGCTATTATATTTGTGATTTCTGCTATTATATCTATTATATTTGCTATTTTTGCTATTATATTTGCTATCCTTGCTATTATAGCTGCTATTTTTGCTATTACAGCTATTACATTTGCTATTTTTCCTATTCAATTTGCTATTTCTACAATTATAGCATTTTTGCCATGCAAGCTCTTATCAAGCTTATCAAATTATTCACACATTTGAAATATAAAATGTTATTATATATTGCATTGACATAATCCTAAAATTATATTTATTGGTTTAATGTATTTACATAAACCCAGTAGTATTTTGCAAGAACTACTAAAATTACTTTACTAGAAATAATATTATAATATAACAAGACAATATATTGTAATATACATAACATAATATGATTTAATAATGATAATCATGTAGTTCATAATCTTGTCATTTCTTAATAATGCATTCACAAGTTTTTTTTTTTTTTGACGTATTTTCAACGTTATCTTTTATACTCTCAAATATACTCTATACACACATATACTTTAACAGTATTGGTACATAATCGCTGAAAGGTCCTTTAATAGTCTGTGTTATGTATCCATGATGAATTTTGGCATTGCGAATATTCGTGACCCTTGATTTAGGCTTGTTCACATCTGCCTCGATTGATTTCTAAGGGCATATATGTTCCTCAAATCAACATGTATATGCTTTCAGCTCTTTGACAAAGGGCTCGTCATCTGTCTATTACGTTTCTTGTTATTAGCCTCAGTTTATAGCACAATTGAACTGGGGATAACCCCGTCCCTTGGGTGGAAAGGAGAGGATGTCATGCACCACTAAAGACAACACAAAAAGCACACTATAATGCATCTTCCTCATCTTTTATACACAAGGGTATTAGCTGGTTGTATGTGTGTGTGTTTTCACAGCCACAACCTTTCCCTTAAATAGCCTTTGGAATGGGAATTATTTGGTGTTGCTAGACATTGGCTTAATTAAGTATATTATTTAAAAAAATGTGAATAAGTGGAATTTGGTGGCAAAATCACAAGGCACATGCAATGTGATTTAATAGCAACAATCAGGCCTGTCTATAGTCATTACAAAATCTCATAGCTTTACAGTCAAAACAGGATTTTTGCTGCTTGTTTAAACCAACATAAGTTGATTCTAAAAACATAGCCCTATATACATTTCTGGAGGTTGCGAATTATGTAGCCAGAGGTATGTATGGCGGCATTTCGTCTTAAAAACTAATGCTATGGGATGGTATGACGCCGTTCCTTTTCGAGCTTACCTCCGTATGGACGGCTTTCCCGCTGTTACCAATTTGTCCAGTGGCTCGCTGCTAACGTTGGAAGATTTGAGAAGCAGAGCAGAGTTGATTGTGACAACAGGGTTTGAGTCCGGTGAAGGAAGGTTCTAGAAAGCAGGTAAGACATAAACAAAAGGCAAAAAATATAATAAACAAGTACATAACAGGGTGAGAATGTGGTAAAATCTAAAAACGTGGTAAAAATCAGGCAAGGGCTTTTCTTTTTCTGGATTGCTTTTTAAAACTGTTGGTTTGGTTCAGGGAAGGGGGTGGGTGGATCAATCAGTGCTTTTTAAAACACTATTGGTTGGGTTTAGGGAAGGAGGAGGGTGGGTCAGTCATTTGGTTGGTCAGTCAGTCAGTCGACAGCAGCCTATGGTGGATTTACGCGAGAACAGCAGGCGCGAATGCATTCGCAAGACAGATTTGAGATCTTAAAAAGCATACACAGCAGCCTCAGGTAGATTTGCGAAAACAATAACTGCAAAAAAACATAGCTCCTGGGACGTATTTGGTGCTCTCCAGAAATGTATTCAGGGATACATAATCAGAATGAGCCTGGGTTGGTTTAAACTACTTATTTAAAATGAGCTAGTTCAACAGAATTTTGAGGGAGGGGTTTTTGGGACAACTTAACTGTTTTATGTTCAATCCACGTAAGTTTGCAAAAACTATTAAGTTAACTTAATCGATTTGTGTTGGGACAATATGAAGGAATTTTTTTACAGTGTATATTTTTGGAAGTTTAAATATTCACTGTAAAAAAATGCTGGGTTTTACCTAATTTTTCATATTGTTCCAACATAAATGGATTAAGTTAACAACTTAATCGTTTTATGTTTGATCAACTTAAGTTTGCAAAAATGATTATGTAGTCCCAAAAACAAAAAAATAAAGTAATGTGTTGTTTCAACTCATTTTACGTAGTTTGAACAAGCAGCAAAAGTCATTTTTTGAGTGTTTTTTAAATAATTGCTAAAACATGCAGCAACTTAATCATTTAAACTGTAAGGACATAACAGAATATTTTGATTAATAGTACAGTGCTCAGCATACTGTATATAATTACACCCCCCACAATTAAAGTACATTTAATTTAAATTCATATTTTTACAGGATGCTTTACAATATATTTGGGCATAAACATTAGATTAGTCAGAATCCAAAACTGATGGCAATCTCACAAAATAACGTACAATAACAGTCCAAAACTGAGTAGCCTAAATTGATATGCTAGGGAAAAAAATATTAAATATAAATTTAAAAAGCAAAAATCAAGAGAAACAAAAAATATATAATAATTTTGCATAGATTTAACTGTATTATCTTTCTATTTCTAAAGATGTTCGGTGACTAATATTATTTTAAATATATCTGTTTAATAAATCTGTTTTATTCAAATGCGGCAAAAATATGACCTACATTCACTGAAAATATAATGAATAAAAATATTCATGTTCAAAATGGGGTGTACTCCTTTATGCTGAGCACTATATAACAGAATATATATATATATATATATATATATATATATATATATATATATATATATATATATATATATATATATATATATATATATATATATATATATATATATATATATTTATTTATTTAATTTTTAATTATTATTATTATTAATAATGTATTTTACCAACTAACTAACCACTAGCTACCACACATAAATGCCTTATTTAGGATACTTATAGTAAGTGTAAAGGTTACATACACTCCCCTGAATTATTAGCCCATTATTTCCCCAACTTCTGTTTAACAAAGAGAAGATTTTTTTTCAACACATTTCTAAAAATAATAGTTTGTTCTGTAGACTATCAGAAAAAAAAAACTTAAAGGGGCTAATAATATTGACCATAAAATGGCTTTTAAAAAATTAAAAACTGCTTTCATTCTAGCTGAAATAAAACGAATAAGACTTTCTCCAGAAGAAAAAATATTATCAGACATACTGTGAAAATTTCCTTGCCCTGTTCAACATTATTTGGGAAATATTTAAAAAAGAAAAAAAAAAAAATCAAAGGGGGGCGAATAATTCTGACCTCAACTGTATAATTGCCTTATTTAGGGTACTTCTTTGAAGTGTAAAGATTATATATAATTGCTAATATATGCAGCAAGTTAATGATTTAAAAAGGCCATAACAGAATACTTCATGAGAGACATATTTCAAGCATATTCAAAAATAATGACTCATTGTTTAGCTTTATCTTTTCCTCCAAAATATCTATTGCAGCATTTGATAGCACACTAAAACACATTTAAATTTAAGCATAATTCATAATAGATGCACAATAGATCATTCTTCTGTGTGTAAAGTGTTTATATTAATGTGAAATTGGCATTATTAAATACAATATTTAATCAAATCTAAATGAACACAAATTTGTGCCAAAATCACATGGCACAAGCAATGTGATTCAATAGCAACAATCAAATTTACAGTTCTGCAAATTGTTAAAAGACCATCAAATAGCATCAATCATGCTTCTCATAATTATCATCTTTTTTTGTTGTATCTTCTATGCTTCGCTCTCCGTCTCATGACCCAACACACATCATTCAGTGTTGTCAGACATGATCTAAAATTTAATGTAGTCCCTTAAACGTTTCCCATCCCAGAATGCACCATTACGTCGAAAGAATCGGAGGGTTAGAGCGGGAATGCGATTTACTTCCACTTTGGAAACATAATTGCATTTTCCAGCACTTCTCAGCGTTCCTCGTGTTTGTCAACAGAAAGTAATGCAGCATTATGAGGCTAAAGGAGGTTACAGTGTAACGCTGTAAGGACTTGTGATGCCTGTGGGCCAGTGGCCATGCTCGGCGCAGATGGGCCAACGGCAGGGATGCAGGATTATGACATCTCTGCTTTCTGCACCTGATTTCTTTTACCGCATTATAACCGGCGCAGATTCAGTCGAATGTTTCTTCACTGAAAAAAAAAAAAAGAGTTGTTGGTTTTACTAAATTATTTTAAGGTAAACGAGTGCAGACAATTTATATGGGCTGAATTCAAGCAAACAAATTAAATCTAGTAATTCAGCCCATATAAATAGTTTGCAACCACTTACCCTAAAAAATCCTCAACACCTGCTTGGAGCGGGAAACATTTTATTGAAATGTTCTTTTCCGGTGACAACTTATTGGGGCTGAATGCGGCGTCCCCTCCCCCCTGCTCTCCCAGTGGAGGTCTGTCTCTCTTCTCTCCCCATCCCCCTTCTGACCCTCCCCCTACAGCTGCACTCTTACTCCTCACACACACACACTCCTACACTCATGCTTTCGCATCCTAAGCACACTCACGATTGCTCCAACCCTGCCAAGGGCTTTTTTCCAATCTCAGTGTGGGTAAATAAATCAAAGTATGAAAAACGGAAACTGAAACTGACACACGTTCATTCTGTGGAAAGCACCACTTCAGCAACTCAGTGAGATCTTATATACTTCCGAACACGAGCAACTGAGTCACAACTTTTATTTAAAAATAATCAAATAAAAATGAGTAATACCTTCATTTTTTTAGGCACTTCTCGAACATTATGCATACTGTTCTTATCTTTCATATTTATATACTTACAAATGAATATATCTGTGTGTGTAACTTTCAGTTTCATGTCGTTTTGAATTAAGTCAGTGTTGGAAATAATGTTTAAAATGATTATCATTGTTATCACATTATAATGATTATCACAGCGGAATGAACCGCCAACTTATTCAGCATATGTTTTACGCAGCGGATGCCCCTCCAGCTGCAACCCAATATTGGGAAACGTCCATACACACTCCTTCACACATGCACTTTAAACAGTACGGGCAATTTAGCTTACCTAATTCACCTAAAGCGATATGTTTGGACTGTGGGGGAGACCGGAGCACCTGGAGGAAACCCATGCCAACACGAGAGAACATGCAAACTCCACACAGAAATGCCAGCTGACCCAGCTGAGACTCGAACCAGTGACCTTCTTGCTGTGAGGTGACCACTGAGCCACCGTGTTGCTCCTAAAAATATTTTATCATCATAATATTTGATCTTTAACCCTTTAAACTTCAATTATAATAACTTTTTGACCAATTTATTTGGTTTAATTGTGTTCCTGATACATTTTGATGATAACCTGGGCAAAATATCAACCAGGTAGTTACAATGTCAGTTTAATTAATTAATATTATTATTAATTACATTATTATGGGTGGCTCAGTGGTTAGCACTGACGCCTCAAAACAAGAAGGTGGTTGGTTCAAGTTCCAGCTGGGTCAGTTGGCATTTCTGTGTGGAGTTTGCATGTTCTCCCTGTGTTGGCGTGGGTTTCCTCCAGTTTCCCCCACAGTCCAAAGACATGCACTTATAGGTGAATTAAATAAGCTATATTGGCCGTATGAGTGTGTGTGTGTGAGTGTGTGTGTATGTGTGTGTGAGAGATTGAGTGTGTATGGGTGTTTCCCAGTACTGGGTTGCAGCTGGAAGGGCATCCGCTACGTAAAACATATGCTGGAATAGTTGGTGGTTCATTCCACTGTGGTGACCCCTGATAAATAAGGCACTAAGCTGAAGAAAAAAATTAATGAATAAATGAATCGCATAATTATTATTATGAAGGTATTTTACCAATTAACTATAAAACTATATAATTAAAAAATAAACTATTTTATGCCACATAAAAACCCCATATTTAAGTTTTTTTATTTGGAAGTGAAAAGGTTTTATATAATTTCTAAAAATATGCAAATTAATCATTTAAACCCTGGATGTAAGGTCATAACAGCATATTTCATAAGAGGCATGCAAATTCAAATGCAATTACGTATTATTTAGCCATATTGTGTTGTTTTGATGCAGCGGTGCAAGTCACTCATCAAAAAAAAAATTGCCAAATGTAATAATATTTTTGTCATAACAGGCATATTTATTTTATATTTTAATTTAATATTTTATTAATATGACATTTTTTTATGACATATGGCAGCATTTGATACCACATACAACCTCTCATACTTAAGCATATATTTTATTAAAAGTAAATTATTTTATATATTTTTTTATATTATTAAAAGTTAAACCCTGAATGTAAAATAATACCTACATGTATTAATGCATTTACATTTTTTAATTATTAGTATTTTTGTATTTATGTATTTTAATAATATTTAATAATAATAATAATAATAATAATAATAATAATGATAATTATTATTATTATTATTATTATTATTATTTTTTATATTATTAAAATACCTAAATACAAAAATACAAATAATAATAATAACAATAATAATACTAATTATTGTTATTATTATTGTATTTAGGTATTTTAATAATATTAAATAATAACAAAAATAACAATAATTATAATAATAATAATAATTATTATTATTATTATTATTGTTGTTGTTGTTGTTGTTGTTGTTGTTGTTGTTGTTAATTATTATTATTATTATTATTATTATTATTATTATTATTAATATTATTATTATTATTATTATTATTATTGTTGTTGTTGTTGTTATTTTTGTATTTAGGTATTTTAATTATATAAAAAAATATATTATAATTTTATTATTATTATTATTATTATTATTAAATAATATTATTAAAATACCTAAATACAAAACACCAATAATACCAATAATAATAATACAAATAATAATAATAATAATTATTATTAATATTATTATTATCATCATTGCTATTTTTGTATTAAGTTATTTTAATAATATTAAATAACAATAATAATAATTATTATTATTAAGTAT
Source organism: Danio kyathit (assembly GCA_903798195.1). Classification (NCBI taxonomy): domain Eukaryota; kingdom Metazoa; phylum Chordata; class Actinopteri; order Cypriniformes; family Danionidae; genus Danio; species Danio kyathit. The sequence goes on along the minus strand of LR812537.1, from coordinate 8,689,214 downwards.
TATTATTATTATTATTATTTAATATTATTAAAATATCTAAATTCAAAAATACAAATAATAATAATAACAACAATAATAACAATTGTTATTATTATTGTTATTTTTGTATTTAGGTATTTTAATAATATTAATTATTATTATTAATATTATTATTATTTAAAATTATTAAAATACTTAAATACATGTCAAAAATACAAATAATGATAATAATTATAATAATAAAAATAATATTAATAACAATAATATTTTTTCATTTTATATTTTTAGGTTTTTATTATCGTATTATTTTCTGAATTATAGCAGCACTAATATGACATCAAAACCCTTCCATTGAAGCTTTTTTGGAGTGTGAAACATTTTTTATATTTTTTGCATGCAGCAGTATTAGTGCTTAATAATAAAATCAATAATTAATGTTAAAAATTAAATATTTGTTGACGCATTAAAACAATGCACAAAAGTACAGCAAGACGAATAAATGGCCAAATGGTGTTTGTATGTGTGTTTGTATTCCAATCACTGCGTGGGTACGACTATGCCTGCAGTATATTGCGAGGACAGTTTTATTGCAGGGACAATGTCACGTCCTCTCTGCTGCACACCACCCACCAGTCTTTAACACCGCCAATAAAACCACTAAAACAAAATGGCCTCCTGTCTAGTTAAGGTACAGCTGGTTTGCAAAATACATACTACAAAAAAAGAAAGTGTGTAAATAACGTTATGTTTATTTTGGTGTAGTAGGATATACAACATAAAATAAAATGCATAAAATAAATCAGTTGTTAGAAATGAGTTATTAAAACTATTATTTTTGGAAATGTGTTGAAAAAAAATCTCTCCGTAAAACAGAAATTGAGGAACATATACACTCACCGGCCACTTTATTAGGTACACCTGTCCAACTGCTCATTAACACAACCTTTTAATCAGCCAATCGCATGGCAGCAACTCTAAGCATTTATGCATGTAGACATGATCAAGACGATCTGCTGCAGTTCAAACCGAGCAACAAAATGGGGAAGAAAGGTGATTTAAGTGACTTTGAACGTGGCATGGTTGTTGGTGCCAGATGAGCTGGTCTGAGTATTTCAGAAACTGCTGATCTACTGGGATTTTCACACACAACCATCTCTAGGGTTTACAGAGAATGGTCGAAAAAGAAAATATCCAGTGAGCGGCAGATCTGTGAGCGCAAATGCCTTGTTGATGCCAGAGGTCAGAGGAGAATGGCCAGATTGGTTCCAGCTGATAGAAAGGCAAAATAAACTCAAATAACCACTCATTACAACTGAGGCATGCAGAAGAGCATCTCTGAACACACAACACGTCCAACCTTGAGGCAGATGGGCTACAGCAGCAGAAGACCACACCGGGTGCCACTCCTGTCAGCTAAGAACAGGAAACTGAGGCTACAATTCGCTCAGGCTCACCAAAATTGGACAATAGAAGGTTGGGAAAACGTTGCCTGGTCTGATGAGTCTCGATTTCTGCTGAGACATTCGGATGGTAGGGTCAGAATTTAAGGTTAACAACATGAAAGCATGGATCCATCCTGCCTTGTATCAACGGTTCAGGCTGGTGGTGGTGGTGTAATGGTGTGGGGGATATTTTCTTGGCACACTTTGGGCTCATTAGTACCAACTGAGCATCGTGTCAACGTCACAGCCCACCTGAGTATTGTTGCTGACCATGTCCATCCCTTTATGACCACAGTGTACCCATCTTTTGATGGCTACTTCCAGCAGGATAACACGTCATGTCATAAAGTGCAAATCATCTCAGACTGGTTTCTTGAACATGACAATGAGTTCACTGTACTCAAATGGCCTCCACAGTCACCAGAGCTCAATCCAATAGAGCACCTTTGGGATGTGGTGGAACTGGAGATTCGCATCATGGATGTGCAGCCGACAAATCTGCAGCAACTGCGTGATGCTATCATGTCAATATGGGCCAAAATCTCTGAGGAATATTTCCAGTAGCTTGTTGAATCTATGCCACAAAGGATTAAGGCAGTTCTGAAGGCAAAAGTATGTCCAACCAAGTACTAGTAAGTACCTAATAAAGTGGCCGGTGAGTGTATATAAAGGAAGGCTAATAATTCTGACTTCAACTGTATACTTTTGTAATGTGCTATAGACTCAGTTTGGCAAGAAAGATGGTAACTAACTGCGACAAAGTCAGCAAATTTCACTTTATGTTGACAGCCTAAAAGGCGAGCTCGTGCATAATTTAAAAGTAAATATCAGAGCAGGATCTGAATTCATACTTTGAGTGGCTCAAAAAGTCAAGCTCATGTGTCTGATTCCTAAGAAAGGCATAAACCCGTGAAAGTAATATAACTGGCTTTGAATAAAATCATCTGCCAAATGCATAAATGTAAGCTGTTCATCTCAGATCCCTATGTAGGTGAGTCAATTACCTGAGCTAACAACCTCCTGAGGTTCCTGGTGAAATAGGGCAACCGTGTGCCGCTGGGATTTCTCACAATCTGATTCAGAAATCATTGTAGTATAAGCCCTAGAAAATACACAAAGTCTAAATGCTATTTTGTTTCTCTTTTTTCCAAATGTTAAAATGCATTTGTAATCTAAGATAGCATTGCTAGTTGACTGGTTGTGTTTGGGATGTTTGTTTACTTGTTTTCCCAATGCATATCTGTTCTGGTTTTTGATGCTGGTTTAAGAGTGGTGCATTTAATAGCTGGTAGATGTGTCTAATCTGACTCATCTCACACTGAACAAAACACACTATGATTGGTTGCTCGAAATGTCAGTCGGAGATTTTATGCGTCCATCAGTTCTATAACATTAAAAGCTGCAATGGTTTTTTGACCTTTTGCAATGCGTCTTAAAGCTAGCATGCTTCACTTTGATTTGAGATTATGATCAATTTTTAAGATATTAAACTTGCGAATGCTCCAAATTTTCAGCTGATGAAACAGTTACTGTTATAAACAGTGTTTAAAAAAAATTTAAAAAAAAACAGCATTAATTGAAAATAATTTTAAAAAGTACACAGAAATGACAAAACATAGCAAGAGACACATTTAATTAAACATGCAATTTTGAGGTAGCATTTTTGTAATACACACTGTAATAATTCTATTTAGGTTAAGTAAATATTAAGGTTTCAACACAGGCTGTGGATACATACCCCTGTCTACATTTCTAGAGAGCGCGAATTATGGAGCGTGAGTTATCTTTAAAGCGAACAGCTACTTTACGCGATACCAGCTGACCGCTTACTTCCATATGGACTAGGGATGCACCGATCCCGATACTTGGATCGGATATCGGTTCGATACCGCATATTTTTGCTGGATCGGGTATCTGGATCTGGTACCGATCCAAATCCGATCTTGCTCCTGTGCCAACAAAAGCCACAAAGGTAGCCTATTACAAGGCACTGGAAAGTTGTCATGTAGGCCTACTATATCCCAAATGTTCTGAAGCCATTCTATAGTTTAATGTAAAGTACAGATGAATATTCACGTGCTTAAATTCATGTTAAGTTCAGCGCATCCCGCCACTGAGCCTGTCAATCATTCTCCATTCATTCACAATTCAAACTGCGTGTCGCGTTCATGACAACACGAAAAACTCTCTAAGACTATTTGTTCCTGTTAGTTTTAATAATCAGTGGAGAAATGCATTTAGTTCTGTATTAAATGGGTTCATTTTGACCCGTAACATGGAGTTTATAGCTGTTTCTACATCATGTTGCGCTGTGTCTGTTAGATCAGCAGATCTATTCGAGTAGAGAGGGTTATTACCTGCTCTTCGCACACAAAGTAGGCCTACCTGAAAGTTTAAATTAGAAAAGGCGCAATAATACATTGGACAGATCCTCAATGCACTGATTTCTTCACTTTGTGCTGCTGTTTTGAAAGTGTCCGCAGATACCGGAGGGCTGCGCGCTGTGTCTCAGTGATGCATCAAGCGCTTCATCAAGCGCATCGATTGCGCAGAAGCGACAAATTATTCTCATAATGAGTTTCTGTTCTCTCATCCTGAGTTTATTCTTTCAAGGTGAATACGTTAAGTGCTGCTAATAGTTTGTAAAGCCTGGCTCATAGCGGTCAAAGTAGTTGATTAAATTAATACAAGTGAAACTGACGGTCGCAATATGGATTGTCATTAACAGAAAAATATTTAGCCTAATATAGGCTACTCTGAAACTGTGAATATTTCACTGTCATTTTATTTATATTAATATTTTATTTAACAGACCTTTTTGTCAGTTTGTGGACTGAAGCATAAGCGGACCTTGTTTTAAACTTCACCTGAAATATTCTTGTTTATTTTGTAGATAATTGACCAACAAAAATACATTAAATAACCAACAAATTATACCAAACAAAATTCATTTAAAAAAGATTTTTCAGACAAAAAAAAATTTTTTAGATATGCTTTCAGTTTCTCCATCTCACTCGTGGCAGGTTTCGGCGAAGGAATGTTTATTAAATAAAGCTTGCCTCAGAAGGTTTAGTTTAGTCTGCAGGAAAATATCAGGCTTTGCTAAAAGGCAGGTTATTTTACCAGCAATTAGGGTCAATAGTGATAGCCTAGTACAGATTTCAAGGAAAAATTCTAATATTAAAAAAGGAAACATAAGCTGGACCCCAACAGATCAGATCAATGTCATAATGAATGCTCAAATAATGTAGCCTATAGTTTATAGCAAGCATCATGTTTTTAGTTAGATTGTGTCGTCTCTCATATAATGTAGGCCATAGGTCTGTTATTTTTACTAAAGAAGATATCTTATTTGAGCACCAGAACTATAGAAACTGTATTAGGTTTGTTTAAAAAAAATATTCGGGATCAGATCTGTATCGGTCGATACTCAAAATTTTGGTATCGTTTTGGTATCGGGATCAGATCAGTTCCAAAAAAATGGTATAAGTGCATCCCTAATATGGATGGCTTTTCCGGTGTTACCAATTTGTTGATGCTCCTAATTTTCAGTTAATGAAAGTTTTCAGTCAAAAATAACATTTTCAGTTTTCAACCAAAAGAGGAATATAGCTGAAAATAAGAAAATATGAGCTATGAAACCCATTCATTTCAATGGCTTGCATCTTGCTAACAGAAAGGCATGTAAATCATGGAGTTCAACCAGTCAGATGACGACCTCAAAACTGATTTCCAATTTTATGTGCCTTAAGCATTAGATCTTCAGCCAAGGGTCCTACAGTATGTCCTAGTATAGTTCAAAATTCACCTTTAGAGGATAAATGTTTGTTAAAAAGGAACAAATGTTCTTGTAGCTCAAACGGAAGTGACAAAACAGATGTCATGGACTGCCAAGGTCAGTATTATTAGGAAATATATTTTTTTCGATTGGCTACAGAACGGGCGGCACAGTAGTTCACAGCAAGAAGTACACTGGCTCGAGTCCCAGCTTGGCCAGTTGGCATTTCTGTGTGGAGTTTGCACGTTCTCTCCGTGTTGGCGTGGGTTTCCTCCGGGTGCTCCAGTTTCCCCCCACAGTCCAAAGACATGTAGGACATGTAGACTATAGGTGAATTGAATAAACTAAGTTGGCCGTAGTGTATGAGTGTGTGTGAATGTGAGAGTGTATGGGTGTTTCCCAGTATTGGGTTGTGGCTGGAAGGGCATCCGCTGCGTAAAATGTATGCCGGAATAGTTGGAGGTTCATTCTGCTGTGGCGATCCCTGAGGAATAAAGCGACTATGCCGAAGGAAAAAGAATGAACGAATGACTACAGAACAAACCACTATTGTCCAACAACTTTCCTAATTAACCTTGTAAATCCTTTAAATAACACTTTAAATGGAATATTATATCTTGTAAAATATTATCTGTCATCAAGGCAAAGGTAGAAGAAATTAACTAAAGAATAAAACTATTATTTTTAAAAGAAACGTGTTGCCATTGTCGATGTGCAATTAAAGAGAACTTATTTGAAAATATTTGAAAAAGAATTAAAATATTCACATGAGGCCTAACGATTTCGTCTTCATCTGTACATTGACTGCAACGAGGCTTGGCTTAGATACTAATATCTAGACTATAGACTAATATCTAGACTATCTAGATACTAATAACTAGAAGCATACATGTAAATGCGAACGCCCAGTCTAAGAAAGCGATCTGAATATTATCCCTATGGGTTCCCATCCAACATCGGCTAAAGGATAACTGGTTAGCTTATCTTTGACTCGACAAACGTCTTTAGACAGGGCTATATTATTCCGAATGACTCATGTACAGCAGTTTGTCTCCATGTGCTGAAACGTCAGCATGTAATTAGCCACTTCTCTCCAGCGAGAGACAGATGATGCCGGAGCATGTTTTTGTATGGTGCACATGCTGATAGTCATACAATGTGTTCATTCTTATAGCTTTCATTCATTCCCTCGAATGAAACCCCAGTGTGTTTTCTCTGTTTGACTTATGAATATTACCCTTAATGCTAATGATTGAGGGTTTCGACTGTTTCTTAATATTTTTTGTTCTTTTCTGTTGCTCATTTAACTGGGAGATCTGCAGATCTGTTGGGGACAGCAGGGATAAAACATGCTAAACTGTGTAATTACACATAATTAGGGTTAAAATAGACACTTTTAAGAGGAGAATGTGCTTCCAGAATCTTCTCTTGTTGATGGAGAGGCAAAAACTATGGAGTTTAGCGCAGAAATGATCCTCTTTTAATTGATAGAAGCTAGTCAGGTTACACCATACCTGGCAACATTTGGTTCATAAATTCCGGGAGCCCGGTGGGGGGGTTGTTGCGCGCGAATTGAAGAGCGGGGGGGAGATGGGGGCGCGCGAACTGTACATCGGGGAGGTTGCACGCGAACTGAAGAGCAGCAGGTTTCACATGCATGCACCATGTCATGCCAGACATTACCAAAATGCTTAGGGTGAAATTCCGGGAGTTTTCCGGGAGACAGAACAATACGAGAGATGGGTCTGAAATACGGGAGACTCTCGGGAAAAACGGGAGTGTTGGCAGGTATGGGTTACACTAATGACAACGTAGAATTTGTGGTATGACTTTATATATAATAAAACCACACTTAAAAAATCCTCGTAACAATTTGCACTTACAAATTTAAAGTACATTTTACAATCTTATATCAGGTACAATTAACTTGTCAATATCATAAAATTTACTTAATTTATTTAGGAGTGTTAGGTTAAACATTAAGGAAAAGTTAATTGATTATCTTTACTTTTGAGTCTTTATTTAATTAAATGAATCAACTAATGTAATTTTCTTGTTTTAGCAGAAGGAAAATTGCTTTTATCAATTTAAATAAATCTTATTAGATACAAATTAGTACATTTGGTGCAATATTATTTAATTAAGACACACATTTCCACTTGAAATGTGTTATTTCACTTTATTTTAAGCTATTTTATTTAGCAAGAGCAAATTTACTTTATAAATGCTTACTGATGTCAGAGCTAGTGTTAGCACAGCTATGATTTTCTGAGTGAAGCGTCAAATATTAATGCTGATAATAAAAATGCCAAGACCCGAAGCACGAGTGCTGCTCTTCTGCAAGGTGGTAACCTTAAAAAATAAAATACATCCTCAAAACTTTTCTTAATCTACAAACTAATCATGATCAAATGATCAAACTCTAACAAGTCTTTCTCTCAAATTTAAACACCTAAGATTGCTTTTATTTTCAAAATACTTTTTAATCCAATCCCTTGCAAAGCATGCTGGGAACTATCGATTGCGACATATCCATTATTAATACTTATTACTTAACATTACTAAATTTGCGATGATTAGAAAATATTTAAATATTACAAGTAAATAAATATTAATATTTAACTCTTTCCAACGATTTCATTTATTACATGAAGTAAATGTGTAAATATTAAATATGTACTTGGAAAATTCTAGTTATCCTTGACAATTTCAAAATTATAAGAGTCAATTTATTACATTTGTCTACACTAAAAAGTAATTTCTTTCAGTGTAGTAAGTATGCATTAATTGAAAATAATTTTAAAAGAATACACAGAAATGACAAAAAAAGCTGGTGACCCATTTAGTTAATTATACAATTTTCAAGTAGCTTTTTTTGTAATGCATATTCTAATAATTCTATTTTAATTTTAACAATTTCAAACAGTGCATTTTTTACTTTTGCCACAGTTTATGCATTTGCAGACTTGCTACATATCTTGTTTAGTCTATACTAACATATATTTATACACACCACCTGACAAAAGTCTTGCCGTCGATCCCAGTTGTAAGAGCAACAAATAATAACTTGACTTCTAGTTGATCATTTGGAAAAGTGGCAGAAGGTAGATTTTTCAGATGAATCATCTGTTGAACTGCATCTCAATCATCACAAATACTGCACAAAACCTATTGGAACCCGCATGGACCAAAAATTCTCATAGAAATCAGTCAAGTTTGGTCAAGGAAAAATCATGGTTTGGGGTTACATTCAGTATGGGGTCTAGAGAGATCTGCAGAGTGGATGGCAATTCTAATAGCGCTCCTTCTCAAACTTCAGCCTCCACATCAAAGCTCCTGAAAGCAAAAAAGGTCAAGGTGCTCCAGGATTGGCCAGCCCAGTCACCAGACATGAACATTATTGAGCATGTCTGGAGTAAGATGAAAGAGGAGGCATTGAAGATGAATCCAAAGAATCTTGTCAAACTCTGGGAGTCCTGCAAGAACGCTTTCTTTGCCATTCCAGATGACTTTATTAATTAGTTATTTGAGTCATTGCAGAGATGTATGGATGCAGTCCTCCAAGCTCATGGGAGTCATACACAATATTCATTCTTTTTCCACTGCACCATGACTTTATAGACAGACATTACTGTCCTAATTAAAAATTAAGACATGATCATATTTTATTTTAGTAAAATAAGCGTAATCTAGAGGCCTTTGCCTTTCATATAAGCCACTTCTGATACCAAATAATCAAGTCAAGTTATTATTTGTTGTTCCTAAAACTTGAATAGGCGACAAGACTTTTGTCAGGTAGTGTATTGTTAAGCATACATAATTCATGTTAAAAAATACTAGCATAATCCATAAACATTGGATCAAATCATTTGAAAAAAAAAATAGACATTTGAACTAATATCGCAATTGCTTCTTGATTGTAGATTGTTTTGATATTTTACTGACAAAGCATAAGAAAATAATGTTAATATTATTTTTACATTTTTACTGTTTCATTGGCCATAATTTGTGTTTCTATACCCTTTGTTTTTTATTGGAATCTATGACATTACTGCCATCCTAAAAATGATTTACTTAGATAGCAAACCTGTATTAAAAAATCACAGCAAAAGAAAATGCTTTCAGTGTTGCATTGCCATTATACAGTCTCCCAGTGCTCTGCTTTAGTTTGTACACGTACAAGATTAATTAAAACAATTATACCTCAAATAAACATTTCATGTTCTTGTATTTATTTCTTTGTTAAGTAGCCGTATAACAAGCGGCTAATGTGCAATCGGACGGTCATTATCGCAAAAACAAACTCTCTCCGGGTGGTGCAAGTCCAGGCGCTGATCACCCTGTCGGGTTTATTTTATAACAACGACCCATGCTGTATCATATAACTTACTTAAAAGCCAATCTCAGACATTTGCTGTGTACCCAAATAGACTGTAATGACCTTGGGTTGCTTATGCCGTAGTTTTTGCAGGGAATCTGTCATACGGCTAGCAGTGAGTAGATGTGACATATCCCCAAGCATACAGTGGTGCTCTTTTTTAAAAATGAAAAGAAGCCGATGTACAATATCAGACAGAACACTATCAAGGTTCTCTGTGCATCTATATATAATACTGTATATCTATATTTGGATTGCACATGAAGGATGTATATGTGTCCTACAACCTACAGTGAACCACAAAGGACAATTGGGAATGTGCCCGTCCATGGATTGACTTCTGTACACTGTAAAACGATCTGTTTATTAACAGTTTCTATATTTTATGACTCTTCCATTTGTTTGCGGTGGTGAACTGCATTGTGAGAGCTTGATCTCTGCTCTGTCGACTTCTAGTGTTGAAAATTCAACTCTTCAGTTTAAGAAAAAAAGATTTTTATTGACATGTTAGTAGTTTGAAATAATATAATGTTTAAGAAATTATATATAGAACAATAAGTCTGTAAAATAACAGAAAACGTACTGGAAGTTTATTACCAGGTTTTTGCACTGTAATACACAACACCAACCCAGACAATATTCATTCATTCATTTTCTTGTCGGCTTTGTCCCTTGCGGGGTCGCCACAGCGGAATGAACCGCCAACTTATCCAGCACGATTTTACGCAGCGGATGCCCTTCCAGCCGCAACCCATCTCTGGGAACTTCCACACACACATTCACACTCATACACTATGGACAATTTAGCTTACCCAATTCACCTGTACTGCATGTCTTTGGACTGTGGGGGAAACCGGAGCACCCGGAGGAAACCCACGCGAACCCAGGGAGAACATGCAAACTCCACACAGAAACGCCAACTGACCCAGCCCAGCCGAGGTTCGAACCTGCGACCAAGCGACGTTCTTGCTGTGAGGCAACAGCACTACCCACTGCGCCACTGGGTTGCCCCCCAGACAATATATCACTTTAAATTATTAAAAATGATAATAAAAGTCACTTTTTTGAACTTTTCAAGGTTAAAAGTTGTTTATAAGAAAGATTAAGGTCCCATCATGCAATTCGAAAGCATAAACAGGAAAAAAAATATATAAATAAATAAAACATGAATCACAAAATACAGAAAACTGCTCATTTACAGATATTTGTTTAGTTACAGTGTAACATGGCTGTTGATTTAGAATGCAAGAACTTAGATGATTTTGACATTTTGGATGAAGAATGATGTTCATGTAAAACAAATATGGCTCCAGTCCTACTTGGGTAGACAGTGAAACACGTTTCATCTAAAGATGCGTTTTTTTAAAAGCTGAACTATTTTAAGTTGACACAGCAGCTTGTGTAATGCCCCAAAAGCAGCATGAGATGCAACCGAATGGCCAAAACGCAACAGCATGCTGTCAGCGGGCTATCTATAGCACTGTACAGCTAAAAATAAAGAAATAAACAAAATATACATTTACATTATAATAAAATATATATATATACAATTGAAGTCAGAATTATTAGCCCCCCTGAATTATTAGCCCCCCTGTTTATTTTTTTCCCTAAGTTCTGTTTAACGGAGAGAAGATTTTTTCAACACATTTCTAATCATAATAGTTTTAATAACTCATCTCTAATAACTGATTTATTTTATCTTTGCCATAATGACAGTAAATAATATTTGACTAGATATTTTTCAAGACACTTCTATACAGCTTAAAGTGGCATTTAAAGGCTTAACTAGGTTCTTAAGTTAACTAGGCAGGTTAGGGTAATTAGGCAAGTTATTGTATAATGATGGTTTGTTCTGTAGATTATCAGAAAAAAATATAGCTTAAAGGGGCTAATAATATTGACCTTAACGTGGTTTTTAAAAAATTAAAAGCTGCTTTATTCTAAACATCATTTCGGAAATATTTTAAAAAGAAAAAAAATTCAAAGAGGGTTTAGTAATTCTGATTTCAAATATATATATATATTAGGGATGCTCCGATCGGTCGGCCGAACATTGGTATCGACTAATAATCACATTTCATGACTCGATTGGTACTCACCAATCTGGCCAATCTCATGAATCGATCGCAGGTGTTTGTTTATGAGTGCACACGCAGATGAAGACACAAGTGCAGGTGCAGCCATTGTATTTCCAGTGTTTTAAGCTGCAAGCAGAGCGATCGCCCCTATCTAGTGTCAAATCCAGCCTTATGACCTCTCCCAGAAGCTCTGCGAGTCTCTCACATATTCATTTGCAATGTTTCCAAATTGCATTGTTTGTAATTTTTCTTACCAATTTTTATATCCGTGTTATATTATTTTCTGTGGTAGTTCATTCCACTGTGGTGACCCCTGATAAATAAGGGACTAAGCCGAAGTAAAATGAATGGATGAATTATTTTCTGTAAAGCTGCTTTTGGACATGACATGTTCACACCTAAATGGTAAGAGACGTGTTTAAGGTATTATATGCAGCATCCCTAATTTATTCTTAAGGCTCATACTTAGAGGGAAAATGTGCTTTGTGCATTATAAAGCTTGAAGCATCAGAATCGGTACTCAGTATCGGCCGATCACCATGACAAGGAATCGGTACTCGGTATCGGCTGCAAAAATCCTGATCGAAGCATTAGGGATGGGAATCTTTAGGGACTTCACAATCCGATCCAAGTCCAATTCTGGAAGCCATGATTCAATTGTAAAAAGATACTTTTCGATACTTTATGATCATTTTATCATTTTTTCGGCTGCAATCTTTGCAGTTACATTTAAACCAGAATTTGAGTTTCTATGATTTTGTTTATGATTGGAATCTATGACAGTACTGCCATCTTATTTTTTATTTATTTTATTAGCAAAGTTACATTCAGCATGAATATTCAAGCCCTGAATATAAAAAGTCCAGAAAAATAGATTCTTTTTGGTTTTTATTCCAAAAAGAGAGCATTTTATAGCTTTTTTTTTTTGTTAATCTTTGTTTGTAATTTATATTTGAAATTATAAATATATATTATAGATATTATAAACTTATTTTTTGTGCAACAGCTTTATAATTTGTAGGTTTGCCCAAATTAAGTGAATTTCTTCCTCAAAATTAAGCAAATTCAATGCTTATTTTTCTGTTTCTAGCTCATGCCTACACAGGTTCACACTGTCACAATCTCATTTGAATAAGAATCGATTCAGAACTTTTGAGAATCAATTCAGAATCGCTAAAAAAATAATTGAAGAATGAAGAATAATCGCTAAAGAATGGCTAATGTGTATCACGATTTTACTGTTTTAAGTGAAATCTAAGTATACTTAAATACTTTAATACTCAAGAAGATACAATAAAAAAGTAGTAATAGTCTGTAATATTTTCAAAACGTAGAAGAAATCTTTCTTGAAAAGCAAATCATCATATCAGAATGGAGTAATGATGCTGAAATTCAGCATAGCCTCACATGAATGTCACATTTTAAAAAGTAATGTATATTTAAAAGGTAATAATATTTCACAGTATTACAGTTTTTACCATATTTTAAGGAAATAAACGCAGCCTCAAGTAGAATTAAAGACTTATTAAAAAATAAAAGAAGATATTAAAAAGACATTCAAATGAAGTAGGTGGTAGTGCAGTAACTATTAATGGCATATCTAATCCTTACAGCAAATGAATCCTTTGCTACCTAATTACAAGCAAAAACCTCAATCCGCTCTACACATTTCCATGCTAACATATTAAAATTGGCTACCACCACCAAATACATCCCCAAAACAATCCCCTAAAATGTCTACCCTCGATTTCGCAGTGAATCCCTTCATGTCAGTCAACGACAAAAGAGATGAAAGGAGATATGAATTGTTTATTGCTGTCCCGCTGTGACCCTTGTCTAACATCGTAGGAGATTTATCGTCTCCAAACTCTTCCCCCAAACCTTATCTGCGCTCTCCAGCTTTGTAGACAGTGAATGTGTCTTTGGGAGAAAAAAATCTTCCATCATCACCCACACGCCAACCACACTAGTAGGAGGCTTCAGTGGCACAATTGAGCCTTATATTCAGAAATCCTCTCCTGATTAGGCTTCTGTCAACGTGTAGCGACTAATTACGAATTGCTAATCACTATATTATTAAATTATATTGTGAAATTTCTGATACTCCGATTCCCAGTTATGTGATTGAACATATATTTTGTCTTTTAAACTTAATAAGTCTTTTAATAAGTCTTTTAAGCTTAAGAATGATCGTATTTGTTATATGACGAGTAATAGGTGCGCCTGTTGTTGCTAGTAGGGATACAGCTGCGATCGGAAGTTAACGAGAAACATTTATATTATTTATTAAATTACACACTAATTATATTTTATTAGCGTCTACCCCTACCTCAACCGTAAACCCTCACGGTAATGTAAAAATATTATTTGTACTACAGTATCACAAAAATGATGCTATACTGACGTGAGTATCCTCAGCTGTATGTCATCTAGACTTCACCCTCTCCTGCAGTACGGTGAAGTCTAGATGGGATACAGCTGAGGATACTTTTTGTTAACTTCCGATCGCAGCTTTATCCCTTCTAGCTACAACCGCAGGAGAGATCCGAGCTGCTGGATTTACGTCATGGTTATTCATAATTTTCTTCCGAAATATATAATGTAAGCAACTGTTTATCTGAGAAAATATTCTAGTAACATAAACCGTGTGTATCTTACGTGAACAAAGCACATCGTGTAGTAATATTGAAAAATAACTATTATCGCCATCTCCATAGATATCTGCGTCTATTTTACAAACCTTAAATAGTATGTTTGGCTTGTAATTATGTGTATTTGAATGTCTGAAACCTAAAATAAATGTTATTTGCTTAGAAACACAGATAAGTTGTGCTTTATGGCAAGTGCTGCGCACTTCTCTCCGTGCCTCAGCGCGTGCAGTCAGATTTGAATTCTAATCACACTGGTGTGATCGTACGCTTCAGGAACCAGCCAAGGCTGATCATACTGGTGTGGATGGGTGAAAGAGTTAAAGACAAAAGTATTAGCCCTCCTGTAATTTATTTTTTCTTTTTCAAATATTTTGCAAATGATGTCTAACAGTATTTCCACAGTTTTATTTGATTTATTTTGTATTTTACAAACCTTAAATATATGTGTATTTGAATGTCTGAAACCTCTCTCTGTGCCTCAGCGCGCGCAGTCAGATTTGAATTTTAGCAGTTGATGACGTGCGCTTTGAATGTTTTAATCACACTGGTGTGATTGTATGCTTCAGGGACCAGCCAAGGCTGATCACACTGGTGTGAAAGGGTGAAAAGAGTTAAAGACAAAACTATTAGCCCTCCTGTATTTTTTTTTTTCTTTTTCAAATATTTCCCAAACGATATTTAACAGAGCAAGGAACTTTTCACAGTATTTCCACAGTTTTATTTAATTTATCTTGTATTTTAAAAACCTTAAATAGTATGTTTTGCTTGTAATTATGTGTATTTGAATGTCTGAAACCTAAAATAAATGCTATTTGCTTGAAAACATGGATAAATTGTGATTTATGGCAAGCGCTGCGCCTCTCTCTGACTCAGCGCGCAGTCAGATCCGAATTTTAGCAGTTGATGATGTGTGGTCTGAACGTTCTAATCACACCGGTGTGATCGTACGCTTCAGGAACCAGCCAAGGCTGATCACACTGGTGTGAATCGGTGAAAGGGTTAGAGTCAAAATGATTAGCCCTGCTGTATTTTTTTTCTTTTTCAAATATTTCCCACACAATGTTTAACAAAGCAATGGTTTTTTTCCCAGTATTTCCTTTCCAGTCTTATTTGATTTATGTTGGCTAGAATAAAAGCAGGTTTTATTTTTTTTAAAAACCATTTTAAGGTCAATATTATTAGCTCCCTTAAGCTATACATATATTTTTTGATAGTCTACAGAAAACCATCATTATACAATAATTTGCCTAATTACCCTAACTTACATAGTTAACCTAATGTTAAGCCTTTAAATTGCACTTTAAGCTGAATACTAGTATCTTACTAGAAAAATCTACTAGAACAATATCACATATCTACTGTCATCATGGCAAAGACAAAATAAATCAGCTATCAGAAATTAGTTATTAAAACTATTATATTTAGAAATGAGATCTTCTTTCTGTTAAACAGAAATTGAGGAAATAAATATACAAGGGGGGCTAATAATTCTGACATCAACTGTATGTCTACTCCTGATATCTGTTGCTATATTCATTTTTTTGGTGAAGGTCATTAGCGGCAGATACTGCAGTAGTGTAGAGGAAGCGTGCAGGGGACCAGCGGTAAAAGCCACTCCCCATGAAAGCAGATGCTGAGGGGGGCAGGGAGGGCAGGGAGCGGCCTGATAAGAAGAGAAGCAGACGAGTAAACATTAGCACGGCTGATGACACACAACACACAGGCCGCTTTTCTGCTTCTCTTCCACATGCAATGCCAAAAGTGCACTGAATCGGCTGGCTTCAACAGAAACCGGTTTCTAAAATACCGAATCAATAAGCAATTGTCAGTAAGCTAAAAGCATATATCAGATACTCATGCAGGGGGGGAAGGACTTTATTGGCATTATCTGATGACAGGAGAGTGAAAATAGGCTGTGCATGAATTAAATGACGTTAGTTACAGATAGGCAGGCGAACGCATCCATCACTTGACTGGCAGACAGTTATGTGTAGCGTAGCACTGCTGTGGAAATGTGTAAGATTAAAAACGTTCAGCTCAGGAAATAAGCAGTCAATCACCTGTGTATAGTGATGCAAGCAAATCAGCGGCAGTGTATGCTATGTCATTAAACATTTTATATATATATATATATATATATATATATATATATATATATATATATATATATATATACAGTTGAAGTCAGAATTATTAGCCCCCCTTTGAATTTTTTTTCTTTTTTAAATGTTTCCCAAATGATGTTTAACAAAGAAATTTTCACAGTATGTCTGACAATATTTTTTTCTTCTGGAGAAAGTTTTATTTGTTTTATTTTGACTAGAATAAAAGCAGTTTTAATTTTTTAAAAACCATTTTAAGGTCAAAATTATTAGCCGCTTTATGCTATATTTTTCCGATAATCTACAGAACAAATCATCATTATACAATAACTTTCCTAAATACCCTATCCTGCCTAGTTAACCTAATTAACCTAGTTAAGCCTTTAAATGTCACTTTAAGCTTTATAGAAGTGTTTTGAAAAATATCTAGTCAAATATTATTTACTGTCATTATGACAAAGATTAAATAAATCAGTTATTAGAAATGAGTTATTAAAACTATTATGATTAGAAATGTGTTGAAAAAATCTCTCCGTTAAACAGAAATTGGGGGTAAAATAAACAGGGGGGCTAATAATTCTGACTTCAACTATATCAAATTAGCGATATACAGATCAGAAATATACTAAACAGGTGCGATTTTAAAATATAAATTAATTATATATATATTATTAGTGCTGGGCAAAAATGTATCACATCCTAAATAAAAGTTTGTTTTGACTTGAAATATGAGTGTGTACTGTGAATATTTATTATGTGTATATACATACGCAGATGCATTCATGTATTTGAGAAAATGTATATTTACATTTAAATATAAAATATACACCCACCGGCCACTTTATTAGGTAGACCTTACTAGTATCGGGGTGGACCGACTTTTGCCCTCAGAACTGCCTTAATCCTTCATGACATAGATTCGACAAGGTACTGGAAAATTCCTTAGAGATTTTGGTCCATATTGACATGATTGACATTGTCGGCTGCACATCCATGATGCGAATCTCCCATTCCACTACATCCCAAAGGTGCTCTATTGGATTGGTATCTAGTGATTGTGGAGGCCATTTGAGATCAGTAACATCATTGTCATGTTCAAGAAAGCAGTCTGAGATGATTCACGCTTTATGATTCGCACCATCCGAATGTCACAGCAGAAATCGAGACTCATCAGACCAGGCAACGTTTTTTTTCCAATCTTCTATTGTCCAATTTTGTTGAGTATATGCAAATTGTAGCCTCTGTTTCCTGTTCCTCGCTGACAGGAGCGGCACCTGGTGTGGTCTTCTGCTGCTGTAGCCCATCCGCCTCAATGTTGGATGTGTTCAGAGATGCTCTTCTGCAGACCTCGGTTGTAACAAGTGGTTATTTGAGTTACTGTACTGAGTCTGGTCATTCTCCTCTGACCTCTGGCATCAACAAGGCATTTGCGCTCACAGAGCTGCCGCTCACTGGATATTTTCTCTTTTTTTCTGTAAACCCTAGAGATGGTTGTGTGTGAAAATCCCAGCAGATCAGCAGTTTCTGAAATACTCAGACCAGCCTGTCTGGCACTGTATTTAATGTTCATAGCCATAGTGGTTTTATCAGATTGTTAGAACCTAAAGATATTGTTGATGAAGATGTTTGTGTCCCGTAAAGGAGCACCACAACACAAGCGTTTACTGTTCATTTATTATTCATGGTGTGTTAGATAAATAATGGCCAATCAGCCATTTATCCGCATATCTAAATCCGTACATCCCTTTATTCATCAGAGGTCGCCACAGCAGAATGAATCGCCAACTTATCCAGTATATGTTTTATGCAGCGCATGCCGTTCCAGCTGCAACCCATCACTGGGAAACACCCATACACTCCCATTCACACTCATACACTGTAGGAGCCATATATTGTATATTGGCGATTGGCCACAAGGTGTCAGTACCAGACTATATAACTGTGGCTTCACTGCATGGAGGAAGAGAGCGTTGGTAGGAAGCACACAGTTTTTGACTGTAACTCAACTTTGATCGTAACTTAAGGTAACAGAGAAGTGTGCATTATAGATTAAGGAAAATTGATGAAGGAATTCTGTTGATTGGAAAATAAAGATTTGCATTTATTTGCATCTATTTTGCCTACGGACTCCGACTTTTACACGTTAAAAACTTGCTCACTCTACCAACAATAGCGGCAATGGAGCGCCGCTACATACACTACGGCCAATTTAGCTTACCCAATTCAACTGTACCACGTCTTTGGACTTGTGGGGGAAACCAGAGCACCTGGAGGAAACCCACGCGAACACGGGGAGAACATGCAAACTCCACACAAAAATGCCAACTGAACATTTTACTCACTGTAAAAAAAATAGAAAGCTGACTGAACTTAAAATTGTAAGGCAACTTGCTGCACAGCTTTTTTGAGTTGACTCAACTTTTAACCTTTTTAAGTATTGTAGTTGACTTGATTTAAGTTGATTTAGGCAAGTTGCCTCACAATTTTAAGTCTTTTTTATAGTGCTTATTTTATTTCTACTACACATTTTACAGATATAATGATTACTTTAGAGAGCATTAGGAAAACATGCATCTAGCAGAGATTTAAAACTTCATGTAAAACTCAGATGGAAATGAAAATCCCCTCCTGTCTTGTTGTAAGCATCGTTTTAGGTAAATGCAAGTGTTGTGGGAAACCTGTTTGAAAACAGTGATTTTTGAAGTATTTTAGTAATGCGGAAAGATGTAATTATTTAGAATCTTCTTATCTTCTTAATTCATCTCCACAAACATAGTACTTACCATTTCATTCAATCATTCATTCACTTTCTTTTCAGCTTAGTCCTTTTATTAACCAGGGGTCGCCACAGCGGAATGAACCGCCAACTTATCCATCATATGTTTTACGCACAGGGTTCATGCACATTTTTACTACAAAAATTCCATGACTTTTCCAGGACTTTCAAGTCAATTTTCATGACCTAATGTTTCATGTAATGTCTACATATATGTGATAAATCATAAGAAACGTTTAAATTTATAACAACATATCATAAAACACACAATAGTTTCAATTTATTATTATATCTAAGTAAAATAGATCACGCTTACAAAGCACTAATAATGTGAGAGCATGTTTTTGGCCAGGAAAAGAAAAGAAGTAAAAACAACTAACCTCCATTCCAATATACAGATATTTGTCAAACTAATTTTAGATAATCTTATTAGTTTGTTAAACTAGTAATAGAAGGTAAACCTACTTCTATTATAAAGAAGTTTATAATGTACAGTTGAAGTCAGAATTATTAGCATCCCTTTGATTTTTTTTCTCTTTTTTTTAAATATTTCCTAAATTATGTTTAACAGAGTAAAGAAATTTTCACAGTATGTCTGATAATATTTTTTTCTTCTGCAGAAAGTCTTATTTGTTTTATTTCGACTAGAATAAAAGCAGTTTTTCATTTTTAATAAACATTTTAAGGACAAAATTATTAGCCCCTTTAAGCTATATATTTATTCGATAGTCTACAGAACAAACCTAATTCCCCTAACCTGCCAAGTTAACCTAATGAACCTAGTTAAGCCTTTAAATGTCACTTTAAGCTGTATAGAAGTGTCTTGAAAAATATCTAGTTAAATATTATTTACTGTCATCATGACAAAGATAAAATAAATCAGTTCTTAAAAAATGAGTTATTAAAACTATTATGTTTAGAAATGTGTTGAAAAAATCTCCATTACACAGAAATTGTGGAAAAAAATAAACAGAAGGGCTAATAATTCAGGGGGCTAATAATTCTGACTTCAACTGTATATTATACATTATAAACACACTGCACTTTTCGCTCCATAGATTTCTATTCATAGGTATGCGAATGCGGCAGACCAGAAACGCAAGCTCATGCGATTTTTCACTGCATTCGAAAGTTCAAGCTTGGTGAATGCTTACCTGCGAAATCAGGTGATTGCGTGAGGCCAATAGAAGATCATTTAAAATAAGAAATTTAAAATATGGAGCAATCGCTCACTTTTATTAATGTCCAATTATATTGTTTAACCCTGCCCCTTTTTCGCAGCGCCGTACAACAGAATTGTACAAGCACAAGCTCTAGTGTGACCGCAGCTTAAATCTCTTTGGACAAACCTTTCTGCTAAATGACTCAATGTAAATGTAATTTCCATGACTTTTTCAAAACCTTATGGGTTTTTCTGTTTTTCCAAAACTTTTCCACGCCTGGAAAATGCCATGTCAAAATTCCATGACTTTTCCAGGTTTTCCATGAACCCTGTATGCAGCGGATGGCGTTCCAGCTGCAACCCAGCACTGGGAAACACCCATACACTCGCATTCACACACACTCATAGACTACGGCCAATTTAGCTTATTTAATTCACCTATGTGTTTGTGGGGGGAAACCGGAGCACCCAGAGGAAACCCACACCAACATGGGGAGAACATGCAAACTCCACACAGAATTGCCAGTTGGCCCAGCCAGGACTCGAACCAGCGACCTTCTTGCTGTGAGGTAACAGTGCTAACCACTAAGCCACTATAAATTATAAATGGCAATTATAAATAAATATTGGTGGGGAAAGCACATTATAGGGCTATTACTGGGGCTTATTACAAGTCTTTTGTACTTTTATGACATAAAAATTATATTGTAATAAATGTCAATAATCTTATTATTCTTATTTTTAATTAAGTTTCTTATGATGTTTTTTTTAATATCGCTTTCTCTTCAGTGATTTATTCTTTGATAACAATTAGTGACTTGAGGCGGGCCCAACCTGTCAATCACAAGAGATCCATCAACAGTCCAATCAATTCCCAATGAATAAAGTCAAATCCCATCCTACATTTTTTTATTTGTTTATCTGACAAGCGTTTTCACGGTTATTAATCACAATAGTCACGACTTTAGCTGCTGAATATTAATGAGTGTCTATGGAATCCTAAATCTTGTGTTCCAGTAAACCGGATTCCAGCTCAGCCCCCTGACTGTCACAATAAATCGCTATTTTCTCTTTAGAAATGGCCGTTTCATTGGCCGGGAAGCCGTTTGCTTGAAATGAAGAGCTATTAGATCCCAGTCCGGGCGCTGAGGTTGGAAAAAGGGTGGGGGTGGTGGTGTTTATGGCGAGACTCGCAGGAGAACGTCCTATTCCGCTCAGTGTGGATTGACCGTACAAGCTAATCTGAGATCACCCTCCAGCTATCCCCAATTCTCATACCAATATGTGAACACAATCAAAGTATCATTTAAATGTGGCACCGTGTGCTCATCTCAAAACATGTGATTTGCATTAGTTTATTAGGCTGCCCTACTTTATCCTATATGAGAAATGGAGACGTAGCCTGGATGTGTTCAATACGGTTGTTCTTTTGAAGATTAACTGCTGAGGAATATCAATATTTATAACTGATATCTAGTGTTTTGGGGTTATTATCCTACACTCCAAAAAATTTTAATTTCTGCTTGTTCAAACTACTTATTAAAAATGAGCTGAAACAACACAATTCTTAAGTTTTTTGGGGCACAACTTAAACGTTTCATGTTCAATCCATTTAAACTTGTAAAAACAATTACATTAACTTAATTTGTGTTGGGATGACATCAAGGAATTGTGTGGAAGCCAGCATTTTTATATGTGAAGAGTTCAGATGCAAAACCCTCTAAATCCATCAGACCTCTTTACTTGTAAATGAGCATTTTCTATCAGGCTCCTATAATTAGGTTTAGACTTTTCATTTTATTTGTAATAAAAAGGTTATTAGCTAGTAAATAAAATACCTTTTTTTTCAAAAATGTCACTTTAGACAATTCTTTGGTTTTTAACAAGGTAAATCTTCTTTTGCATCAAAACCAGCTAAATCCACTAGTGCTTTTTTTTGCAAAAACCTCTAAATCCACTTATTGGGACAAGACAGTTCAATTAGTTGAAAATCACTAAAGATGCAATTAGAAATTATTTTACCAAACATAAAACACATTACACAAACCACCTAAACTTCAAAATATTTAAATCTGTCAAGTAAGTGGCGGTTCATTCCGCTGTGATAAACCAGGGAAAAAGCAGAAGGAAAATGAATGAATGAAATCTGTCAAGTGCATTAATCAATAACATTAAAACTGACATTAATTAAATCTTTTCCATTAATATCATTTCAGATATTTGGGATTTAGATTTAATGTAAGTAGAACATTGTAAACATTGTAAGCTAAGCTTGGTAGATTCAAATAATGTAGTGTAAAAACATTGTGAAACATCAATATCTGTGCATTGTCCATTAATATAAAAAGCTTATCAGACGTATAGGTATTATGAAGTAATACAAGTAATGTATAGTTTTATACATTATATTTATCTTTTAAAAAATATCTTAAATTAGCAAATAAAACAAGGTAGGCCGACTGGAGACTGGGATGTCTCTCAGACAATTTTAGAAGCTGTCATTCGTTCATTCTCACCATACTTAAGGTCTTGGTCTCTTGTTTATCCTCATAGCATCCACGTGGGATAAAAGAACGGCATCTTAACTTCGTCTTTCGTGAAATGCAGTTGCAGTTTAATGTATAGTAAATCCGACTCATTCAAAGTAGCGTCGATGTGCAAAAAAAGTTACGAATGCATGCTACACTTCTGACTGTACATTGTGTTTTCTTTTTATTATAATGCACAGAGTTTTGAGGTAAGGAACGTTTTCATTTGCCATTCACTGACAGTTGGACAGGCTCATGCAGTTCATCAAACTCCGTCTTTTATAATCGAAATTTAAATAATAAGTTCTCCTCATAAAAGCCGGCGTATCAGCACGCTGCTAAATTTAAAAAAATATGATTCGATTCGCGCCTTCTGATTGGTTCTCGGGATATATCGGCTTTTACTGTCAAAGGCAAGTGACGTTTAGCGGCTTTTGCCAACAAACAGTTTTTTCTGAATGCGCTGACGCTGGGATTTGGATAATTAGAAGCAAATCTATTTGTTGATGGTGCCTACGTGGCTACTACGTGCCTAAAGCATTTAAAGTGGCATTTAGCGGCTTTTGCATCTGAACTCTTCATGTGTTCTTGAGTGAGAAACGAGTGGAAAAAAAGGTAAAAAAAAAAACAAAACAAAAAACAGAACAAAAATTATTCTGTGCGGATGGAAGAAATTCTGATTAACCTTAAACTGCACAGGGATATTTTTGGCAGTGTTTAAAACCACATTGTATGGTTAAAAATAGATAGATTTTCCATACAATTCCTTCATGTTGTCCTAACACAAATCGATTATGTCATGTGAGGACGCTGGACGACAAAGTTGAGGATCCAAATGCATTATTTACTAAAGACAGGTCGCACAGGCAATTATCAATGCAGGAACAAGACAGGAGCATAGGGGTAATCTAAAAACGCAGTCAAAATACAGACAAGAGGTCGGGCTACACTGGAAAAAAATTATTCAAAGATGATTGCTTGGATTTACTCGTTTTTTTTAAGTTAAGTGGTTGTTAACAATTTTTTGGGCTGAATAACAAACAAATTAAGTTGAACATTACTAAATTTAATTTGTTTATTTAAATTCAACACATAAATTGTTTGCAACAATTTTGCAGACATAATTTTTTTCAGTGTAGGTGGCAAAGGATCAAAACGAGGAACAAGGCAAGAAACAAGTCACAGGAAATCAAAACAGGGAAAACGTTTCGTAATGTTCATGAAAGAAACAAGACTCGGGCCCGATGAGTGTGTGTAAACTGTATAAATAGTCCTAGAATTAGTTCGTGATGAGCTTCCATCTGTGTGTGGGCAATCAGCGGGTGAACTGCAACTGGTGTGTGTGTGAACAGGTAATATGGGATTTGCAGTTCTTTTGGTGGCAGATCTGTATGGACTAGCTGGTGATTGTGACAGATTAACTTAATCGTTTTTACAAATCGAAGTAGATTCAACATAAAGGCTTAAGAAGTGTGTTGTTTCATCTCATTTTAAATAAGTAGTTCTAACAAGCAGCAAAAGTCATTTTTTGAGTGGTACAAATCACATTTGACGAAGATATTTAGTAAATTTCCTACTGTAAACATATCAAAATTATGGTAACACTTTATAATTACACACTATGAATCATTTATTAAGCATTAGCAAATAGTTAACTCATTGTTTAGGCGTTAACTACATTATTAGATGTTAAATAGTTTATAAATACAGCTACAAATTCTTGACTAATAAGTAAATGTATAATATGCTTAATGATTGTGTTTTCATACTTTGTTAATGATTCATTTTTCATTGCTAAATTATTTATTGCATTATTTACAAACCAGTTATTTAAGATCATTCAGAATGCGTCGGTAAATAATTCGTAAACATTTCAAATTAACATTTATTTACACTCACCGGTCACTTTATTAGGTACACCTTACTAGTACTGGGTTGGACCCCCTTTAGCCTTCAGAGCAGCCTTAATCCTTCGTGGCATAGATTCAACAAGGTACTGGAAATGTTCCTCAGAGATTTTGGCCCATATTGACATGATAGCATCACGCAGTTGCTGCGGATTCTACCACATCCCAATGGTGCTCTATTGGATTGAGATCTGGTGACTGTGGAGGCCATTTGAGTATACAGTGAAGTCACAAGAAACAAGTCTGAGATGATTCACACTTTATGATTCGCACCATCCAAATTTCGCAGCAGAAATCGAGACTCATCAGACCAGGCAACGTTTTTTCCAATCTTCAATTGTCCAATTTTGGTGAGCCTGTGCAAATTGTAGCCTCAGTTTCCTGTTCTTAGCTGACAGGAGTGGCACCCGGTGTGGTCTTCTGCTGCTGTAGCCTATCTGCCTCAAAGTTGGACGTGTTGTGCGTTCAGAGATGCTCTTCTGCATACCACGGTTGTAGCGAGTGGTTATTTGAGTTAATGTTGCTTTTCTATAAGCTCGAACCAGTCTGGCCATTCTCCTCTGACCTCTGATATCAACAAGGCATTTGCGCCCACAGAACTGCCGCTCACTGGATATTTTCTCTTTTTCTGACCATTCTCTGTAAATCCTAGAGATGGTTGTGCGTGAAAATCGCAGTAGATCAGCAGTTTCTGAAATACTCAGACCAGCCCATCTGGCACCAACAACCATGCCACATTCAGAGTCACTTAAATCACCTTTCTTCTCCATTCTGATGCTCAGTTTGAACTTCAGCAGATCGTCTTGACCATGTCTATATGACTAAATGCATTGAGTTGCTGCCATGTGATTGGCTGATTAGAAATTTGTGTTAACGAGTACCTAATAAAGTGGCCGGTGAGTATAAATTATTATTCAGGCATATAATAATAGTTACTTTATATGTCAATAAATGCTTTATTAACTCAACTAAAGTGAGGGCTATTCATGCTTTGTAAATCCCTTATAAATGACAATTAAAGGCTCTAAAATTCAATCTTTAAGCACATTATACACAGACATGGGACGATAACCGGTTTCAAGGTTTACCAAGATTTGGAAAGGTCAAGGTATTAAAACCGTAAAAATGTTTTGTTATACCGTTTCTAAGGTATATGTAATGAGTTTTTTAAGTGCTTTTTAAAATGTGTTGTAAGGAAATCTGTGTTTGAAGCTAATAAAGACAGTAGAAGTCAATAGTTATTTTAATTATGTAGCCTGACATGTTTACTGTTCCAAAATTGTATAAATGTTTCCTAAAATGTAATATATTGTGTTAAAAGGGGGAAAAAGTTGTTTTTTACTAAGACATTTAAATAACATTTTAATAGCTTATTTCTAATAACTGATTTCTTTTATCTTTGTCATGATGACAGTAAATAATATTTTACTAGATATTTTTCAAGACACTTCTATACAGCCTAAATTGACATTTAAAGGCTTAACTAGGTTAATTATAGGTTAACTAGGTAGGTTAGGGTAATTAGGCAAGTTATTGTATAATGATGGTTTGTTCTGTAGACTATCGAATAAAAATATAGCTTAAAGGGTCTAATAATTTTGTCCTTAAAATGGTTCATAAAAAATGAAAAACTGCTTTTATGCTAGCCGAAATAAAACAACTAAGACTTTCTCCAGAAGAAAAAATATTATCAGACATACTGTGAAAATTTCCTTGCTCTATTAAACATCATTTGGGAAATATTTAAAAAAGAAAAAAAATCAAAGGGGGTTTAATAATTCTAATTGCAACTGTACTTGTAAGTCAAGAATGCAGTATTTGTAGCTGTATTTATAAACTCTTGTTACAGTTATGAAATAGTTTGATAACAAGCAGGAAACGGTCATGGGCCAATGACATGACCACATTGAAATAGTCTATAAATCTCAGTTTCAAAAAATGTACACTATGGCTCATGGTCGCCTTCAGCAAATTTGCATTTCTCACATTGTTATCTTCACTGATGTTGTTGTGTTCCCTATTGGTAAAATGAGTAAAAGTATCATGAGTAAATGAGTAATATACGTCAAAGGGTCAATTATTTTATGATAATATATTCATACACATAATCTTTTTCTGCTTGCAAAACATTTACTGTATAGTTATGTTGCCTAACATTTGTGATTATATTACACACACACACACACAAAGGTTTGGTTTTGTGAATTGTGGGGACTTTACATATAGTTGAAGTCAGAATTATTCGCCCCCTGTTTCTTTTTTTCCCCAATTTCTGTTTAACAGAGAGAAGATTTTTTCAACACATTTCTAAACATAATAGTTTTAATAACTCATTTCTAATAACTGATTTATTTTATCTTTGCCGTGATGACAGTAAATAATATTTGACTAGATATTTTTCAAGACACTTCTATACAGCTTAAAGTGACATTTAAAGGCTTAACTAGGTTAATTAGGGTAACTAGGCAGGTTAGGGTAATTAGGCAAGTTATTGTATAATGATGGTTTGTTCTGTAGACTATTGAAAAAATATATAGCTTAAAAGGGCTAATAATTTTGTCCTTAAAATGGCTTTTAAAAAATTAAAAACTGCTTTTATTCTAGCCAAAATAAATCTATAACCAAGGATATACGCTGACAACAGGATGCGGATCCAAATGCAGGTCTTTATTAAGGGATGGTCAGGCAAGCAATGATCAGTACAGGAGCAAACAGATGTATGAGGACAATCCAGAGTCGTAGTCAATATAGGTCACAGAGATGGCAGCAGACAGGCAGAAACAAAGAATCAAGGCGAGGGTCCAAACACGGCAAAGACAAACCAAGGAAACGCTTCGAATTGCAACTGGAACAGAATACAAGACTCGGCAACTGGAGTGAGTGTGTGTGCTGTTTATGTACTGAGTGTGATCATTGCTTGAGCGGCTTCAGCTGTTGGATGTAATCAGTGAAGATATGGAACCGGTTGTGTGTGATGTGAGAGTAGTGCATGTATGGAGATGTAGTCCATAAGATGGGGGATTTGTAGTCCATTAGAGAATGTGCATGTAAACCAGCGATCTAAGGGGAGAAGATCGCTGGTGATCGTGACAAAAACAAATAAGACTTTCTCCAGAAGAAAAAATATTATCAGACAGACTGAAAATTTCCTTGCTCTGTTCAATATAATTTGGGAAATATTTAAAAAAGAAAAAAAAAATTCAAAGGGGGCTAATAATTCTGACTTCAACTGTAGGTTTCCATTGTTCGTTTTTTTGAGTGTACAAACTGTATTTTCTATCTATATGGAACTTTTATAAGCTTTTTTTTTTTTTTTAGAAATGAGGACACACTGTAAAAAATAAACAAATCTTGCCATTATTTTAGTAGAATCTAACATTTTACATCAATCAAACTGACTAAACTTATGAAGTTAAACTTTGTGTAACTACTGTTAAAAATGATTTGTACTGTGCCACACCCAGCATGCATTGCGGCATGAAACATTTTAATTGTTACCATTGTTGAGGTACAAGGTCTGATTCATGAGGTCTGAGTGTGACTTTGTCATCACTGAACTGTTTTTGAATGTCATTTCTTAACTCTGTAAAAGAATCAAGTATTTTTCCTGTTTCCACTTCTCATTAATATCTGCACTAAGCATAAAAACTATTGCATGAGGCCCGTCATCCAGACCTTTATCAAAACATTTAGCAAAACAAATTTCAGACAACTAGATTTATCTACCTATTGACTTTCCAGCTTTATTGCTATAATAAAAGTATTTTATAAACTTTGTATTACAGCAGCTGGAGAGGCTAACTTTACAAATTCAAGGGTGAAGAGCCCAATTAAACCAGCCCCTCTCTCCATTACGGTGACACACAAAAAAAACACCTACATTTCTGTTGGTTCTCAATAAGAATGGTATGGAAGTCAAAGCGGTCAGTAATAAGTGTGTCTGCTGTTGTTTGTGGAGTCGTTTAATGATCCTCTGCTGAGACTGAAGGTGTTTTATTTTACTTGATTTTATTTAATGTTGTAACTGAATTCACTGTTTGTGTTTCTTGTTTCTCTTTCCTTCAGTGATTGTGATCATTACAGCAGGTGTTCATCAGTGTCTGAATTCACTCAGTGTTCATTAACTATTTTAGTGAACAAGGGCACAAAGTGGGATTTCAAACACAGACTTGAAATGTCGAATGTGAGCTCTGTTAACTTACAGTTTTCTGCTGTTGGTTATATTCTCGAAAACAAAAATATTCCCCAGAATGCACTGTTTTAGTGAAAAAAACATTATTTTACTGTAGAATCTGACCGTTTTTTAACAGCAATTTTTTACAGTGTACTCGAAACCTGATTCACGTATTAAAATAAGTAACAAGTAACATAAAAATGTTGTTGTTATGTCTTTTTTTACAATACATCAGCAATTTCTTCATAATTCACCACCTTCTGGTAATACCTGTGTAATACCTGTGTCATACCTATGTCGCTATGCAGATTTGTGTCCTGATATGTCACAAACACATGTACACACACACAAATACTTTAAAATAATTCACAATAGTCACAACAAATAATTTTAAAGTAGAAAGACTGCAACAGTATTATCTCAGAAAATGTACTGCGGTTAACTTTTTTGCAGAGTGCATTTCTTTCTGAGCTCGTCCATGTCATTGGACAACGTTATCAATATTATTATTGGTTATTGGACATCACAAAAAAAACACATTTTTCACTTTTGTTTCTTGCATTGAGATTAAAAAGTTGTATTGTTTTGTGCTTGTCACAGGCTAAGGACAGTGACGATGACGAGGAAGTCGTTCATGTCGACCGAGACCACTTTATGGATGAATTTTTCGAACAGGTAATTTATTAGTTTTTTTCCCAGTTATGATTCTTGCCGATGATTTGCTTATCAGGTTCTGCAGTGAGCTTGTGTCCTGCTGTCTTTAAAGCAAAGGAGAACTACTGATACATTGAGAAGTCATTCATTCCTTTGCTTAGTCTCTTTATTCATTAGGGGTCGCCACAGCGGAATGAACTGCCAACTTATTCAGCATATGTTTTACACAGCGGATGCCCTTCCAGCTGCAACCCAGTACTGGGAAACATCCATACACTCTCATTCACACACATACACTACAGACAATTTAGCTTATTCAGTTCACCTATAGCGCATGTCTTTGGACTGTGGGGGAAACCGGAGCACCCGGAGGAAACCCACGCCAACACAAGGGGAACATGCAAACTCCACACAGAAATATCAACTGACCCAGCCAAGACTCGAACCACCGACCTTCTTGCTGTGAGGCGACAGTGAGGTTAACCACTAAGCCACCATGTTGCCGAGAATCATGTCATGAAAATTTAGTTCAATATGATCAGGTTTTAAAAGACTGTATCTTACACTTTCATTCATTTTCTTGTCGGCTTACTCCCTTTATTAATCTAGGGTCGCCACAGCGGAATGAACCGCCAACTTATCCAGCACATTTTTACGCAGCGGATGCCCTTCCAGCCGCAACCCATCTCTGGGAAACATCCACACACACTCATCCACACTCATACACTATGGACAATTTAGTCTACCCAATTCACCTGTACCCCATGTCTTTGGACTGTGGGGGAAACCGGAGCACCCAGAGGAAACCCACGCGAACACAGGGAGAACATGCAAACTCCACACAGAAACGCCAACTGACCCAGCCGAGGTTCAAACCTGTGACCCAGCGACCTTCTTGCTGTGAGGCAACAGCACTACCTACAGTGTTGCCCTCTTACACTTTCTAACTTAGCAAATGGTTATAAAAAAAACTGGGCATCAAATTGTGAATGACTAAGCATGAAAATACTGGACATTCAAGTCATTCCAAACATAATAATCAACAGATATCAAATGCTTGATATTCTTCAGCAGGATGGAATCAGACTTTGAAACTAAAATAGGTGTTATTTTGTCTAAAATACTAAACAATTGTCTGGGAAAAACTGACTCATCTGAATATCAGGCCAAAAACTGAACAAAGTGAGCTGTGCATTCCATTAGAAATAATAATAATAATGAACAAAATTACAATTATTAAAAATATTTACATGCATTTTTATTAATTCATTCATTTTCCTTCAGCTTAGTCCCTTTATATATCAGGGGTCGCCACAGAGAAATGAACCGCTAACTTATCCAGCATGTTTTATGCAGCGGATGCTTTTCCACTGGATACTTTTCCAGGTTTTCCATGACCGTATGAACCCTGTATACAGCGGATGCCCTTCCAGCCGCAACCCAACACTGGGAAACACCCATACACACTCTTTCACACATATACACTATGGGCAATTTATCTTATTCAATTCACCTATAGCACATGTGTTTGGACTGTGGTGGAAACTAGCACCTGGAGGAAACCCACGTTAACATGGGGAGAAAATGCAAACTCCACACAGAATGCCTGAAGTTGAGTAAACAAAAAACCTTTATTTTCTTTCGTTTTTTCTTGTGTACTCAACATTTATTTTGTTCAGCTTTAATTGATAGTATAGAGAGTATAGACAGGAAAGCGTGGGGAGAGGAGAGAGAGGGGAAGGATCGGCAAAGGACAGCGAGGCGGGAATCGAACTCGGGTCGCCGTGAACACCGAAGTGCCGTGTATTGACACACTAACCACTACTCCTTTGGCGCCGACGTGTACTCAACTATTGAAAACACCAGTTGCTCTGACCTAAAATGTCTGAAGTTGAGTGAACAAAAAAACTCTTTTGGAAATTGGTACTAAAACATTATCAGAACAAACAAACGTAGTTCAGTTGAAAAAGCAGGAAGGCATGTTTCACATTGCAGCATTACAAAGCATTTTTCCCTGTTTGTCCTGCCATGTTTTGATCCTTGTTTTGTTTACCGTTATTGTTGTTTTACCTCCTGTCCCGTTTCT
Source organism: Danio kyathit (assembly GCA_903798195.1). Classification (NCBI taxonomy): domain Eukaryota; kingdom Metazoa; phylum Chordata; class Actinopteri; order Cypriniformes; family Danionidae; genus Danio; species Danio kyathit. The sequence goes on along the minus strand of LR812537.1, from coordinate 8,657,519 downwards.
AATTCTGTGTCTAATAAATATTTGGTTAACATTTGTCTCTGTTTTAGTCTTTTTTTCAACTGAACTACGTTTGTTTGTTCTGATAATGTATTATTTCTTAGTACCAATTTCCAAACGAGTTTTTATGTCCACTCAACTTCAGACATTTTAGGTCAGCGCAACTGATGTTTCCAAAAGTTGAGTACACGTTGGCGCCAAAGGAGTAGTGGTTAGTGCGTCGACACATGGCACTCTGGTGTTCAAGGCGACCCAAGTTCGATTCCCGCCTCGCTGTCCTATGCCGATCCTTCCCCTCTCTCCTCTCCCCATGCTTACTCTCTACTGTCAATACTCTCTACTGTACTATCAATTAAAAGTGAAAAACGTTGAGTACACGAGATTATTCATTCATTTTCTTGTCGGCTTAGTCCCTTTATTAATCCGGGGTCGCCACAGCGGAATGAACCACCAACTTATCCAGCACAATTTTACACAGCGGATGCCCTTCCAGCCACAACCCATCTCTGGGAAACATCCACACACTCATTCACACTCATACACTACAGACAATTTTAGCTTACCCAATTCACCTGTACCGCATGTCTTTGGACTGTGGGGGAAACTAGAGCACCCGGAGGAAACGCACACGAACGCAGGGAGAACATGCAAACTCCACACAGAAACGCCAACTGACCCAGCCGAGGTTTGAACCTGCGACCCAGCGACCTTCTTGCTGTGAGGCGACAGCACTACCTACTGCGCCACTGTGTCGCCTACACAAGATCAAACGAAAGGAAATAAAGATTATGTGGTTTTTGTGTTCACTCAACTTCAGGCATTCCAGTTCTGCAGACAAAAATGTTCAGTTGGCACAACTTAAAAAGTTTTGGGTAACACTTTATAATAACTACACACTATGAACCATTTATTAAGCATTAGCAAGTAGTGAATTCATTATCTGTTAAGCACTAACTCTACATTAATAAGCGTTAGTAAGCAGTTTATAACTGCAGCTACAAATGCTGTATTCTTGACGTACAACCACATTTATAATGTGCTTAATAACTGTACTTTCATACTTTACTAATGATTTATTTTTCATTACTAAATTAAGTATTGCATTATTTACAAACCAGTTATTTAAGCACAGTTAGTTGTTTTTTAAGATCATTCAGAATGAGTTAGTAAATGATTAATAAACTATTGAAATTAACATTTATAAATCTTATTATTCAGCCATATATTAATAGTTAATTTATATGTTAATAAATGCTTTATTAACTCAACTTCATCCAGTTTTGTGACCTAATCTAAAGTGAGGACTATTTATGCTTTATAAATCCTTTATAAATGACAATTAAAGGCTCAGGTAAATTCTAAACAGGAAAAAAGAACATAAACGACATTATTCATTCCTATTCGTTTAAAGATACACAAATCAAACCGTATCAAATGAAAAATAAATCTTTGGAAGCTTATCTAAAATAAAATTACTGTACAGTTTAAACATTGCATCCTATTATATTGTTAAATTATTATATTGTTGTTGTTTTATCAAATTTTGTTGTATTTTGAGACTCCTGTTATTCAGCAATGTTTAAACGTTACAGTAATTTTACTTTTTAGATAAGATTGTAAAGATTATTGGTCATTTGATACTGAGCCTTTATATGTCATTTATAAAGGATTTATAAAGCATTAATAGTCCTCACTTTAGATTAGGTCACAAAACTGGATGAAGTTGAGTTTAATAAAGCATTTATTAACATACAAAGTAACCATTAATATATGCCTGAATAATAAGATATATAAACGTTGATTTCAATAGTTTATTAATCATTTACTAACTCATTCTGAATGATCTTAAAAACCTCCAACTACTCTTGAATACAAATGGTTTGTAAATAATGCAATACTTAATTTAGTAATGAAAAATAAATCATTAGTAAAGTATGAAAGTACAGTTATTAAGCACATTATAAATGTGGTTGTGAGTCAAGAATAGAGCATTTGTAGCTGCAGTTATAAACTGCTTACTAACGCTTATTAATGTAGAGTTAATGCTTAGCAAATAATGAATTCACTATTTGCTAATGCTTAATAAATGATTCATAGTGTGTAGTTATTATAAAGTGTTACCAAGTTGGGTTACAGAGTAGTTTACCTCTCCAGAAACCTAATAAATTATCTTATGTTAACCCAACTAAATGTGTTTTGTATTACTGACAAATAATTTTAGGTCAGTGCAGCTGATGTTTTTAAAAGTTGAGTGAACAAGAAAAAGTGAAAGATAATAAGGGTTATGTTTTTTTTTTTTTTTTTTGTACTGACTTAAATTTTTTTACAGTGCATGTTAAAAAAAAAACTTACATATACCTTAGCAATGGTATAACAGAACACTTTAGTGGTTTTAAAACCTTAACTTTTCCAAAACGTGGTAAACCTTGAAACTGGTTATCATCCCATGCCTTCACACAGCACAATAACGTCTTTTTTATTTATAATTATAATAAAATACTTATTATTGTCATTTAACAAAATGTTTAAATGCACACGCAGCACAATAATGTGTTTTTTAATAACAATATATTTCATTAGTTAAAAAAGACATAACTATAAAAATCCATTATTATAATTAAATAGTTATTATAGTCATTTAATAAAACGTTTTAATTACACAGAGCACCATAATGTGTTTTATAATAAACATTTCTAACATTTCATTGTCATTAAAAAAAGATTATTGTACACTTTCATCATATTAATGCATTACAATATTAAAAACACAAATGCTCCACATTATAGTCCCCTCTTAGATCTGATCTGCATCACAGTATTGATGCTGGCCATTATTAACACGTGTTGTTCTCCTGACAGGTGGAGGAGATCCGCGGCTGTATTGAAAAGCTGTCAGAGGATGTGGAACAGGTGAAGAAGCAGCACAGTGCCATCCTAGCAGCACCAAACCCTGATGAAAGTGAGTTACACTTATTCACATTAATTTCAGTCTGCTTTAAAAAAAACTACTCTGCTTAATATACAGTTGAAGTCAGAATTATTAGCCCCCCTGTATATTTTTTGTCCCCAATTTCTGTTTAACGGAGAGAAGATTTTTAAACAAAATAACTAATTTCTAATAACTGATTTCTCTTATCTTTGCCATGATGACAGTACATAATATTTTACTAGATATTTTTCGAGATGCTACTATTCAGCTTAAAGTGGAAGTTAAGCACTCAGTCAAGTTTACAATTTTTTGTAAATTGGTTTTCATTTTAAATATATCTAAAACAAAGTTGATTAATGTAACCATTTAGCAGAAAACGGCATGTTTTACTATAGCTTTTAGAGCTAGGGCACCGCCATTTTGGAATATCACTGTGTCTGACGTCACGGGGTTGGTTCCGTTCCCTCAGCTGAACAGATACAATGGAAGTAATGGACTGAACTCAGAGACTGTAAAGCCTAATTTAACTCAATGCATGAAGATGTGGGTTTGAAGCTGGTCCAGATATAAGCATCAGATGTGTGTCTAACATAAAAATATATATTTATTCTATTTTTACTTTTTCCCCCTTTTAATTATCGATCATTTGTTGCGCTTTGGTCCACTCTGTATAACACTGCCTGACATGCCTTTCTGGGTTTCAACCATGGTTTTAACAAGGTCTGGTACTGACATAATGGGGGCGGGTACTTTCACTACAACAGCTACTCAATTATGTTTTGCAGTCTCCATGTTCAGTCCATTACTTTCATTGTATCTGTTCAGCTGAGGGAACAGAACCAGCCCCGTGACGTCAGACACAGCGATATTCCAAGATGGCGGAGCACTGTAAAAAAATCTGTTAATAAATTACAAATTAACAGACGTTAAATTACAGACATTTACCGTAAAATAACAGACATTAAATTACATAAATTTACCATAAAATAACGAAGTTACAGACATTTACTGTAAAATAACAGACGTTAAATTACAGACATTTACCGTAAAATAACAGACATTAAATTACATAAATTTACCATAAAATAACGAAGTTACAGACATTTACTGTAAAATAACAGACGTTAAATTACAGACATTTACCGTAAAATAACGGACATTAAATTAAAGACATTTACCATAAAATAACGAAGTTACAGACATTTTACTGTAAAATAACAGACGTTAAATTAAAGAAATTTACCATAAAATAACGGACATTAAATTACAGACATTTACCGTTAAATAACAGACATTAAATTACAGACATTTACTGTTAAATAACGGACATTAAATTACAGACATTTACCGTTAAATAACAGACATTAAATTACAGACATTTACTGTTAAATAACGGACATTAAATTACAGACATTTACCATAAAATAACGAAGTTACAGACATTTACTGTAAAATAACAGACGTTAAATTAAAGAAATTTACCATAAAATAACGGACATTAAATTACAGACATTTACCGTTAAATAACAGACATTAAATTACAGACATTTACCATTAAATAACGGACATTAAATTACAGACATTTACTGTAAAATAACAAAGTTACAGACATTACGTAAAATAACGAAGTTACAGACATTTACTGTAAAATAACAGACGTTAAATTAAAGAAATTTACCATAAAATAACGGACATTAAATTACAGACATTTACCGTTAAATAACAGACATTAAATTACAGACATTTACTGTTAAATAACAGACATTAAATTACAGACATTTACCGTTAAATAACGGACATTAAATTACAGACATTTACTGTAAAATAACAGTTACAGACATTTACCGTAAAATAACGAAGTTGCAGACATTTACCGTAAAATAACGAAGTTGCAGACATTTACTGTAAAATAACGAAGTTGCAGACATTTCCTGTAAAATAACGGACATTAAATTACAGACATTTACCGTTAAATAACGGACATTAAATTACAGACATTTACATTTTACGGTAATGTCTGTGATTTAACAATCGTTATTTTATGTTTTTAAAGACTTTCTCCAGAAGTAAAAACATTGTAGTAAATACTGTGAAAAATTCCTTGCTCTGTTAAACATCATTTGGGAAATTTTTGAAAAAGAAAAAAGGAGGGCAAATAATTCTGACTTCAACTGTATATGATGCTTTTTGCAGAGCGGTAATGTACTGTATGTGAGACCTCATCAGTGAGACGTTCAGGGATGTAATAAAAAAACTAAAGTGCAAATTTGACATGTTTTACCTCCCCCATGTCTTCCTCTAGAATTCATCCATTCACGCACATAAATAAACACCATGCGGACACACGCTTGTGAAATGCATATCTATATCTCAGAGCAAGATGACAAATTTTTGCATTAGCACTCACCTCCACCCACGGTTTCCACATTAAAAGCAATGCGCTGGATATATTTGGATTGTCTACTGTACTGTTCGGCCTTAAATGAACAGTTCATCCAGAACTCCCTTCTACAAATTATATTTAATCCTTTTATATTTTAGCATTTTGTACATATAGCTATGCAAAATAAAAAATAAAAAAATAAAATATTAAGAGGCCACTTGATAGTTCTGTCTCTAAATCTTATATTTGTCTTTAGTAAAAAATAAATAAATAAAAAAAAGACATTTATTCTGTTAACTGCTGATTATCTTTCTTTAAATTTTTAAATCTAAATGTTGACATTTATAGCTCTTTTATACAGAAAATAATAACAAATATTATTAAAAATAAATAAATAATAAATAAAATAAATTTTTAAACAACACAATATACTAGCTATATTAAAAGAATTAGAAGATCATTTGGAAATGCTATTTTTCTATTGATTTACTGGATTTATTATGGATGTATGTGAGTAAAATCTTAGTAGCAATTGTATTCTATAAAAGTCGGACAACATTTTTTTATATTTTTCACAGTCAAGGCTATTCTATCAAAATATGGATGTCTTAACACTTCTGAAGTTAAAACATTCACTTAAAAATATTTTGCTGCTTGTTCAAACAGCTTACTTAAAATAAGTTTATTGTGAATTGTGAAAACAACACATATTCTTAAGTTTTTTTGGGGACAACTTAAATGTTCAATCCACTTAAATTTGTAGAAACAATTGAGTTATCTTAATCGATCTGTTGTGGGACAACATGAAAGAGTTGTGTGGAACCCAGCGTTTTATACAATACAAGTTAACAATTAATATTAAGACTTATCACATAAATCCACAATAAATCCAGCAAATCAATAGAAAATAGCATTTCCAAGAGATTTCTTAATGTTTTCCATAGATGTAAATATAAGTTTACAATTAATATTAAGATTTCTCACATAAATCCATAATAAATACAGCAAATCAATAGAAAAATAGCCTTTCCAAGAGATCTCTTATTTTTTCGATAGCTGTAATATAAATTTACAATTAATATTAAGATTTTACTCACATAAATCCATGATAAATCCAGCAACTCAATAGAAAATAGCATTTCCAAGTGATTTCTAAATGTTTTCCATAGCTGTAAATGCCCAAATATGATGTCCAGATGGCACATTTGCACAGTATTTGTTTGAAAATAAATCAATAAAATAAATAAAAGAAAATAAACTATAAATTTACAACAATGTAATCATCTCAAGACTTAACATTTCATCAATTCTCCTTTTTTGTCCATGAGCAAGTTTCCTTGTGACCAAAAATAGAAAAAAGAGAGAAACACATAAAATTGCACACATATTGAAACATATAACTTGAATTCAATATAAAAAATAAAACCTCCAATCACAATTGAGCATTTTGGACTACAAAAATGTATCATAAACATAGCACCAATGTAAAACTAGCGAATAAATGATGACGCGATTAAAATTTTTGTGTGAACGACCCCTTTCACACATGCACAAATCCCTACAAACCGAGGCTGTTATGCGTACATACTCGGGCACAATGCAGAAAGGGTATAGTGAGAGGTGCCAGTTCAATCAGGCATTTATCGAACCAGCCCCATGACTCGGCTGCAGCTGTGTGGTAAGATATATGAGCTCATTGGTGAGCCTATTCAAGCCTTTCTCCAATACCCTGCATTTGTGCCACCCACTCCACAAAACAGGCACTGCCACCAGCACCGCGCTCCAAGTGTTTGTTAGACCAAACCCACACACCTCATAGAGCAACCGGCCCACACCGCAGAGGCCGTTTCTTCACAAATGTTGCTAAAAATCCTGCTCACCTCATCTTTCCCCAGCAACAATCTTCAACAAATGTCTATGAGCTGCTCCAGTATCGTCTGTCAGCTCTTTAGTAAATGTACATGTGCAGTAAACGGACTCAGTTTAACTAGTTAAAGTTAATTAGTAACTAATAAAGTTATGGTAACTAATAACTTTTCCAAATTTGATTGTGATGCAATAATGTGCAGTGTTTCCTCTAGGATTTTTTCCAGCTGTGGCGGCAGGCTTTTTTTTTTTTTACACAGATCTGCCAACTATTTTAAAGACAAATAAAGACAAATATTACAGTCGAGATCGCATTCATGTAATACGAGCATGCGAATCTCTTTGCTTGCACGCCGATTTCCTCTGTTCGTGCACAAAACGTCTTGCGCGCCCTCAAATATGCTCTGCTCAAGTGCAGATCTCTATGTTCGTTGTCAAATAAACACTGCTGAAGTGCGATTTAGTGTGTTTTTGTGTGTTTTGCGACATTAATGCGTCCTGAAGTAAGTGAAACGGCTATAAACTCCAGCAAGATAAAGTCATTGTATGCAGAGCCAATGACCTTTATCAATAAAGTATACTTATATGGATACTGTGTTCATCTTAACTGAAAGCTACGCCATGTTTGCTGGCCTCACGCATCACACAGCTGTCAGTCAGTCAGTCAGTCAGCATGTCACCTTAAAGGGTTGAACAAATAGCGCACAGCACTACGGTTACAGAAAAGTTTGCGCTGTTTAATTCACTTACCTTTCAATATGTTTTGGTGCGATTATAACCCGCTATAAAAAAACACGACTGAATGTTTTAAATGTGTTGTAATGTAGCCGTGGCGGGATGAATTTTGGTGTGGCGGCCCGGCACGGAAGAATGAATGTAGCGGAAACCTTGATGTGCACCTTTTGTAAAGCTGCTTTGAAACACTGATTATTGTGAAAAGCGCTTTATATATAATGGTATTTAACAAAGAAATGCTTTAGTTTAGTCTGTTACGCATGCAGGTACTCGGATAAATTGAGATAAAAGAGCAAACTGGGAATTTAAAGGTGCTGTATTTAAGTTTTTGACTTTTCTAAAGTATAAAAATACCATAATATGTTTGCAGATATTTCAGAAACATGCTAAGTGAACATTCTTGTTTATCTGGAAAACAATGCTGAAGTCAGATATTCTGCTTTGTTATATTCTGTTTTGGTCATTTAACCTGCCCAATGCTAGTTTAGCCAATTATATTTCAGCAGCCCTGGTTGCCTTGGTGGAAAACAGCATATTTCATTCAGTCAGGAAGACTCTCAAAGTACACTGTAAAACCCAATAAGTTAAGGTAACTCAAACTGTTTGAGGAAACTGATTGCTACAAACCATTTAAGTTTAAAAACTAATCCTAATGAGTACTGTGAACTTACTCCATTTGAGTACATGAAACAATTTGAGCACAGTAAAACCTAATAAATGAAGAGAACTCAAACCAACTGAGTACTGTAAAACCCAATTAGTTAAGTCAACTCAAACTGTTTGAGGAAACTGATTGCTACAAACCATTTGAGTTAAAAAACTAATCTATATGAGTACTGTGAACTTACTCCATTTGAGTTGAAGTAATGAGGTATGTAATTAACTCATTACCTTCAACACTAAGTTCAAAACTCCTTTCAGAGAATCAGAATCTTTATTGTCATTGTACAAAATACTGTACAACGAAATTTACGTTTGCCCTTCCCTTCAGTGCAGTCCTATTTTCAAATTAGTAGAATTAACTTTCAGTCAATTTAGTTTTAACTACACTCATTTTATTTGATAAAGTTGACTGTTGGGTTTTAAAGTGTATGCATCCGTGACCTAAATGGACCGCTCCAGAGTTTGTTTCAATCGAGCAGAGACCACCTAATTCAGGCGATCTCGGAACAATTGTTTTGACCCGAATCAGAGTGCAATTGCTGGATTCACATATGCCAAACGAACTGCACCAAGGAGGCAAACGCGCCAGGTTCTAGGTGTGAAAGCACCCTCAGTGTGCTCCAAAACTGACAACATTTACATTTAGAAGATATAAACTTGCTGTAAACATCCTAGGTTTGCAGTTCACTTTAGCATAAATTGATCAACGATTTTATTGACGTCACCGATAATTTAGTTTCTCATCAAATCTTCTGACCAATCGAATGCTCTCTAGTATCTGACATGCCCCGCCTTCTTCAAGATGCTTCTCATTTGCTTCTCATTTGATGCGCTTCAGAGCTGAGAAAAACAAAAGAGGAGGAGCTAATACATGTCCCGCCCTTTCTTCATGTTTCAGTTCAGGTTACGTCAAATTTCGAAATAAAAAAAATGCACATTTCAAAGCACTTCACGAGACCTTTAAATAACAATTTCACACTATTAACTAATGGCTTATTACCTGTATTTGATTTCGATATTGGCTGTTTATTAGTAGTTATAAAGTACATACTGTATTCCACACAACTTATCACTAACCTATCACAACTAAACCTAACTACTACCCTAATGACTAATAATAAGCAGCTAATTAAAAGTTTTTTCAAGCAAATATCATATTTAATTTGTTTATTAATAGCGAGAATTGTACCTTATAATAATAAAGTGACCAAAAGTGAAATACTACCAATTTTATTTGATAGCACTTAAAATGGACGTATTTGGTATTGTAACGTTTAAGACTGTATGTTATTTGAATTTTAAACTCAATATCGCCAATTACTTTCCCTGCAACTTTTGTTCAAAAATGACTCCCAACAAATTTCAGAGAAAAACCTAGTAGTGGTGCATTGTGGTTTCTGGATGAATTAGTGCTATTGAACTTATTAATTCAGTGAGTCACTCATAAATGCATTCACTTACTTTCATTCCTGACTGAATCAGTGTTTTTGGGCAAACCATTTGAGTGAATGACATGACTCACCCTAAAAGTCAGCCATTTGTTTCATTTCTGAATGAATTATTGTTTCTGAACAAATCATTTTTGAGGGAATAATTGAATGACTCACTCTTATGGGAAAGTTTTTTTTTTAATTCTTATTAAACTTATAACTCAAGTGTATTCACAAATTCACAATTCCACTCAAACACATTTAGAAGAATATTAATAAAACTGAGATAAAAAAGTAAGTTCTATACATTTTTCATGGAATTATGCAATGTTAGCATGTTTGAGAGCTGTCTCACATTTAACTACAAGAAATGGAAGGGACAGATATATATGAAACCAAATACATGTATTAATCATATGTCCTTTGTCCAAGCTTTTCGATTGGTGGTGTTTATTATATGCATAATGATTATTTATTGCTAGCATAAGTAGACTTTAGCATCACATAAAATGCATCCAATATAGCAATCAGAATTCAGTTGGGAGTTATTTTTGGATATTGATCCACCACTAGAGGGTGCATATTCGCAACAAACAAAAGTGTACTTTGATGACGGCGTGACTGAGTGTGGAATCATGGGAGATGTCGTCTTCGTTGCATCATACGGGACTCCTGCAGAAATAATGTTGATGAAGTAGTCAACATTTATTAAAATGGCAGTATGAAGCCGAGTACTAGTGCATTCACAACAGCGCTAGATAAGCGTGAGTGATTTACATGTTAAGTCCATGCAAAGATGCGATAGACATCCTATGGTGCAGTTTGCGCAAATGAAGTGACACAAATGATGCGATTTAGCGCAAATTGAACGTTTTGGCCGTTTGACGCAAGTAATGTGTATCACAGTAACCAGTGCACACCAGACACACTAGAGAGCACTCTAGACATCACATCTGCCACTGAACAAGACTACACATCCCAGAATCCTCAGCACCTCACACCTGATGTTCATAAACTCTGACTTCAGACACAGCTGAAGCTGGTCATTACTGAATACTGGGACTATATAAGCACCACTTTCACACAGACTCAGTTTGTTTGCTTTATTTATATAGCACATTTAAAAACAACAGATGTTGACCAAAGTGCTTTACAAATCAACCAACACACAAAATCTATACTTGTATATGTAAACAAAATTAATTACAATCAAATGCAAAAGGGAGAAGATGTTTTTTTTAAATGAGATTTAAAAGCACCAAGGAAAGAGCATGACCTGATATATAAAGGCAAACCATTCGACAGATGAGGGGCTGCAACAGAAAAAGCCCTGTCTCTTTTTGATTTTAATCGAGACTTGGGAACAACTAGCTGAAACTGTTGTGCTGACCGAAGAGGCCTGGATTGCTGTAAGTATGTTAGTGAAAAAGCTTACAAATGTAAGTAGGTGGCAGAACATTCAAACCTTTAAAAACAAATAATAACTTTGACTGAATCCTAAATTGGACTGGGAGCCAGTGAAGAGATGGTAAAACTGGAGGCTCAGTCTTGTATATCCGTATAGTTTTCAAATCATTGATCTGCAGCTGTGTGTGTAATTAAAAGTTCAGGAGCATCAGGTGTGGGGTGCTGAGGATTCTGGGAAGTGTAGTCCAGTTCAGTGGCGGATGTGATGTGTAGAGTGCCCTCTAGTGTGTCTGTTAGGCACTCAACTGTGACCGTGTGATTTGCGAGTTTAAAAATCTGAATTTTGCGAAAGTTCATGCCACGTCAACCAATCAGGAGCTTGCTCTAGTAGTAGTCGTCATCCAGGCGCAGCTCTGAAAGATCTGTTGGACCGAGACACATCGCCAAACAAGTCCACGCTATTTTTTAGCAACGAAACTTGAGTTAATTCGCATCTAAAGCGATCTTTGAGGCGTGAATGAAGCGAGTAAACTTAAAATGTTTTTTATAAGGCTGTTCTGTGCACTCAAGTTTAAAAATCTGAACTTTTGTGAAAATTCATGCCACGTTAACTTGCTTCTGGAGGAGTTGGTGATAGTCACCAAGCTAGGTGCGACTCTGAAGGATCTTATGGACCCAGACACAGCGCCTAACAAGTCCACGGCATTTTTTTTGCAACAAAACTTCAGTGATTTCGCATCTAAAGTCAACTTCGGGCGTAAATAAAGCATGTAAACTTGACATGATTTACTCATGTCGTAAAGTCTCGTAAAGTCAGACGGATAAACAGAGAAGTAGAAAGTGTCCGGAACTACGTCATGTCATTAATATTATTGAAGATTTTTAAACAAATTTTTATTGTTTTTATAAATTATTTGAATGATTATAAGGATTTTTATAACCATTTAAGATTTATTTAAATCAAACTTTGATGCATCACTTGCTTTTGTTCTTATCTCGGACAGTTTTACCTATTAAAGTTTATTAAAATATTAATGACAACAGAACATGGGTTGCTCTACAAATATATTTTTATTATGGCAAGAATAATAAAAAAATAAAAAAAGCACACTTACTTAAAAATACTGATGTTTTTTTTAGATTTCGCTCGCTTCACAATTCACACATTACTGTCTGGCTAGTTTCTGTCATATACTTATGCTAAAAAGGCAATATTGATCCAACATCCCTGACCATGATCAACAATAAAGCCTAGAAAAACAGGGCATCAGAATATTGTAAACCGATAGGTTCAAATATTCCTTTCCAGTTATCAAAGAAATATTTTGTTCCTTAATTGTAGTTTTGTAACTATTAAATTGTTTTAAATTCATAACTGTAATATATACATCAGTGTAAAACCTATGACAGGTGGAAAAACATATTTCTGTAATTGTGTACCTGGGTCTTCACTTTTTCATGGCCTCTTTTGGCTTTAACAAACTTATCCCTCAGCTTTTTTCTAACCTTTTAACAAAAACTTTCCTCCTTTCCCATGGCTGTTGCAATTTCTAGCCAAGAATTATTAGTCATCAGGTTATCTCTATGATCACAGATCATAAAGGTGTCTGTACAGTTGTACTGTTTCAGACAAAATCTCTTCAAAGTGGTTCATATTCAACTCAAACCAAACGCGGCGCCACGCAAACTGTTCGCTCGAGTCTCAAAAAATGTGTGCGCACCGCCACCCGAAATGATGTCACATGCACCAAAAGCGAACATCAGCAAACTCCACAATGACGTCACATTAGCCACGCGCACTCAAGCAAACTAGCGGACGCGTCGAGTATAAACCAGGCTTAAAGATGAGAGCCAGCAAACAACACAAAAGCAGCAGAGCTTTTATTATGACACAGTCTACCGCTTCTGGTTCTTCCACTCCTAATCAGGTGGAGAAGAAGCAACACTGTTTTATCAGATTAAATAGATTTTAAGGTTTTTTATAATGCTGTTCTGTGCACTCGAGTTTAAAAATCTGAACTTTTGTGAAAATTCATGCCACGTTAACCAATCAGGAGCTTGCTCTAGTAGTGGCCGTCATCCAGACACAGCTCCTGGAGGAGTTGGTGAAACTTAACAAGCTAGGTGTGCCTCTGAAGGATCTTATGGACCCAGACACAGTGCCAAATAAAGTCCACGGCATTTTTTTCTGCAACAAAACTTCAATGATTTCGCATCTAAAGCGATTTTATAAAAGAAAATCATACATACATGCGCCTTTAACATTTTTTAAATGCTAATGTTAGCTGATATTCTATAATGAAAACATGGAAGCCCTTTTATGACCGAGGCAAATGACACCCTTGTTCGTGACCACTCCTCAGGCCCCAGCTGGTTCACTATGTAAAAAGCTAGCAGGACGAATAACCCTGTCTACTGGCCTCAAGGAAGCCCAGACAAGGTCTGATGAAATCCTGGACCCTGGCACGCTCACTGTTGGCCTGACGGTGTAAACGTGGCTACTGTGTGACTCATATGTCACCACCTATTAGTCTATTATAATCAAAGAGCTCCAGACTAACGTTTCAGTTCTCTTTTAGGAGTTCTGGACATGTATTATTAATAATATTACAAGTTCTGTCTCTTAGAAACATTTAACAGCGCATTTGAGTTTCACCAAATTTAGTCGCACTGGATACCATATCTGGATATCTGTCTATAAATATATATGGATTTCTATCTGTATCTGGTTATGTACATATATCTTCATGTATATATATATATATATATATGGATATCTATCTATATATGTGGATATCTGTCTATATCTATATATATGGACATCTATCTATATCTATATATCTGGATAACTATTTATACTGTATCTATGTATCTGGGTATCCGTCTACATCTATATATGTGGATATCTGTCTATATCTATATATCTGGATACCTATCTATATATGTAGATATCTATCTATATCTATATATCTGGACATCTATCTATATCTATATATCTGGATACCTATTTATACTGTATCTATGTATCTGGGTATCCGTCTACATCTATAGATGTGGACATCTATCTATATCTATATATATGTGAATATCTATCTATATCTATATATCTGGATATCCGTCTATATCTATATATGCGGATATCTATCTATATTTATATATCTGGACATCTATCTATCTATCTATCTATCTATCTATCTATCTATCTATCTATATATCTATATATCTATATATATATATATATATATATATATATATATATATATACTGTAGATATCCATCTATATATATGTGAATATCTATCTATATATATCAGGATATCCGTCTATATCTATATATGTGAATATCTATCTATATCTATATATCTGGATATCCGTCTATATCTATATATGTGGATATCTATCTATATCTATATATCTGGACATCTATCTATATCTATATATCCGTCTATATCTATATGTGGATATCTATCTATATATCTGGATATCTGTTTATATCTATCTGGATATTCATCTATATATATATATATATATATATATATATATATATATATATATATATATATATATATATATATATATATATATATATATATATATATATATGTGGATATCTATTTATATATATGTGGATATTTATCAATATCTATATATCTGGATATCTATCTATATCTATATATTTGGATATTTATCTATATATCTGGATATCTATCTATATCTATATATCTACATATCCATCTATATCTATATATCTGGATAGGTACCTATATCTGGACATCTATCTACACTCACTGGCCACTTTATTAGGTACAGCTTACAGGTACCGGGTTGGACCCCCTTCAGACCTTCGTAGCATAGATTCAACATGGCACTGGAAATATTTCTCAAAGATTTTGGTCCAAAATATGTACTGGCAGAAAAAAATGGTTGCAAAATGCGACATTTTACTTGCAGAAACCCTAGAAAATCACCACTACACCACTATCAGCGATTTCAAGTGTTTATGCTGCCTTAAAATTTTGGTTCAGTCAACTTAAATATGTAATTTTTCACTAAATATGTCACATTTTATCACAACCAGCCCTAAATTTTAAATTGTGATAGCTAGAATAAAATTTGATGACAATAATGTGCTTTAATATTGTTATAAATTGAACATGGACATTATTAAAGAATTCTAGTGTTCTAGTTGTAGCTTAAGTATAGTTATTAGTATTGTGGCTGTTCATTCATTCCCATTCTGAATATGAATCATTTTCACCCCGAACTCCATCCCCATCATACATCATACTACATATACATGCCGAATCCTGCCCTGCTCAGTTCAAGAAATCCACAGCCTACGAATGACTCAGCAGCCATAGACGAATCTTTAATAATAGATGACGTCTCATTGTGTCTGACAGCTTTGGTTTAGCTTCATACGCTCTTAGGCTGCATGTGATTCACTTTGGTTTCAATGCATGGTTTCTGTTTCTGTTGTTGCATGCATGTCTAAGATCATTATTTTCTGCAATTTTTCTGTTCTCTTTTCTTTTGCTTTCCCCCCTCTGTCTTTGTTTTTCACCATGCTGCATGAAGGATGAAGGGAACCTGTGGAAGTTGAGTGTCTGTCTCGATGTCTGTGTCAGTGATAAGCAGAAACCCGAGAAGGCTGGAGAACAGATTTAATAAAGTATCTCTTACCGAAATAGTACACCCAAAATGAAAATATTGTCATTGTTTACTCAACTCTCATGTCATGTTAGCAAGACTATTTCAAACAAAAGATGTGGGAAGTGATTTATGCTCTTACATTCCAAAATTGACCATGAAGAATAATTTCAGTAGTCATTTATGGACTACTGTTGTTATACTTTATGATAGTCGCTGTCCTTTTTGGTTGTATAAATCACCATCTATCTATGTTCTGCAAAGTGATGTTCAGACATTCAGCTTTAGTGTTATTTCTTGTCAAATTAGGATTTTTTTTATCATTTGAGTAGTTATTTGAATTTTTTATTTCATGGATATCTATCTATATCTATCTATCCGAATTTCTATCTGGATATGTACCTATATCTTGATATCTATATTTGGATATCTACATATATAAGTGCATATCATTCTATAAATATCTGGATATCCGTCTTTAACTACTGTATATATGTGGATATTAATCTAAATCTATCTATCTACCTGGATATTTTTCTATATATCTGGATATCTGTCAATATCTACAAATCTGGAAATCTATCTATCTATATCTTTATATTTTGATATTCGTCTATATCTATTTATCTGAACATTTATCTATATCTATATATCTGGATATCTATCTATATATCTTGATATCTATCTATATATATCTATATATCTGGATATTTATATATCTTGATATCTATCTATATCTATTTATCTTTATCTATCTATATATATTGATATCTATCTATATCTATCTATATATCTGGATATCTATCTATATATCTTGATATCTATCTATATCTATTTATCTTTATCTATCTATATATCTGGATATCTATCTATATATCTTGATATCTTTTTATATCTATATATCTTTATCTATCTATATATCTTTATCTATCTATATTTATATATCTGGATATCTATCTATATATCTTGATATCTATCTATATATCTGGATATCTATATCTATATATCTGAACATTTATCTATATCTATATATCTTGTTATCTATCTACATCTATCTATATATCTGGATATCTATCTATATATCTTGATATCTTTCTATATCTATATATCTTTATCTATCTATATTTATATATCTGGATATCTACCTATATATCTTGATATCTTTCTATATCTATATATCTGGATATCTATCTATATATCTTGATATCTATCTATATATCTTGATATCTTTCTATATCTATATATCTTTATCTATCTATATTTATATATCTGGATATCTACCTATATATCTTGATATCTATCTATATCTATATATCTGGATATCTATATCTATATATCTGAACATTTATCTATATCTATATATCTGGATATCTATATATATTGATATCTATCTATATATCTGGATATCTATCTATATCTATGTATCTGCATAACTATCTATATCTGGATATCTATCTATATCTATATACCTGGATATCTACAGTATCCACATCTATATATCTGGACATCTATCTATATATCTTGATATCTATCTATATTTATATATCTGGATATCTTTCTATATCTATATATCTGGATATCTATATCTATATATCTGAACATTTATCTATATCTATATATCTGGATATCTATCTATATCTATATATCTGGATATCTATCTATATCTATATATCTGGATATATATCTAGATCTATATTGCTGGATATCTATCTATTTCTGGACATCTATCTATATCTATATATCTGGATATTTTTCTAGATCGATATTGCTGGATATCTATCTATATCTGGATATCTATATATCTGAATATCTATCTATATATATAGATATCTTTCTACTTATCTGAATGGATGGATAGATAGATAAGATGACTAAAATATGACTTTTTAGTGAACATTTAGTTTCAAGTAACAAAAATTGCTTTAGTTTTATTTTGAATATTTTACTAACTATAACAACCTTGTTGCTAGCTATAATATTAGAATCATACAGGACTAAATGGCATGAGACCGAGTGTAAGAAATGATATCATTTTCATTTACGTCTTTAAATGTCTAACCTCAGTAGTTCTCCTTGTATTATTCTACATCAGTAGCTGTGTGTGTGTGTGTGCGTGCGTGCGTGCGTGCGTGGTTATTTACTGAGCTTGTACATTTCTACTGCATATAATGGATTGAAGAATTCAAGGTTTACACTGAGCTCGTTTTTCCTTCTTAAGACAGACTTTGAATGCAGTCACAGGAGCACATGTACCAAAAGAAAAACACAGGCACAGTGCTGTCATTTTTTGTTTAGCAAATGGCTTTTATCTGAAATATCTTACTCAGAACACACTGACGGGAATATGATCTCAGTCACTGTCAAGTTCATGGGTCACGTCAACTTGGGATCAAGCTAACTTTGGTGTTCGCTGCTTAGATCCTTCACCAGAAGCGTGTTTCCATCCCCCTCGCCCTCAAGTGATACAGCGTTATTGTGATCTCGCTAACATTTCTGGGTCAGCGCATCTAGATGCTAATGCGCAACTTCTATGCTAGTCCCCCATTTGAAGACTTCCACCTTAAAACCAAAGCATTTCATCAATTTTATACTGTCATTTTGACTCTGGCTTCAGTACTGACTAATGTACATGCACAAATATAATATTGTAAAGTTTCCATATTGAAATGAGAGATTTGTAAAGGGGTGTTCTCATTTATGCTGAGCACCGTATATTCTAGTTTATGAGCTACTATCTGGTGTTACGTTTGTGGAAAAAAATCAGCGAATCTCTTTCTTTTGCAGTCAGTTGTGACCTTGAGCAGAAATTGTAACCTCTCTACAGCTCGACAGGTGACTAATTGTTACCGCTCTGCCCTGGTTCATTAATGCATTTCACCCAATCAGCTTAAATGACTAAATTAGCCATCAGAAATACAGCACCGACTGAACTCCTGGCCTTATAAGTTCTTTATGTTGCCCTGCAGGTGAGTGACGTTAGCAAGTAAAACTGAGCTGTGTGTTGTTCGTTTTAACTGAGGGAGTGATGAATTTGACAAGAAGTATTTCTGTTCAACCAATCCTCAAGGTCTGAGAAAGAGTGGCCATTTGTTCTGGTTTAAGTTGGATAGTCCGTTTACTTAACTTGTGTATTTGAATAACAGCAGCATTGTATCCCTAAATGATTCAGCATTAGTGAACTGAATGAATCAGCTGTTTCAGTTTAATTGGTTGAATGAGTGAATCAATGAATCACTCATTAAGACCGTCCTTTTATCTAAGTATGCCTACATTTTTAGCCAAAAAATAAATAAATAAATAAACAAAAATGAGCAGAGTAGTATGTCCGAATCTTTCATATAAAGAGCACCTGTAGGATCTGATACCATTTGACGGACACTTTATTATCCAACGAGACCCTTGGATTTGAAAATAGTAAGGGTTATAAGCCAATTAATACATAGTTAACCTATTTAACATTATTAAAAGTGCATAGGCTGAGTGACTTGTGTTGTTGGTTTGAGTCACTGACTTTCAATTTCAAACTGTTTGCTAGTTAATTAATTTTCAAAATCTGCTTTCCACGGTATGTCATGTAAAAGGTGTTCAAACTCACATTGGTTGCATTTAGCACTGAATAATGCCCATAATCAGTACCACCTGAGGTTATAAGTGTCAGTGGTTTATGGTGTTGCTTTGTAGTGATGTCTCGGAAATAGAATCAGTGTCTACAATAGAAATTTTGCGCATGTTAAAACTTATTTTAACATGAAAACAATACCTTTTATCACATGTCAGGGTGCTGAATCACATGTAGTTAGGACACGGTGTAACAGTGACAACATGGCGGATACGCTACAATTGAATTTCATTTATATTTCTCATACTAGAAAAAAACTTTTTAAAAAGGATTGTTAAGGTAGTTTTAGACCAAATTTAGTACTTACTAGCAATATAAAACACCTACTGGGGATTTTAGTTTCGTATTAAAAATGGTGTTCAAACTCACATTGGTAGCATTTAACACTGAATAAAGCCCATAATCAGTACCTGAGGTGATAATTGTCATAGTAGTTTACGGTGTTGTTTTGTGTTGCGATGTCTCAGAATTAGAAGCAGTTTATAAAATAGAAATTTTGCACCTCGTTGTCACAGATGGTTAGGACAAAAACTAAACATGAAAGCGATACCTTTTATCAAGTCATGGTGTCACATCGCATGTAGTTAGGACACTGTGTAACAGTGACAACATGGCGGATATACTACAATTGAATTTCACTTACTGAATATAATTGTAAAGGTAGTTTTAGACCAAATCCAGTACTAGCAATATAAAGCACCTACTGGGGATTTTAGTTTCGTATTAAAAACGATGTTCAAACTCACATTGGTAGCATTTAAGACTGAATAAAGCCCATAATCAGTACCTGAGGGGATGATTGTCATAGTAGTTTATATGGTGTTGTTTTGCTGCAATGTCTCGGAAATAGAAGCAGTGTCTAAAGAAATCTTTCGCATCGCTGATTAGGACAAAAACATGGTAACGATACCTTTTATCACGTCAGAGCGCTGCATCGCATGTAGTTAGGAAATTGTATAACAGTGACATGGCGGATGTACTATACTTAAGTGAAGTTTATGTATAAACAAATTTCGAGAGGATCACGTGCTTATGATTGTTCTCAGCTGTTCCAGCATTAGGCCATGATCGATTATCCAATCTGACGACTCCTAACTCACTATAAATAACCAGAGTTTTCTTATCTCAATATCTACCCCCCCCCCCCCCCACCCCCACCTCTACTTTCCCTCCTTTTTAGATGAGCGACACGGCGGCCCAGTGATTAGCACTGTTGCCTTACAGCAAGAATGCCGCTGGTTTAAGTCCCTACTAAACCAGACGACATTTCTGTGTGGAGTTTTGCTTGTTCTCCCCGTGCTGGCGTGGGTTTTCCCCGGGTTCCCCGGTTTCTTCCCACAGTCCAAATAACACGCACCCTAAGCTCTAAGCAAGCACTCCTCTCCTCAGTCATCCATTTCCATAATTCAGCTAGAATAAGCCGGGGGAGTTTATCGAGATCTACCTGAGCTCAAACTCCCCTCTCGCCCTGCAAATGGGAGGGAGCCCAGGGCTCGAGGATCTTATAAGCTCAGGGCTCTCTCTCGGGACAGCATGCCAAACAAGCTTTTATTATCAATCATCAGCTAAGTGTGAACTCTTAAACTTCATTTATATTTCTCATACTAGAAAAACACTTTTAAAAAATTATTGTAAACGCAAGTTTTAGACCAAATCTAGTATTTACTAGCATTATAAAACTTTCTTTCGGATTAAAAATGGTGTTCAAACTCACATTAGTAGCATTTAATACTGAAAAAAAGCACATAATCAGTACCTGAGGTGACATTTATCATAGCAGTTTATGGTGTTGTTTTGTGGTACGTTGCGATGTCTCGGAAATAAAAGCAGTTTCTAAATAGAAATTTTGCGCATGGCTGTCTCAGATGGTTAGGGGATTTTAGTTTCATTTTAAAAGTATAACTTCATCTTTTAGTTTCTGAATGATTCAGTGATTTTTATTTAATCTAATAAAACAATAACTTTTTGAAAAAAGACATTTATAAAGTTGTGCCACATCTTTACAAAAAGAAAATCTTTTATTTGACTGGTTTTAACCTCACACTATGTACAGTTGCTTGAACCGGGCCAAAGCATGCTTGTCCCCCCTCCCGTCTCCCTCGACGGCCCACACTCACATTACATTCGGGCCTGGGCACGCTTACGTCATCGATGAATCGTTGTTCGGTAAGTGCTTTCGCTCAGCACAGTGGAGATTTCTTTAGTCATATCGTTTAAGTCGTTTGATATGCGGTGACACGCAGTCAAATATTTCGCCGAACAGATCAGCCACTTTTGACGCTCATAAACAATCAAAGTCCTTGTGCTGCAGGAATTAGGAGGTTTGCTGAAGGCGCAGCTGTCGTGCAGTGAGGGGTTTGCGTCTTTAATAAACTACGACAGTTTGCGTTGATTGAACAGTACGAATGATTAGTTAATCCATATCAAACAGTCCCTTAAAAGTCACGTCTCGCTTTCAGTTTCGGGCTTAGGCACGCTTGCACTCACACTGCAAGCGTAACGCGCCAGAGCCCAAGTGAACCGCGCTCAGGCCCACCTCTTCCAACCGGGCCAGGGCCGCCCAAGTGAACTGTGCCTGAGCCCGATTCAGAGCACTCACACTTCTCAAACGATCCGGGAAACGGGCCTGGGCACAGTTCAGATAGCATAGTGTGAGTACGCCCTTAGATTCTTACTACTTTACTGAATAAACGAAATAATTTACATGAAATACGTCTACATTTAATAGTTAGAAATGGAGTATATATGCTCTTATACGAGTTAAAATGCTCCATAAAGTAAATTGAAGAAGATTTTGGGATTATTGTCTTCATTTCTATAACCATCAAGTGTTTTTTTGCCATCTGGATGGTTTGTTTTGCATGTTAAATATTCTGAAATCGACACGAAAGCATTGCTATAAGCGTGAAATGTATTAGTCTGAATGCCTTGCTGAATGCATTTTTCAGTAGGCGGTGATATGTTACCAAAAATAACAAACAAGCCATGCAGAAATTACATAATCTTAAAGTAGACATCAACAAACACCATATGCTACAGGAATTTCAGGTTCATGCAGTTCATTTATCCATCATCAATCTTCAACTGATCACATCAGATTTAAATGATAAATTAGCTGATAAAAAGGTCAGCTTTTGCATAATTTCTGAAGGAAGCAAAAATCTTATGCGAGTTGTGAACAAAAAAAATCTATACTGCGCTAACATGCTAGCTTATTAGACTTTGTAGCCTTGTGTAAATGCTGCAGAAATCCTAAACCTCATGTTTCTGCAACAATCTGCTTCTAGCAAATATGCGGCGACCGCTAACCAATGCAAATAAAATCACGTTCAAGAGCTATTAAAGTGTTGGTTGTCATGTTAAACAGTGGGTGTGACAAGAAACATCCCCCCTCGGTCAAATCGATCTCTTGACCACATTAGCACAAAAGGAAAAAAAGCTGACATGAGATGATGGCTTGTTTTCATAGAGCAGGAAAGAGCATTTAGCCGTCTGTAAGGACAACAATGGTGTAGCGGTGTGCAAATATTATGATGCAAAGTCAGTGACAGGAGATACATTGCACTTTTGTTCAATCGATGGACAGGAGAACTGGCCACACCCTGACGACAGCACTTTAACAGACACAAGCGGCTAAACACAGCATTTTATTTCACAGGACAGCACTGCTTTTTAAAGGGATAGTTCACATTAAATGCGGTTTACTGTCCCTCAAGTGGTTCCAAACCTTAAAGAGTTTCTTTACTATTATACAAAAAAAAGATATTTTGAAGAATGCTGAAAATCTATAAAGGGCAGCATGGTGGCTTAGTGGTTAGCACTGTCGCCTTACACCAAGAAGGTCGCTGGTTCGAGTCCCAGCAGTGTCAGTAGGCATTTCTGTGTGGAGTTTGCATGTTCTCCCCGTGTTGGTGTGGGTTTCCTCCGGGTGCTCGGGTTTCCCCCACAGTCCAAACACATGCGGTATAGGTGAATTGGATGAACTAAACTGGCCATAGTGAATGAGTGTGTATGGGTGTTTCCCAGTACTGGGTTGCAGCTGGAAGGGCATACGCTGCGTAAAACATATGCTGGAATAGTTGGCGGTTCATTCCGCTGTGGCAACCTCTGAAATAGAGACTAGCTGAAGAAAAATGAATGAATGAATGAATGAATGAATGAAAATTTATAACTGATTTCCCTAGTAGGAAAAACTAATATTACTCTGTAAAAAAATTATATGACAAAAAAGTCATGGCAACAAAAGTTACTTTAACTTAACTAAACAGGTTAATCAGGTTTCAACTTTTTAAAATTCAAAATAATTTTTAGCTATTCAAAAAGTTTAACATGATATTATTTTGACTTCCATAGTAGGAAAAACAATTACCATTGAAGTCAATGGTTACAAGTTTCTAGCTTTCTTCAAAATGTCTTTTGTGAAAATAAATAAATAAATAAATAAATAATAAAATAGCTTGACTGAGAAGTTGAGATGACTAGAAAAGTTCATTTTTATTCAACAAAAACATTAAGGCAGGAAGATTTTTTACAGTCAATAGTTACCGGTTTCTAACATTCTTCAAAACATCTTCTGTGTTCAACAGAAGGACGAAACTGTAAATGAAAGTAAATGATGAAAAATGATATTTTTGGGTGAACTATCCCTTTAAGCACTCTTTTTTACATTGTTTGTTTAACATGTAATTAAAAAGAAATGTTCACCAACATTTATAAATCTCCTTCAAATAATTTTCATTTAATTGATCTTTGTATAATTTTTGGGAATTTTTTTTTCCTCTGAAAAAAAGAATATGGATTAATTTGTCTGTTATATATTTACTAATTTTATATCATATTGTAAATGCATTTGAACATTTTCCAATATCTTCCTTCAAATATTGGATATCCTGAAACATCCAGCACACGGAAAAAAAACATGCAAATTAATGTGGGTCAAAATAAGACCCAAAAGCTAAGAATTAATTACCTTGACAAAAGAGATAATAAAATAAGAGAAATTCTGGCAGATTTAATTTTTCAATTTAATTTAATTTATCTATTTAATTTTTCTCCTAAAAATATGGGAAAAGTAATTAGGGATTCTTTAAATTAAAAAGGTATGATCTATCGAACACACACACATATTTATATGTATGTGTGTGTGTGTGTGTATATATTTATTTTTACTACTACTATATATATATGAATGATTCTGATTGGCTAATTCACAACATTTGAGTTAATTGGAGGCACAACTGTAGAATAGTATTTAAGGAAAAGCTCAAACACACTGCTTCCTTGTGTGACAACATGGAAAAATCAACAAACCAGAATCAACAAAAAAGCCAGATTATAATTTGCTAAATTACACTGGGACAAAGACAAATTTTTGGAGACATGTCCTGTGGTCTGATGGAACTAAGATTGAACTGTTTGGCCATAATGACCAGTGTTACTTTTGGAGGACAAAGGGGAAAGCTTACAAGCCTAGGAAGACCATCGCAACTTTGAAGTATGGGGGCGGCAGCATCATGTTGTGGGGCTGTTTTGCTGCAGGAGGGACTGGTCCACTTCACAGCAGAGATGGCATCATGAAGAAAGAACATTATGTAGAAATACAGAAGCAACATCTCAAGACATCAGCCAGGAAATTAAAACTTGGCCACAAATGGGTCTTCCAAACAGACTATGACCCTAAGCATACTGCCAAATGAGTTAAAATGTGCTTTAAGGACAACAGAGTGAATGTTTTGGAGTGGCCATGACAAAGCCCTGAGCTCAATCCTATAGAAAATGTGCGGGCAGAGTTGAAAAAGCTTGTGCGAGCAAGACAGCCAACAAATCTGACTCAGTTACACCAATTCTGTCAGGAGGAATGGGCCAAAATTCCTGCAAACTATTGTGAGAAGCTTGTGGAAGGATACCCAAAACATTTGACCAAAGTTATACAGTTTAAAAAGCAAAGCTAAAAAAATACCAAGGAAATGTGTGTAAACTTTTGACTGTCTAGAAATTAATAAAAAAATTCTCTCATTATTCTGGCATTTAGCAAATGTAAATGATTTAGGTAATACTAACGGACCTAAAATAGTAAACGTTTAGTATGATTTACCATCAGACATTGTTTTAAAAATGGTTATGTTCCTCCTTTTAGAGTGTATGTAAACTTCTGGTTTCAACTGTATATGTTCTTTTAATAGTAAACTTTATAAATGCTCTGGCAATACATTTGTAACATGTCATGCCAATAAAGCAATTATTGATTTGAATTGAGAGAGAGAGAGAGAGAGAGAGAGAGAGAGAGAGAGAGAGAGAGAGAGAGAGAGAGAAAATGGAATACATTGAATTCTACTAGAATAACAGCATTTTGCTAAAAATGTTCCAATTTTTAATAAAAAAATAGAAGAAATGTTCTCAGATATTTATAAAAATAATATGATTTTATTCAAAACATACTTGTAAATCCAGAGAAACTGAATATTTTAAATTGATACCTCAATATATATTTTATAGCTTTATATATACAGTCAAGCCCACAATTATTCATACCTCTAAGAAAAGTTTTTTTCTAATGTAATAAAAGCTGAGAAATATTTTTTTCCACAATGATGCCTCTTGTACATCACCTTATTATGTTTTGGCAGAAGCCTGGTTCATTTTCGGTCAAAAAAAAACGAAACAAAAAAAAAGTGCTTGTTGAATAAAAGTAACATGAAATCAGAATTTGCCAGGGGTATGAATAATTTCTGGCTTGATTGTATAAGTCATACAAATCTCATTTTATATAAGCATATTATAAGGAATATTTCTGCATACATTTGTAAATGCATTACTCCTCTTACCAAAAGCACAAATAGTCCCTGGTGATGAAGTGATATTGGCATTAATAGTGGCAGAGGAAGAAATGTCACGGTCATCAAACTCAGTGGCTGGAGAGAAGAGAGAGCAGCGAGGGATTGGATTAGTCAGAGGAGAGGAGAGAGTGTGTAGGTGGGAGTTGAAAAGGCTGAGGTGGTGTCCAGGGAGTGAATGGCACTGCAGTTACTATCAATCAACATATGACTGCAGCCTGCAGTCTCTAAACACATCCAGCATTTAGCCAGACGCAGGCTCGTCTTTCTCTTTTAAAGAAGCAGAACGTTATGTGGCCTGCAATATTTCTGAAGGATAAAGTCTTGAAAACTCTATTACAGTGCACTGCAAAAAATCTGGATCAGGATCTATAATTTAGTCAACTTTCATGTGAAAAAGTTTAGTTGAAAAGATCTTGTGAGAAAAGAAGACTTGAAGTACATTTATTTCTGCATCTATTCACAGTGTTTTTAATACAGACTAGCTACAGTTTTTAAACACACATTTTTAATGACATTTACATCAAGTAAAAAGCATGGAGATATATTTTGTCATTTTTCTTGGATCTATCTATCTATCTATCTATCTATCTATCTATCTATCTATCTATCTATCTATCTATCTATCTATCTATCTATCTATCTATCTATCTATCTATCTATCTATCTATCTATCTATCCGTCCATCTGTATATCATTTGTCCATCATCCATCTATTATTTATCCATCTATCCATCCATCCATCCATCCGTCCATTTGTATATCATTTGTCCATCATCCATCGTTATAAATATCATTTACAGTCATCCATCTATTATTTATCCATCCATCCATCCATCCATCCATCTATCTATCTATCTATCTATCTATCTATCTATCTATCTATCTATCTATCTATCTATCTATCTATCTATCTATCTATCTATCTATCTATCTATCTATCTATCTATCTATCTGTCTGTCCGTCTGTATATAATTTATCCATCCATCGTTATAAATATCATTTATACAGTCATCCATCTATTATTTATCCATCTATCCATCCATCCATCCTTCATTTATCTGTCTTTTCATCCATCCATCCATCCATCCATCCATCCATCCATCCATCCATCCATCCATCTATCTATCTATCTATCTATCTATCTATCCGTCCATCTGTATATCATTTGTCCATCATCCATCTATTATTTATCCATCTATCCATCCATCCATCCATCCATCCATCCGTCCATTTGTATATCATTTGTCCATCATCCATCGTTATAAATATCATTTATACAGTCATCCATCTATTATTTATCCATCCATCCATCCATCCATCCATCTATCTATCTATCCATCTATCTATCTATCCGTCTGTATATAATTTATCCATCCATCCATCGTTATAAATATCATTTACAGTCATCCATCTATTATTTATCCATCCATCCATCCATCCATCCATCCATCTATCTATCTATCTATCTATCTATCTATCTATCTATCTATCTATCTATCTATCTATCTATCTATCTATCTATCTATCTATCTATCTATCTATCTATCTATCTATCTATCTATCTATCTATCTGTCTGTCCGTCTGTATATAATTTATCCATCCATCGTTATAAATATCATTTATACAGTCATCCATCTATTATTTATCCATCTATCCATCCATCCATCCTTCATTTATCTGTCTTTTCATCCATCCATCCATCCATCCATCCATCCATCCATCCATCCATCCATCCATCTATCTATCTATCTATCTATCTATCTATCCGTCCATCTGTATATCATTTGTCCATCATCCATCTATTATTTATCCATCTATCCATCCATCCATCCATCCATCCGTCCATTTGTATATCATTTGTCCATCATCCATCGTTATAAATATCATTTATACAGTCATCCATCTATTATTTATCCATCCATCCATCCATCCATCCATCTATCTATCTATCCATCTATCTATCTATCCGTCTGTATATAATTTATCCATCCATCCATCGTTATAAATATAATTTATACAGTCATCCATCTATTATTTATCCATCTATCCATCCATCCATCCATCCATCCATCTATCTATCTATCTATCTATCTATCTATCTATCTATCTATCTATCTATCTATCTATCTATCTATCTATCTATCTATCTATCTATCTATCTATCTATCTATCTATCTATCTATATCATTTATACATCCATCCATCTATCATTTATCCATCCATCCATCGTTTATCTATCTTTCTTTCCATCCATCCATCCATCATTTATCTATCTTTCTTTCTATCCATCCATCCATCTATCTATCTATGACTTTTTACTAGGGATCGGCTGAAGATCGGTATCGGCCAATAATCACATGTCATGACTCGATCGGTACTCGCTAATCTGGCTGATCTCATGAACCGATTGCTTATGAGGAAGTTTTATGTTTTTCCACAATATTGCAAGTTCACTAAAACCTGGCAGGAAATATTAAAGAAATAAAAACGCTTAAAAATTTCTTGAAAATTTCTTGCAATAACTTATTGTATTTCGTTTTAGTATAGAAGTAATGGATTTATAGGTGTGCATTTTTATCTACAAAATGATTTTATCTATTTTATGAGTTATTTTTTGCAAAGCTGCTTCTGATCATGAAGACGTGTCCACATTAAATGGTTATAAGAGACATGTTTAAAGGACTATATGCAGCATCCTAAATTTAGGTTCTCTAAGGTTAGGAGAAGCTCCACCTAAGTATCATACTTAGATGAAAAAGGTGCTTTATGCAATGGTACAGTTATATAAAGCTTGAAGCATCAGAATCAGTACTCGGTATTGACCAATCACCATGACAAGGTATCGGTACTCTGTATCAGCTGCAAAAATCCTGATTGGAGCATCCCTACTTTTTACTCTATATTATCCACAACCTGCATTCAATAACACTGAAAATGTATTGCATTGAAGCGTTTTCTCATTTGTATTTGCTTGTGTTTTTGTTCTGCAGAGACTAAGCAGGAGTTGGAGGACCTCACAGCTGACATTAAGAAGACAGCCAATAAAGTGCGCTCTAAATTAAAAGGTATAAAAGGACATCTTTATTTCACTAGCACTTATATAGCTCTTATAAGCTTATAAGCTCTATATAATTGTTTATATGTAAAGCATTATGAACCAATAGCATGCTCTCTCTGTATAAATATTGATAAATATATCTCACTCTAAATATAGATCAGTTTGGTAAGTATATTCTTATATTTCTATGACTCTTTTATGTTTAGTGTGGGGAAAATGAGAAAAGTTGAGGTCTTTTTGCAAGTACACATCAAGTCGAGTTCTATAAAAGCTCCCGAAACCCTCATCATCACGTAGGCAAAGCTCATTTAGATGCAATCTTTGATTCAAATGGCAGCCACCTGAGGTGAAGGGAGTTGAGCAATAGAAAATTATGAACAAGTCGGGGGTTTGACTAATCTCGTATGAAGTGTTCACCATATGAAGTCACTCAGAGAAAGACAAAGCTGGAAGAGCAAGATAAATATTTTTCAGTAACTTACACAATGAGCACATTAAATGGCCTTTAAGGGTCCTGTAAAATTAAAATAATGTTTTGTTTATGTTAGTATCACTATGCTAGTTTAAAGGAAATCTATAATTTAGTGCGCTCCAAAACAGTGACAACATTTGCATTTAGAGGATATAAAGCTGATATAAACGTCTGCCAGTTTGTCACTTTTAAATGGATTTCTCATCAAATATTCTGGCCAATCAAAACCTCTCTAGTGTCTGGCATGCCCCTCCTTCTTTCAAGAAGCTTCTAATTTAAATTTCATTTGACTTGCATGAGCTCAACCTCTCTCACTCGCAGAGCTGTGTGAAAAACAACATGCTATTGGCTGTTTTTTTTTTAAAGGGGAGGAGCTACTCCATGTCCCGCCCTTTTGTTTCAGTTGAGATTACATCAAACATCGAATAAAGGTGTCATGTGACTAATCTCTTTGAAAAATGCCAGAATATGACTTAATTTCAATGATTGGCAACACAAATTTTTCTAATTGTTTACATTTACATGAAATTATTGTAGATCTTTAACGGAGGCCAGCTAGCGAAGTGCTATGCGTGTAAACCTCACTCCTCTGACCTCTAAAGGTGCTCTAGTGACAGACGCTAGAGGCCATGGTCTTTAGCCTCCTTGTTAGAGCAACCAACTCCCATGCAAAAATCACCTGTTCGATCCCAGATCAGACCGGGACAGGTGGGTTACACGTGGGGGCTCGTCCGGGATGGGAGTGAGGTTTAGGGGGGTAAGTGTAATGGAGGCCAGCTAGCAAAGTGCTATGCAGTTAAATCTCACTCCTCTGATCACTAAAGATGCTCTAGCGACAGACACTAGAGGCCATGGTCTTTAGTCTCCTTGTTAGAGCAACCGACTCCCATGCAAAGAATCACAGGTTGGATCACATCTCAGACTGGGTTGGGTGTAGTAAGACCGGTGGGTTACACAAAACATATCAAAGAAATTATTTTATTAATAATATACTGAGTTTATCTATCACTGTATGATTTAACATATGCTATAAAAAAATCTTACTGCCTTAAATTGTTTAGTTGAATCAAATGAAATTTCCAAGTCATCTTAAATTACATTCGTCAGACTAACTAATTATATTATATTATTGTAAAACCAAAAAATTAGTTGAACCCTTATTAAAATAGGTTAAAGTAACAAAGACATTTTGTCGTATAATTTTTTACAGTGTATAGAATGTCGTTATATGTCCCTACAATTTAAGATATTGAGGCAGAAATGCCCCATGCGAGTTTTCGTCTTGTATTTTTATTACAAAAGAGTTAAGCAATATTACATGAGCGATGAGTTTAATATCACACAAGGACTGTTTTTGTCCCGAATGGCATAAGTGCAAATGTGATATTGATTTTACACAACCAGTCTGGCCAGATATCCTACCTAAGATATTAGCAGTAAAGCCACATCAAAATGTATCTCCAGTCAGTACACTGCTAATTTTTCCTTTCTGAACAGGACCATTTTACACAAATGAACCAATGATTAATGGAGTTGTTGATATGAATATTTTTTATATTTACATATTTACAAAAATTTGATCTGCAATAAATGGTCTATTTATACAGTTGAAGTCAAAATTATTAGCCCATTATTAGTTTTTTTTTACCTCAATTTCTGTCTAACGCAAAGAATACTTTTTTAGGACATTTCTAAACATATAAGTTTTAATAACTCATTTCTAATAACTGATTTCTTTTATCTTTGACATGATGACAGCACATAATATTTTACTAGATATTTTTCAAGATACTATTATTCAGCTTAAAATGACATTTAAAGGCTTAACTTGGTTAATTAGGCAATCATTGTATAATGATTGTTTGTTCTGTAGACAATCAGAAAAAATCTATTGTTTAAGGAGGTCAATAGTATTGACCTTAAAATTTATAGTATACACACACACACACACACACACACATACATATATATATATATATAGCAATTTCGACCAAATTCTGGCAAAAAAAAAAATTTTAATCATGGTCTTTGTATGGCCAAAGTTTGTATAATTCATGTTGAATCATAATAATTTTTTCTAAAGCTATTTTTTATAATTACTTATAATTACTATTTTTTTGCATTTACATTAATAGTTCACCCAAAATTGAAAATTTCCTCAATTTCCTCGCATTTACTCGTTAAAACACAAAACAAGATATTATGAAGAATGCTGAAAACCATCAGCCCTTGACATCCATAGTAGGAACAAAAAATCTTTGCTTTCAAGTAGGGATGCACCCATCGATCAGCCGAAGATCGGAATCAGCCGATAATCACATTTCATGATTCGATCAGTACTCACCAATCTGGCCGATCTCATGGACCAATCACAGGTGTTTGTTTATGAGTTTACAAGCAGAGGAAGATGGACAAGCGCTCCCATATATTATATATAACCTAAAACAAAGTAAAATCAATAATGAATTATTTTCTGTCTTATTTTCTTCTGGCCATGACAAGTTCACACCCTAATGGTTATAAGAGATGCGTTTAAGATAACATATGCAGCATCCTTAATTTATTCTCTTAGGTAAAGCGAGATCTTCCCTTAAGATTCATACTTAGAGGGAAAATTTGCTTAATGCATTATAAAGCTTGAAGCATGAATCGGTCGATCACCATGACAAAGAATTGGTACTCGATATTGGCTAAAAAAAATCCTGATCGGAGCATCCCTAATTTCAAGCATTATTCTTTATATCTTCTTTTGCATAGAAGAAACTCAAGACAGGTTTAAAACAAGTTTAAGATGGAGACAGGATTTTCATTTTAGAGTGAACCATTCCTTTAAAACAACGACAAACATTTTTTTACATTGCCTTTTTGGAGCAATTTCTTTAATATGAAGTAAATTAGATTATTTATCGATCGACAGCCCTACAACCTTTATAAAATATCAAAACCCTAAAATATTTTTTTTGGTGGCACATTAAAATAATGGTCTATTAGTTAATGTTAGTCAATATATTTACTAAACAATTAATAATACATTTATTTCAGTATTTATCGATAGTTAACGTTATTTAAGTTGTGTTAGTTCATGTTAACCCACAGTGCATTAACTAATGTTAACAAGCACAACTTTGGATGTTAATAATGCATTAGCAAATGTTGAACTATGATTAATAAATGCTTTACAACATTAGCCATACTTAAAGTTAAGTAAATGCATTAACTAATGGACCATTATTCTAAAAATGTTACCCATTTATTGCTGTTGTTCTTTAAAACTCCATTAAAATAAGCCACAGTGATGGCCCTTCTGATGGCAACTTCATCAGCAACACATGGTGAGCTCTACTCCATCAGAACTGAATCCCATTGTCTGCTGAAGTGGACAGTGAGATCTATTGTCCTTCAGAGATTAAGGGACTTGTTATTACTCTGGGAGCACTTTGTCTGACACCTAGTGCATGCACTTTCATTGTAACAGCTCGGTCTGCCAATTACGTCAGTGTCATCGGTGCATTTGATGGCGTTGTGGATGCTGTGGCACCTCAGTAACTGTTGTAACCTGGTAACCAGGTTTGGACAGCTGCTATGCGAAAAGTCAATCTTTGTGTGTGTTAAAGCAAGGCAGTGTATGGACTTACCCAGACCTTTTTTACTTGAGCAAATAATTAAATGTATATTTTTTTTGTGTTGTGCAGCAATCGAACAAAGTATCGAGCAAGAGGAAGGGTTGAACAGATCATCTGCAGATTTGCGGATCCGCAAGACACAGGTATGAAAAACAATCATGAGCAACTAAGCTAAGTTGTATGATCTTCATTCTCCTAGTGACAAATATTGCTACTAAGTCTGTTCAGTCAAATAGTAGTGTGAATAATGAACTTAAATCCCAAAAGAATCTAAAATTCAACAACGGGAATATAGGGTTGTCCTCAGGGGCGTTGCTAGACATAAAGCTTCACTGGGGCACGCTCCCGCCCTCAAAAAAAAAAAAATTAATTGAAAAAAATAAAATTATATAATAAAAAAATGAATGGAATTATTATTGTTATTATACAATTATTCTAAATTAAATTAATATGTAACTGGAAAATAATGTAAAGGCACAATGGAGTGATATGCTAAGATCATTTAAAAAAATCTTTTGCATGAATAATAATTTAATTTGAATGAAATTCTATAGGCAATTCTATAGAATACAAAAAAAGATGTTTAATTATCTGTTGTCTAGACTTGACACATGGCAGAGAATTAGGTTTATTAAGTTTTACCTCCCTAACTGCATCCCTCCATTGTGCTTCATTCAAAAAAAATCTATCAGGAGGCATGCTTAGTATGATCGCCATCATATTGTTTAAACTTTAGTTTTATCGACTTGCAAAACTCACTGCGTGCAGTCACCTCCACATAAAAGACTGTTAATGCCTGTGGTTCACAACGCATGAGGGCGCGTGAGCAGCGGGCATTTTTTTCGGGGTGCATGTTAACAACCGGGACTCGCACCGCAGCGCGTCTGGGTCCAGCAGGAGCGGTGTGTGGGTGTGGTTTTCTGCGCACATGCAGAGAAGCGTCAGTTTGCTTTTTGATTAAACGACATTGCTTTCACCAGCATTGGTTCGGTTGCACATAGAGAATAATGTCTTTATTCCGGGATTACCCCTCTTAGTACATACACTTGCATATGAAGTAAGTCATATCTCAAAGCATTTACTGTGGCACTGGCAATTTTTACTGGGGCACGTGCCCCAGTAAATTAGGTCTAGCGACGCCCCTGGTTGTCCTTAGTTTTACTTTTATTACTTAACCTTTTTTCTCCCATTAGTTTAGTTTACATCAAATGAATAATCAGATTTTAAATACATTTTATATTGTATATATGTGTTATTTGTCGTATTTAAATAATCTACACATTTTATTCTTGTAATTATTATAATTGTTTAGAGATATTGTCTGTTTTATTCCTTTTTTCTGTCATTCATTCTTAATTTGCTGTACATTTTATTAATTTGATGATGTCAATATATTACATATTTTATACATCTATAATGCTTTGGCAATAATGTACAAAATGTCATGCTAATAAAGAAGCCTGAACTTGAATGAAAGATAGAGAAAATCAGATTTTACCTGTCAGTGGGTGCACATGGCTCCAGAATAGCACAAAACAGAAATATTGGATTTTTAAAAAATGTACTTCAACAGTCTTTTTAAACTTTAATCCATTGAAAAGAAAAAGTTTAAAACAGATAATAAGAAAAATAGTGTTAAAAGTCTAATAATGTTTTGTTTCTCGCATATAGTTAACTATTTATGTGCTGTGGGTAAAAGGAGTTTAAATCTAGCTACCACCACATGTATATTTCAAACCTGTAGGAAGCACTGAACATTTAATGAAAAAGAACTCATTAGATCGCATGTATATAAAACATGAAAGTAAAACAATAAAACTAAAATGTTTTAAAAATTATGAATAAATATTTTTATTTAGTTCAACTTGAAACTAAAATGTACGTTTAATAAATCTATTCAGACATTAAAAACAAATTAAAATAATAAAACACTAAAATTAAAACAGTCTAAAAATAAAACCTACTCAAATTTATCTAAACTACAAATAAAATAACTAGATGAATAGCACATACAAAATAATAAGAGATAATAAGAGAATAATAATATTAATATTAAGAGGACTATAAATCTTTCAGTTGGGAAGTGTTCAGGGGGATATTATTATTATTATTATTATTATTATTATATAAGCTCTTATGTTTTTATGTTTAGCTTCTCTAAAATGGAAGCGATATTCAGCAAAACAGTAACAAATCTGACCTTCAGGCTGTCCAGTGTGTTCAGAGACAGACACACTTCCTGTGACCTCTGCCCTCCCACTGAGCATCTCGGTCAAACACCCTCCTTAGCGCCATCTGCTGTCCAGAAACAGAACACGTGTTGTTATCTCAAACTGCAGCAGAAGCAGCAGAAGACCAATTTTACAAAAACCAGTCATGGCCCATGATATAAATTATATACAGTTAAAGTCAGAATTATTCGCCATCCTGTGATTTTTGTTTTCTTTTTTAAATATTTCCTAAATTATGTTTAACAGAGCAAGGAAACTTTCACAGTATTTCCTCTAATATTTTTTCTTCTGGAGAAAGTCTTATTTCTGTTATTTTGGTTAGAATAAAAGCAGTTTTTAATTTTTTTAAAAACCATTTTAAGGTCAAAATTATTAGCCCCCTTAAGCAATGTTTATTTTTCGATTGTCTACAGAACAGACCATCATTATAGAATAATTTGCCTAATTATTACCCTTATTAAGTCTTTAAATGTCACTTTAAGCTGAATACTAGTATCTTGAAAAATATCTAGACAAATACAGGGAGTGCAGAATTATTAGGCAAGTTGTATTTTTGAAGATTCATTTTATTATTGAACAACAACCATGTTCTCAATGAACCCAAAAAACTCATTAATATCAAAACAGAACATTTTTGGAAGTAGTTTTTAATTTGTTTTTAGTTTTAGATATTTTAGGAGGATATCTGTGTGTGCAGGTGACTATTACTGTGCATAATTATT
This sequence comes from Danio kyathit, assembly GCA_903798195.1. NCBI lineage: Eukaryota > Metazoa > Chordata > Actinopteri > Cypriniformes > Danionidae > Danio > Danio kyathit. The sequence continues at coordinate 8,620,897 of LR812537.1, read as the reverse complement.
AGGCAACTTAACAAAAAACAAATATATACCCATTTTAATTATTTATTTTCACCAGTGAAACCAATATAACACCTCAACATTCACAAATAGACATTTCTGACATTCAAAATCAAAACAAAAACAAATCAGTGACCAATATAGCCACCTTTCTTTGCAAGGACACTCAAAAGCCTGCCATCCATGGATTCTGTCAGTGTTTTGATCTGTTCACCATCAACATTGCGTGCAGCAGCAACCACAGCCTCCCAGACACTGTTCAGAGAGGTGTACTGTTTTCCCTCCTTGTAAATCTCACATTTGATGATGGACCACAGGTTCTCTATGGGGTTCAGTCAGGTGAACAAGGAGGCCATGTCATTAGTTTTTCTTCTTTTAGACACTTTCTTGCCAGCCATGCTGTGGAGTACTTGGACGCGTGTGATGGAGCATTGTCCTGCATGAAAATCATGTTTTTCTTGAAGGATGCAGACTTCTTCCTGTACCACTGCTTGAAGGTGTCTTCCAGAAACTGGCAGTAGGACTGGCAGTTGAGCTTGACTCCATCCTCAACCCGAAAAGGCCCACAAGCTCATCTTTGATGATACCAGCCCAAATCAGTACTCCACCTCCACCTTGCTGGCATCTGAGTCGGACTGGAGCTTTCTGCCCTTTACCGATCCAGCCACAGACCCATCAAGACTCACTCTCATTTCATCAGTCCATAAAACCTTAGAAAAATCAGTCTTGAGATATTTCTTGGCCCAGTCTTGACGTTTCAGCAAGTGTGTCTTGTTCAGTGGTGGTCGTTTTTCAGCCTTTCTTACCTTGGCCATGTCTCTGAGTATTGCACACCTTGTGCTTTTGGGCACTCCAGTGATGTTGCTGCTCTGAAATATGGCAAAACTGGTGGCAAGTGGCATCTTGGCTGCACGCTTGACTTTTCTCAGTTCATGGGTAGTTATTTTGCGCCTTGGTTTTTGGTTTGGTTTTTCCACACACTTGTGATAATGTTGACTATTTTGAATGAAATGCTTGATTGTTCGATGATCACGCTTCAGAAGCTTGGCAATTTTAAGAGTGCTGCATCCCTCTGCAAGATATCTCACTATTTTTGACTTTTCGGAGCCTGTCAAGTCCTTCTTTTGACCCATTTTGCCAAAGGAAAGGAAGTTGCCTGATAATTATGCACACCTGATATAGAGTGTTGATGTCATTAGACCACACCCCTTCTCATTACAGAGATGCACATCACCTAATATGCTTAATTGGTAGTAGGCTTTCAAGCCTATACAGCTTGGAGTAAGACAACATGCATAAAGAGGATGATGCGGTCAAAATACTCATTTGCCTAATAATTCTGCACTCCCTGTATTATTTACTGTCATCATGGCAAAGAAATGAGTTATTAAACCTATTATGTTTAGAAATGTGTTGAAAAAGTTTTCTTTCCGTTTTCTGGGAAAGAAATATACAGGGGGGCTAATAATTCAGGAGGGATAATAAATCTGACTTCGACTCTATAACAGTCTACTTTCAGCATGTCTATTTACATCCTACATTTTCACGTCCCTGATGCCTCCACAACTCCACCTTTTATCCCACAGCATTCCACGCTGTCACGCAAGTTTGTGGAGGTGATGACAGAGTACAACACCACGCAGTCCAAATACAGGGACCGCTGCAAGGACCGTATTCAGAGACAACTGGAAATTAGTGAGTTCTGCTTGCACGTACACACCCACATGCAAAAAAAAAAAAAAAAACAAGCCAAAAAAAAAAAAAAAAAGCTGAGAATCTTCCTCCACATTTCTGGAGTGTGCATTTACATGCTAATTACAAAACTTACGAAAATAGAAATAACAATTTACTCACTGTTTACTCTGCTCAATTTGATCCAACTGAATTTTATGTTTCTTTTTTATGGTGTTGAACACAAAAGAAGATATTTTGAAGAATGTTGGTGTCAATTGATTAACACTTTACTTGAAGGGGTGTTCATAAGACTGTCATGAAATCTTTAAATGCATGACATGAATGTGAATGAAATTGTATGCATGCTTATGAAAATTGTTGTTAAGTGTCAGTCGCTCGGTTAGGACATTTTAAATGCAAAGCTGACATTGTTTGTTATGACAGCTTGACATAAACAAAGACATACAGTTGAAACCAGAAGTTTACATACACTGTATAAAAAGGCACATAACCATTTAAAAATGTCAGATGTTAATGTGACTAAACTTTTTCTCTTTTAGGTAAGTAAGGATTATCAAATTTGTTTCTGTTATGGTTAATAGCAGAATAATGAGAGAGATATTTTTTGAGGAATTGTTATAACTTTTGTTGAAAGTCAAGTTTACATACAATAAGATTATTATGCCTCTGAAAAAGCTCAGATGATGGTGTCAAGGTTTTGGAAGTTTCTGATTGGCTAATTTACAACATTTGAGTTAATTGGAGGCACAACTGTAGAATAGTATTTAAGGAAAACCTCAAACACACTGCTTCCTTGTGTGACAACATGGGAAAATCAACAAGCCAGAATCAACAAAAAAGCCAGATTACAATTTGCTAAATTACACTGGGAAAAAGAATAATGTTTGGACAGATGTCCTTTGGTCTGATGGAACTAAGATTGAACTGTTTGGCCATAATGACCAGTGTTACATTTGGAGGACAAAGGGGAAAGCTTACAAGCCTAGGAACACCATCCCAACTGTGAAGTATGGGGGCGGCAGCATCATGTTGTGGGGCTGTTTTGCTGCAGGAGGGACTGGTCCACTTCACAGCATAGATGGCATCATGAAGAAAGAACATTATGTCGAAATACTGAAGCAACATCTCAAGACATCAGCCAGGAAATTAAAACTTGGCCACAAATGGGTCTTCCAAACAGACCATGACCCTAAGCATACTGCCAAATTAGTTAAAATGTGCTTTAAGGACAACAGAGTGAATGTTTTGGAGTGGCCATGACAAAGCCCTGAAGTCAGTCCTATAGAAAATTTGTGGGCAGAGTTGAAAAAGCTTGTGCGAGCAAGACGGCCAACAAATCTGACTCAGTTACACCAATTCTGTGAGGAGGAACGGGCCAAAATTCCTGCAAACTATTGTGAGAAGCTTGTGGAAGGATACCCAAAACATTTGACCAAAGTTATACAGTTTAAAAGCAAAGCTAAAAAAAAATACCAAGGAAATGTATGTAAACTTTTGACTGTCTAGAAATTAATGAAAAAATTCTAAAAAAAAAAAAAGAAAAAAGCATTCTCTCATTATTCTGGCATTTAGCAAATGTAAATCATTTAGGTAATCCTAACGGACCTAAAATAGTAAACGTTTAGTTTGATTTAACACCAGACATTTTTTTAAAAATGGTTATGTTCCTTTTTTTAGAGTGTATGTAAAGTTCTGGTTTCAACTGTAACAACCTGTCTTTGTAACTGTCATGACAACTTGACAATTATACCAAGACAACATAACTTGTCATAAATCTGTCATGATTATAAAGGTTTCATGACAGTCGTATGAACACCCCTACAAGTAAAGTGTTACCCCATTGCTTAAAGAAAAATACTATGAAAGTCAATGGCTAGCATCAGCTGTTTGGTTTATCAGCATTCTTTGGTCATTTTCTTTTGGGTTAAGCAAAAATAATTAACTCATATTAGGCATGGGATGATAACCGTTTTCAAGGTTTACCACGATTTGGAAAAGTCAAGGTTTTAAAACCACCAAAACTTTGTTATACCATTCTTACAGTATATGTAAGCTTTTTTATTGTTATTTATGTGGTTTTTACAACTATTTTATTTAGTTTTTTAAGGCAACAGTATTTCCAGCTGAAAACAACCATCAACATCAAAAGCTACTGTTCCAAAATATTTTAAATGTTTCTTAAAATAAAATATAATGTATTCAATGGGGGAAAATGTTGTTCGTTTTTACCCAGACATTTAAAAACAACATATTTTAGAGCAGTAATCACAATACCGCAAAACCGTGATATTTTATCCAAGGTTATCATACCGTCATAATCATATACCGGCCCATGCCTAACTCATATGAGTTTGGAGAAACTTGAGGGTGACTAAACAGTGAGTAAACAGTGCATGTTTTATTGGTAAGGACTTACCAGTGCACAAGTAGACCTACTACAGAAACCCAAAGCTTTTCAAATTAACCCAGTATAACCCATAATGCCTGAAATTGACACTATGTTCCTCTAATATCTTTAATTAGCTGGCAGAACAACTACCAATGAGGAGCTGGAAGACATGTTGGAGAGCGGGAAGCTTGCGATCTTTACTGATGATGTAAGTTTGATCGTTCCTAACTTTATACTAAGGGTACTTCAACGACAATGATTGTGCTTCCACTTCACAGAAAAGAGTGTTTCCTTAAAATTTTTGAAAAGTTATACATACATACAAGAACATTGCGAAAACAACTTCAGTCTGTAAAATCCACTAAAAATGATGTATTTTAGATGCCAGGGCAGTAGTTGGTGATGTCACTTTAGACCATTTTGAGGGATGTAAACAAAAGCAGTGGTCCCAGTGTATTTCCTGTTTTACATTTTGAAATTCTATAGCTTCCAAGAATCCAAAAAGAGCCACATATTGATAAATAATGTTTTGATAGCTGTTTTAACATTATGATTGAATCGCCTCTTGTTAGAGTTATGAAATAGTTTGTTAACAAGAAGAAAATGTTCATTGGCCAATGACATGACCACATTGAAATGGTCTATAGTTGTTTTGTTGTTGTTTTTGTCGATTGTTTAGTTTTGTTTTTACATTTTTCTCTGTGTGGCAGATCAAAATGGACTCCCAGATGACCAAGCAGGCACTAAATGAGATTGAGACTCGACACACTGAGATCATCAAGTTGGAGAACAGCATCCGTGAGCTGCACGACATGTTTGTGGACATGGCCATGTTGGTGGAGAGTCAGGTACAACTGAGAATACAACACAGAAAATTACACGTTCATTTGATCAAGTCTGACAGACACCCAGGAAGAAAATACCACTTTAATGTGTGTCAAGGCACTAATAGGGTTTTTTTGCGTAGGGGTAAAAAGACAGATGTGTACTATTAGTAAACTAACTGTGTTATTGTACTTCTGATATTATATGTATTATTACAGTATTGAAATAGTTTGGAATTATTTAATTTTAAATAAGAATAAGGTGGCTCAGTGGGTAGCACTGTTGCCTCACAGCAAGAAGGTCGCTGGTTCGAGTCCCAGCTGGGCCAGGTGGCATTTCTGTGTGGAGTTTGCATGTTCTTGCCGTGTTGGGGTGAATTTCCTCCGTGTGCTCCGGTTTCCCCCACAATACAAAGACATGTGCTATGGGTGAATTGGGTAAGCTAAATTGTCCATAGTATATGAGTGTAAATGAGGGTTTATGGTCGTTTCCCAATACTGGGTTGCAGCTGGAAGGGCATCTGCTGTGTAAAACATATGCTGGAATAGTTGGCGGCTCATTTTACTGTGGTGACCTCTAAAATAGAGTAATCCAAAGGAAAATGAATAAATAAATAAATAAATAAATAAATAAATAAATAAATAAATAAATAAATAAATAAATAAGAATAGTTTTGATTAAAATGTTTGATTTTTTTGTTATGTGATTACAATTTTATTATAGGTCAAAGATTTTTTTTATTTCTTGCATTTTGTTGGTCATATTAATTTATATTAACAAAAGTGATTTTATATATAATCTGGTTTGTAACTGTGGTGAAAAATAATGTGAAAATATTGGTGCGATCATATTTTATTGTCACTCAGCGTATCATATATTTATGTAAGAATAAAACAAAATACTTATTCTGATCCTTAATGTATTAAAATATATAAAATAATAAACGAACATACAGAATTTAGGGTGACATGGTGGCTCAGTGGTTAGCACTATCACCTCACAGTAACAAGGTCACTAGTTCGAGTCCCAACTGGGTCAGTTGGCGTTTCTGTGTGGAGTTTGCCTGTTCTCCCCGTGTTGGTGTGGGTTTCCCACAGTTCAAACAGATGCGCTATAGGTGAATTTAATAAACTAAATTGGCCGTAGTGTATGAGTGTGTATGGGTGTTTCCCAGTACTGGGTTGCAGCTGGAAGGGCATCCGCTGTGTAAAACATATGCTGGTTAAGTTGGATAAGTCCACTTATATTTAAAGAGAAGGCAAATGAATGAATGAATGAATGAACATACAACATTTTGTAATATTTTAAAGCCATCTGGCTGACAAATGGGTAAAACCAAGTGGTTTGAAACATAGTAACAAAGTAAAGGACTTTCAAATTACAATAATTAGTATTGTTCATTTATATTTCTGATTTATTTCCAATGCAACATTTAAAAAAAAATTAACATAAAGGACATTCCTGCAAAAAGGCCAAATAAACTTTACACATACAGCTGAAGTCAAAATTTTTTCCTTTTCAAATATTTCCCAAATGATGTTTAACAGAGCAAAAAAAATTTTACAGCATTTCATATAATATTTTTCTTCTTGGAGAAAGACTTATTTGTTTTATTTCGACTAGAAAAAAGCACTTAAATTTTTTTTAAACCATTTTAAGGTCAATATTATTAGTCCTCTTAAGCAATATTTTTTTTTGATAGTCTACAGAACAAACCATCAATATACAATGACTTGCCTAATTACCCTAACCTGCCTAATTAACCTTTACATGTCACTTTAAGCTGAATATAGTATCTTGAAAAATATCTAGTCAAATATTATGTACTGTCATTATGGTTAAGTTAAAATAAATCAGTTATTAGAAAGGAGTTATTAAAACTATTATGTTTAGAAATGTATTGAAAAAATCTGTCCGTTAAATCAAAATTGGAGGAAAAAATATTCACGAGGGCTAATAATTCTGACTTCAGCCGTATGTCAAATTCTTTGTGCCCAAACATGATGCACACTCTCAAATGTAACTCAAGGAGAGCAATTTATTTATTGCCACATCCAAGGACAGTGGAAATGGTTTACATGACATTGTTATAAAATGCCATCGTGTTAAGATACAAGGACAGTCCCACACAGATCAACCTGGGGTTAAGAGCCTTTGCTCAAGGGTAAAAGGATATGCACTAAAAGGAGTTTCCCAACCCTGTTCCTGGAGGCACACCAACAGTACATATTTTGGTTGTCTCCCTTATCAGAAATAAGGTTTTGGAGTCTCTTTTAATGTTCTGATGAGTTGATTTAGGTGTGTTTGAATAGAGAGAGGTTGAAAATGTGTACTGTTGGTGTGCCTTTGGGAACAGGGTTGAGAAACACTGCACTAAAGCATCAGAGTTTGAGATTTGACTTCAGTCTACACAAAAATAACAGAATCCTGTATTTCACGCATTACATATACAGTGATTGCAAACGCATGTGTTTGTGAACACGACGATTGTTTGAAGTGCCTTTTTTTGTCATTCACAGGGAGAGATGATTGACAGAATTGAGTATAACGTGGAACACTCTGTGGACTATGTAGAGAGAGCAGTTTCTGACACCAAGAAGGCTGTCAAATACCAGAGTCAGGCACGCAAGGTAAAAAACATCATCAGCTGTTACACCTGACGTCTTTCAACATCTTGCCCTTTATGCACAATGATTCATGCTCTCGGCACCTTCCTGGAGAACACAGGCTCGGCTGTCATGCACAATGCATTCTGAAATTACTCTTAAACCACTGAGTGAAAAAACTATGTTCAAGCAGATGCTGTTCACTCCCAGACTTTTGTGCTGCAGTTTTGTTGGCTGTCGGCCATTGCAGTGGTGGTCTAAAGACCGCAGACTCCACCTACTCCAGTGCTTTCTGATGAGTCAAACTGCAGATCTGAAGCAGTCACCCTATACGAACCGCATAATCGTTTTCGAATAGCGAAATGCTTGGTGAAACCTTAACATTTAAAGATTTACGAGAGCTTCCGAAAAATCAGGATTAGACTTTTGAATGATTGATAGATCCGCACTTGTTTGCAACCAATATTCAAATCAACTGATAATAGTAATTTAGGAAAATAAAATCATTTCTGCAGCCTTCGGTGAAAATGTAAGTGCAACACAAGGGGTTGCAAAATCATCTGCAAAAATTAAGCCGATGTCTGCATAATAGTTTTCTAATAGCGAAATGCTTGATGAAAGAGCTTCAGAAAATCAGGATTAGACTTGGGACCGATTGATAGATCTGCAGTAATTTGCAGTAAATAATAAAAATCAATTAATGATAGTAATTTAAGAAGATAAAAAAAATTATGACAGACTTTGGTGATGATTTAAGTACAAATTTGAGAACAAGAGGTTGCAAATCATCAGCAAAATTATGTCAGGCAACATTTCTTTTTCCCCCTATTGACTCCCATTCGTGAACATGCAAATACGGCAGACCGTAAAACACAAGTACAACAAGTTTTGCATGTGTTCCAAAGTTCAAGCTTGGTGAACTCTGACCTGCGAAATTTCATCACGTGATTCCGTGGGACCAATAGAAAATCAAAATGTGACCGTTCTGGGGTGCGTTTCCCAAACAACGACGTAACTATCGGCTGAACTATCATAGTGCGATGCATCGTTTGGCAAAAGAACGATGTAGCGACGAGTGTTTCCCAAAACCCCTAGTTTCTCTGTCGCAGATCCATCGCTTGAACCACGTTAGTTATAACGTAAATCGCCTATAATGATGCTCTAAACGGGGTGGAGTAACTTCTTTAGAGAACAACCCCAACATTTCTTTGTGTAAATTATATTGTTTTACACAAACACGCATTTAAAATAAAATCCAATATTAGTTTTGGTAAAAACATGCTCTCATTTTCCATATTAATTGAAATAAATGTAAATGGCACATATAGGGCCTATGTTTGCTTTACTAATATTACTGAGAAGTTGAACATTACATATTCTATTCTAAAACATAATATGACTTACAAAAGCGAACACTACAGTATTCTAATCTCATATATAAATCATATAAATAAATAAATAAATAAATAAATAAATAAATAAATAAATAATGAGGCTATTTATTATAAATTTATTTACTTTAATAATAATATTAATGATGATGATGATGATTATTATTATTTAGGATATTGTTTATTTATTTAAAAATTTTTACAATTTGACACATGCAAACCACAGCAGAAAGTTCTAACCAACAGACCCATGTCATATACAGTAGAGAAACTTAATAAATAACCCACTATAAAATAAAAGAATTAATGTATGCTATGTTTTTTTATTTTCAGAAGCTTTGGAGACCCAACATAATTTCCGCTTTTAAATATACCTATAGCTTTCGCCATGAGGCTGTGTTCAAAATGATATCAATGTTTTCAAAATGCACTGCGAAGGGAGCACAATTGTAAACATAAAGATCGCTAAAACTGAACTGTAAAAATACTTTGAAAGCAAATTGCACCTAAGAGAGACGACCTTAATGCTTTTTAATTTTTAATAATTCCAACTTTGAAAGTTAGAATGTTCTAAATGAATAGGGCATAGGGGGATAAGTGGGAATAGAACACAGCCCGGAACTATGCTTCTAACTACAGCTCCAGAGGTGTAGTTTTCAAGTGCTCAAGTTTGCGACGCAGTTTGCAAATGTTCGTTGGAACGATGGATTCGGGAAGCAGCAAATCAAAGAACTATGTTTGTAACGACGGAACTTGCGACCTTAGTTGGCTAACGATGGTTTTGGGAAACGCACCCATGTACAGGAATTTAAAGTATGGAGCAATCGCTCGCTTTATCAATGTATAATCATCTTGTTTTATCCCGCCCCTTTTCACACCGATGTACGATAGAATTTCGCAAGCTCAAACTCTAGTGTGACCATGGCTTTAGTTGTCAAAATTAAAGACAAAATATGTATTAGACTTGAATTAGACTTGGGAACAATTGATAGATCTGCATTTGTTTGCAGCTAATAATCAAATCAATTGATAATAGTAGTTTAAGAAGATAAAAAATTATTTATGGCAGTCTTCTGTGATAATGTAAGTGCAAATTTGAACACAAGAGGTTGCAAATCATCAGCAAAATTTTGTCATGCAACACTTTTCACCCTATTGACTCCCATTCGTGAATATGCGAATACGACAGACCAAAAGTTTCGCATGTTGCTGCATTTCAAAGTTCAAGCTTGGTGAACTCTGACCTGTGAAATTTCATCACGTATTTGCATGAGACCAATAGAAGATCAAAATGTGACCTTTTTGTACAGAAATGTAAAGTATGAAGCAATCACTCGCTTTATAAATGTATAATAATCTTTTTTATCCCGCCCCTTTTCGCACCGATGTACAACAGAATTTCGCATACTCAAACTCTAGTGTGACCATGGCTTTAGTTGTCAAAATTAAAGACAAAATATCTAAGATCTTTTCATTAAAATACACAAAACCCACTAGAACAGTGTTATACATTTTGCTGACTTGTGTACTTACATTATCTCAAATGTTTCGAAGAAAGTTCAAGTGAAATAAGCAATTTTAACTAGTGACACAGGTCATGTCTGGTGTGGCCATGCTAATTACATTACACACCCTTATATATATATATATATATATATATATATATATATATATATATATATATATATATATATATATATATATATATATATATAAAGCACCATAGACGCCAAAGACGTTCTGCGTTTTATTAGACTGCACAGAGCAGCATTATAACAGAACCCTAATATGTATTTAGTTATATAAAACGGCGCTGCTTCTTCCCCTTGTGAACGATGTTGAGCACGTTCTTAAACAGCGCTGATCTGCCATTGTATTCACATGCTCAGGAATGACTGTGATTGGCCGTGAAGGTCATCAATTCGCCGAACTCACTGCTGTTTACTGGGTGTAACCACAGATTCAAGGACACTGAAGCATTTCAACGTCACGATTCACCAGCGGATCGTTCGTATGTCAGCTTACGGACAAACCAGCTGATCGACGTGACTTTGAAATGCTCAAATGTTGTTTTTAAAATTCCAGTATTGATTGGGACCGAATTCCAGTATCGTGACAACCCTAGTTTCACTTTGATAGCTTTCAGCCTTACTCTGCTTCATTCTACCATGATAATTCATTTTGAAATCGTTATCTCATCAACAAACATGATTTCTGCCCAAGTCTTATAGGATGTATAAAGACCACAATTCCCATAATAACATAGTCACGGAGTCATCAATCTATGCCTTTGTTTGTTGAGAACATGCACCCTCTAGTGGTGAAAATTACACTCTGTGCCTTTTTTCACTTATTCACTTGATCAAATTCGCTTATTTTTGAGGTACAAAAAAAACGCAGTAATTTTGGCTCGAGACTTCCGGTCTCATTTACCTCCATTTTTAGATGTTAAAACCATTTGTGTATAGTCATGAACACGCTTGTAGATCAAGATTTTACAGTTTTCTGTCGTTTATTATGCCCTAGTGATTTCTCCCATAGGCGACTGAATCAGAAGTAAGGCTGCACGATCTTGGAAAAATCTAGCATTGAGATATTTTTTATTTTGCGATATATATTGCGATAATACACAATTTCACCAGATAACTTAATATCTCTATTTGGAAAGAATTTATTATAGTGGATCGATTGGGATGATTCTGCAGTAGGAGTGCATCTCCATAAAATCTAATAAACAATCTATAAACTTTTTGGGGTCCCCAGACACATTTTCAATGTGGTCTTTGCTATTTGCAGTGCATCTCTGTATTTGCTTGTGTTGTGAGTATTTTCATGCATAATAATGTATAAATATAATTTTAAAAAAAGATACGATTGAAATAAAGTGTTTTATCGTTTCCCGAGTCTAACAGTACTCAAGTACAGTAACTGAATGATAAAAATAATTCTATAAAATTAATTATTGTTAAAGTCATAAATGGCAAAATTTCTGAATGCTTTTAAGGTCATTATACAATCACAGGCATCGAAAACACATGCAAATGATGAATTATAATTCAAACTCAACATTGCATATACTGCGATGTGACTATTGCGAATGATCACATTGCGATATCGATGCTGAAACGATATACTGTATTGTGAGGCCCTAATCGGAAGTTCATTATTATCATTACAGTATCAAGTGCAACAATTGATAATATTGATGCACTACCGTTTTCTATTTGTATCATTTCTATTGTAAAAATTACAGTTTGTTGATGACATTTTATTGGTAACAGTTGAAAAGAATTCTGATTAAGATAAATGGCAAATATAAAAAAAACTTCATTTATCATCTTGATAAACACATCATTTCAGTTCATACTGATGTTAGCACTGTATTTAGCCTTTACAGTTATGCAATATCTAATCACCTCCTTCTCGAATGCAGTCAAAGCTTTAACACATTCAGCATTCAAAGGGCCAGCGTCCCAGAGTGGCTCCTTTCATCAATAATTTAATTAACTTTTAATTAATTTAATGATTTACTTTGGTAAAGGTTTAATTGTTAATGGTTTCATTAAATGATTCAAAATGTGGTTGAGATGAGGTGATGCTGCTTAAATTAGCTGACTGTGCCGTTGAAGTAATAGAGAAGCTAGATGAACTAAACAAATGATTGTTGATCTGTTTGTTTACACATCTTCCTTTTCTCTTTTCGCCCTCTGCAGAAGAAGATCATGATCATCATCTGCTGTGTAATTTTGGGAGTGGTTTTGGCGTCCAGTATCGGAGGAACTCTGGGCTTCTAAACGACTTGAAGAGAGACAAACACTTGGAAAGCTGAGTGTTTTATCCACTTAAACACGAGATAAGGAAACTGTCATAAAAACGGGGTTGGGTAGGGTTAAAAATAAAAATAAAAAAATCAACCAATCGAGAAAATAAATAAATCAATAAATAAAGGAGATGTTACGTACTAGATGATTTAAATATATATATATATATATATATACAAAAAGTGGGTTCAAATAAACATAATATTTACAAACTGTACATGTAAATGTATTGAACATACAAGCGGCACATGGGTTACTACTACCTGTAAAAGGAATAAAAATCAATTTTCTTTTTATTTATTTAATTTTTTTTAGAGTTGCTTTCGTTTTTGGGGGGGCCTCCAGGACAGTGCCAGCAACTGCTAAATTGTTTTTACGTTCCGGCAGAACATGGTGTTTGGCAAACCATACTAGCATTATGAATACTAACCAACTGACTGCATAGATGTTATAGTTACTAGTGCTAGTCCGATTTCAATGGCCTAAAGTTCCGAGTGGTTGCTTGCATTCAGATGAAAATCTCTCATTATTGCATTATTAACTCATTGCCGATGGAGTGCTGTAGTTTAAAAGCACCGTCAACCTCATAGCCGAATTTCTGTCGTAGTAGTTTTACTGTGGGCAAACGTAAACGACGAAGAAAAAAAAAAAAGAAGCACACATCATTGCAAATTTTGAGAGGATGCGATATCACCAAGTTTGTACTTGACAGTGATTTTCTTTTGATGTACTGTAGAAAGGAACGGACATTTCATTTCAAGACTTTTAGAAAGCTACGCTGGGATCGATAGAGTGGCATTGCGCAAACTGTTGAACTATGCAGTTTTGATAGTGATTCGCCCCTGCTTTTTTAATTTATTTACGGTAATCTAGGGATTGATCAAGAGACAAATTATATTTGTCTACGGCGAATATTTCATGGGAACATTTTGATCAATACTTGAAGCAACACCTAGCCTAAATATTATTTTTATTGGAAGGTGGTTAGGTCTGCTGAAAGGAATTTTCCTTATTTAGTTTCATTTAGTTTTGCGCTTTTTGTTTATTTGCCTTATTTTATATTTTTTACTATTAAACATGAACGGCTTGAACAGGACTGTTTTGGTTTCGAAGGATCAATCTGCGAGTTTGCGCGGCGTTTTTCCACCTTGGTGCTAGTTAACGTAGAGAGACTAATAAAAGGAAATACTGGAACGTGAGAAACACTAAGATCCTTATTGTTAGATTATACATATCTAAAACAGTAGTGGTCAGCGCAGATGTTGACTAAATATTTAATTGTAGATGCATCTCGTACGGTTGGTCAGGACACTTAATATGCAGCGAAGATTAGACGTAAATTCTCTAAATGCCCAGAGAGACAGCATTTTGTCCAGTTGACGCTAGCTTAGAGTAAAACGCTTCGATTTCGTCCAAAGATTGAGTTATTTTTTGGTTTATTTTTGGAAAAGCAAATTAAATCGTTCATTTTCTTTCACGGACAGAAAGTGCCAGCTTGGTCAGCTTGTTTTAAATTCAAGGGCTAAAATTAAAACCAAACTTTAGCTCTGTTTATTTTATTATTTTGGTTTTGTTGATACAGAATCCCTCTTGGCTTGATTCCGATTCGCCACGCTCTTAGAACAACCTTACCCTCATGTTCATGACATTACAGAACATGTACCAACTCCGAAAGTGCACTCCTTTTCTCAATACGGACTTCATTTTTCCATGGAATAGATAACAGGAGCCCCCCCTGACTCCGTCCCGCTATACCCCTATACCTACCCAAAGCGAAGCAGTAGGGAACAGGAATGATTTTGGGGATAAATACTGTACGCTTTTTACAAAGCCTGAGGCAGAGGGCCGGGACTATTTTGCTTTAATCATTCCAGTAACGTCCAGCATGTTTTCTTTGAAACTTCTGTGTATTTAGTGTCGAATCACTTACATGTATGGTAAAAATGAGGTAAATATGTATGTCGGTGTTGTTTTTAGTAGACGATATAGCTGGAAGGCCCTTATTTGTTAACGCATGCAACTTTCGCTTTGTTAGTTTGCATGGCTCTCGATCATGTGTGCACTTTACAATCAAAGAAAACGACGTCTTATGCCACCGCATCTTTTTGGGTTGTACCGTTTTTCCATTTTGTTACTACGTTGACTCGTTTGTTGGTTCATTTCTGGTGACTCTCTAAGGGTTGGATGGGGGGGAGATGACTTCATTTAATAGTTCATCATGACCCTGACGATGCTGGAGTTTTACCGTGGTCCCCATGAGTGTGTTCCCTGTGGATGTGCACAGTTTGTTGTCGGGTATTTTGTTCCTAAAACACGGTTATAGTGTAAAACAATGTATATCCCCCTTCCCCCCCGCCCTCCTCACCCTCCGGAATCATTTTTGCGCATCTTGTTCATTTCGCCTTTCCCCCGATGTTTCCCGAACTTGATTGTTGTGCTTAACTGGTGATGATACGTGAATTCTTTCGTAAGACTATTCTTTATTGTGAGTCGTGTGCTGCGAATTGTGTCGAATTGTGCAACTCAAAAGGCCATGTATGCGTGCCCTGTCCCTTCTGCATTTTTTCCTTTTTTACGTACACGTTGCTGTATATGTGAGCATGAGCATTTGTGTGTGTGTGTGTGTGTGCGCGTGTGTGGTTGTGAGTGTGTGTGTGTGTGTGCTCGTCTGCTGTCGGAGCCCTCGGTCGCATCCGCAACGCCAACCGGGGCTTCTCTGGTCTGCAGGTCTATGATATGCGCTCCAGTTTTGTGCCGACTTCATTCAAATGTTAAGAAAAGTAATAAGACTAAAAAGCCAAAGCATTATGCGAGTACAGAGCACAATGTTCCAGTCGACTGTATTGTGTAGTCCTCCCCGGCCGTAAATCTCGTGAACTATCTTGTGTATGCATTTACTTACTATGTTTTCATTGCTTTCAGCGACAAGGTTCTTGATATAAAAGGTTTATTTATTTATTTATTTATATTCATCCTGAACAATATGTATAATGTGTACTACACGAGCTTGTTCGTTTTAAAGCACTTTCTCCAAAAACAGCTACGTACAAAATATCCCCAACAATGTTGTGTGTACTGTATGTTGGTTTTCTTTCGATCTTTGTACCCTCGATGATGCTGTTTATGTTTATGCCCCTTGTTCAACTCACTTGCATTGCTTCCTCTGTGCTGGCAATACATTAGACGTAGACATTAGATCAGCTCTGGTTAAAAGAAAATGAAATAATAATAATAAAAAGAAGAAAAAAAAAACCTGTATACTAACACGGGCACAGATCTGGATGAAAGTTTTCTCAGTTGTCTTATTTTATTTTGTCAACACTGTTTTTGGATGTTCGTCACACAGACTGATATGACCAGACAGCACTGGCATAACACAGCACATTGAGAAGGCATTTTGTAAATGAGTGAAAATTACAAACTACTTATATATGAAGAAAAAAAACTATGTACCTTTTAGAGCTTAACTGCATAATAGTCTTTTTGGTTGGGGTTGTTGAGTGCCCCGTCACTGCAGGTGAAGAAAAAGACCCAATCCGTTTGGAAACGCAACGTGTTCTACGAAGCCGTCTGCAACTGCGTAGCCTGCTTTATAGATTCAACCTAATCTCACGAGGAAACGTACGTATTTTACGTTTTGTTAGTTTAGTGGCTAATTCGTACGAATTCGAGTTGTATGAAAACGTACAATTTTAAAGAGGAGGTGTGGCACCTGACCCCGCCCCTAAACCCAACTTTCATTGGCGGATAATGAGATCGTACGAATTAGCCACTAAATGAAAAACTTACAAATTGCCGTGAGATTGTGTTGGCAAAGCTCGCTACGCTTTAGCTGTCTGACGAACAGCTCTCAAAGACTTTTACGTTAACGACTTCTCGACTAATGAGCACCCAAGACCTGCGATGGTGATTCTTCTCAACAGCCCCAGCCACGATCCTCCTTAATTTCATCCCCTTTTGTGTCATTCCTTTGATGTATATTCCCATTAAAATTTATACCAGTATTCTTGTTTCAGTGTTAGATTTAGAACGAGGAAAACGGTTTGCGGAGATGGTGCTCAAACTGTGATTTCAGCAAAATGATCATCATTCGCCGAGTAATGATGTGACGAAAACACTACTCTAATTAGAACGGGAAGACGACTGGATGAGGATGACATAATTGAATTATACCATTATCAAATGTGATGAATTATATAACTACGATGATTTTAAAGAATCCCGAGAAGTTGTGTTATATTAGTAGTAATTATGAATGCTCGCGATTTTGTCAATCTGAACTGAATCTTTGTCTTGTAATTATTGTAAATATTTCAAAGAGAGGAAAAAAATGACTTGCATGTCCATGTATAAAACTACTAAAATAGTTCCGGTCAAAGTTGGGAGGTTGATTGATTTTCTCGTTCTTTGCTCGCTTGTCCTAAAAGCAGCATCTTATGCTTTCAGTGATGTCAAGGGTGCTCTAGAACCAAGAAAAATGGAACAACGCTTTTCCATCAGATTCAATATAATACATCGTGTTACCTCAGAGCGCCATCAGCGGGTCAACTCTGGGGGAAAAAAGTGCTTCCCTATATGTACACCATCAATAGGTCTACAGGTCAAATGCACACTATCTGTAGCTTCCAGGCACCGCTTCTCCTGCAAAGCTCCACCTCATTGGCAATGTCAAATTTAGAACAATTAGCAGCATTCTTTGTGCATTTCGTGATATATGCTTTCACAATCGGAAATCCTTGACTGTAGCATGGCTGAAACAAAAAAGCTCTATGGATGAGGTCTATACGAAGAGTGGAAGTTTCTTTCAAAGTACAGTAAAAAAAATTATAACGCTCAACGCAAACACTCATCTGTGCAATACAAAGAAAAGGGCTTTCTCACACATGCATTTGAAAGCACTGAAGAACGCCGACTTCAATGTTATTGTGGGAATCGAGAACAGCCGCCGCTTTATGTGTCGCCACACGTCTTCTCGCCCGCTATATAAAATGCATTCAGGGCAGAAACCGCAATGAGAAGGGCACCGAGGATGCGAAAGAAGAAATCAAATCGATTTCTGCAACTTTGACTGGAATTGCAACTTCTGTCTTTTATTTTCTGTGTGTGTATGTGTGTACTGTATTGTAAAAAAAGGAAAAAGATACAAACAAACAACCTAACTGTCCCTCTCTCCCCCCACTTTCTCTCTTGTAATACTGTTTGCTGTTCTGTTTGGTTAGTGTGGCGTACCAGTATCCCTCTCCTCCCCTAAACCCTTTGCTATCTTCCTCCCTTCTCTCACAATCTCTCTCTCTCTCTATCTTCCTCTCTCCCTCTTTTCTCCATGGATCTTTAAGATGAGAACTCTATGCAGATGCTGTCTTTTATAAGTGTGTCAAAATTTTAAGTTGAAATGAAAAATGAAAAAAGAAAAACCCCAACAAACAGATATTATGAACTGAAACAAAAAATAAAGAAAAACGATTGTCCAGTGTACAACGGCTGTAGTTGTCTTCCCTACTTTTACTCCTTTCACCAAGCAAATGCACTGAGCTAGTTTTCACACTGCATTGCCCAGCGCAGCGTCATTATGGATTTAGATGTTACTGCCAACTTTGTGGGAGAAATAAAAGCAGCTGGTGTTTCAAGACACTACCTGACAAAAGTCTTGCTGATCCCAGTTGTAAGAGCATCAAATAATAACTTGACTTCTAGTTGATTATTTGGAAAAGTGGCAGAAAGTAGATTTTTCTGATGAATCATCTGTTGAACTGCATCCCAATCATCACAAATACTGCAGAAAGCTACTGAAACCCGCATGGACCCAAGATTCTCACAGAAATCAGTCAAGTTTGGTGAAAGAAAAATCATGGTTTGGGGCTACATTCAGTATGGGGGTGTGCGAGAGGTCTGCAGAGCGGATGGCAACAGCCTGATGTATCACGACATTTGTGCTGCCCATTACATTACAAATTACAGGAGAGGGCAAATTCTCCAGCAGGATAGTGCTCCTCCTCATACTTCAGCCTCCACAAAGTTCCTGAAAGCAAAGAAGGTGCTCAAGGTGCTCCAGGATTGGCCATCCCAGTCACCAGACATGAACATTATTGAGCATGTCTGGGGTAAAGGCTGACTTATACTTCTGCGTCAAGCGCACGCGTATTCTACGACGCAGCCTACGCGTGGACATATAGCCCTTGCCGTGGCCGTCGGCGACGCACACCTCTCAAAAAATGTAACTACACGTGGTAACGACGCGTACCGCAAGCTCTAGGATAGGTCAGCTTGGTAGCGCTGACAAGTGTGGGCGGAGGTGAGAGCAGCGCGAGCCCGATGCAGCAAGTGTTTACAAGTGTGGAGTCCCACGAAGGAGCTCCGGACAGAGACTGTTGTTTTGTGTTTACCTTATGATTAAAGTTGTTGCACGTCCGCCGATTCCAGCTTCAAAATGAGCGAGTTTGAGCCACTTGTACATTAAGGTAGCGAAGCACCAGCGAAGAAACTCGACACATAGGAACATAAACACCTACTGCCAGCTAGCGTTTCTGAAGTGTTATTGCAGAGGAACACACACAGCGCGCTGAAGTATGAATGCACAGCTACGCGCATTGCATGCGCCGTGGGTCACGCCGATCACTTGACGCAGAAGTATAAACCAGGCTTAAGATGTAGGAGGAGGCATTGAGGATGAATCCAAAGAATCTTGATGAACTCTGGGAGTCCTGCAGGAACACTTTCTTTGCCATTCCAGATGACTTTATTAATAGGTTATTTGAGTCATTGCAGAGATGTATGGATGCAGTCCTCCAAGCTCATGGGAGTCATACACAATATTAATTCTTTTTCCACTGCACCATGACTTTATATTCTATACTGGACATTATTTCTGTTAAGTGACAAGACTTTTATCTAAGCAAAGTCAGACCTTACTGACCTAAATAAATAATTAAAAATCAAGGCATGATCATATTTTATTTTGGTAAAATAAGCCTAATCTAAAGGCCTTTGCCTTTCATATAAGCCACTTCTGATACCAAGTGATCAACTAGAAGTCAAATTATTTTTTGTTGTTCCTAAAACTTGGATAGGCGACAAGACTTTTGTCAGGTAGTGTACTGCCTGTTGGCATCCAACATAAACCCTCAATTAAATCAATATATAGATTTTGATCCTGGAAATTGGCCAATAGTGCTAGCGGCATCATGTTTAATCCTCTTTTTTTCATTTTACACAAACTAAATTGTAAATTGTGCACATTTAGAACAACAAGATCCTTTGGTTTAGTGAAAATGCCTAAAAATGGGTTGTCATTTAGCAAACTAAATCCATCCGAACGGTGCTAAAGATGTTTCATCCACTGTAAAGCATTGGACACACTTTCAATTAGCTATTAAGTCAGCCACATTCACCCCAGACCCCTGTGTGCGAAGTAGATAAAGTTATTTAGAAAGATAATAGGGTTTTGCTCAATTACGCTGTTATTGATTGCGCCAGAAGATGCCCTGGGAGTTGTGCAAGACCAACAAGTGCTTATCATTACTCTAAATTAATTAATTTAGTCCTTTCAGTGAAAACTTGCCAAACTTGGCAGGTACGAAGGGCTGGTTTTCCAGTTGCTAAGCAACAGGCTGTAAAGTTTCATTTAAAAATAATTCAGCCACTGTGCGCTGTTTGAGCTACATGCTTTGTATGTTAATCTTTTATGCTGGGGTTTGGAGGTATCGCTCTCAATTCGGTCCAAACATGAATTATGCATAGCTTCCATAGGTGTAGAAACACCGTGAGTGATGCATGCAATTTCATCTTCACACTCTTTGAAATGCTTTCAATAGACGCCATTCCAGAATGAAAAGGTACACTTTAAATACCCAGATGATGCACGTATTTAACTGGAAATTGAATGTTGGTGCACTCAACAGTTGCAGCTTCCATGTGTAGTGGATGGGAGCAAGGATTTTAGGCATGATTATAAATGGCATAATAAGCTTATGAAATTCATACACTAGACAGATGAGTGCATACTAGTGTACATTTAGTTCTACAGCATCCAACCAGAAAACTGTATGCACTGAAACTCTAGTCTCACACAGTAAACACTGCTTTAAAATTAAAGGAATAAGATGTGTCTAAACTAGATAACTTAATTGTTTTCAGAGTATCATTCAGTCTTACCTAAAGGATCTTTCACCATCTAGTGGACGCTCCAAGACCGCCAGTCAATCTTTCATCCATTCAGACAATCTGCATCTAGCACCTGAGAATCAGACACATTTGAACCAGGAATTCTGCAGAAGTAAGTAAATTTAACAGTCTTTAAATTATTAAAGCCTCTATAAGACAAAGTAAATGGATACTTGAATCACAAACTACCGGCAACTGTTCAGCTTTTTTTTTAACCTATTAAGATAACCAAGCAAAAAAAAAATGTTTTATTCTTTCTCAGTGGTTTTGTTTGCAAATATCTTAAGATTCTTAAATCAAGATGCAACAGATAATCTTGTTTTCTTTGAAACTGCTCAATACAAAGCAAATTTACGATTAAAACAAGCTTAAATCTTTCAAAAGATCTTCATCTTAGTTTAAACAATAGTTTTTATACCTCACTAAATATATATGGATAAAATAACGTTTAGATATTTGCAGTGGAAAACAAAATGCTGACGAAAAATATGAATTTTTGTTATTTAAAAAAATGTCAGTGCCTAGCTTACTACCTTTCAGGTATTATTGTGAAGATACTTCAAAACATCCTTAAAAAAACACCTTTAAAATACGTCTATAGGAATAGAAGAAAACAATTTAGGGAATTATTCAACGATCATTTTTACCTCAGTCGAATCTGGCGTCAGTGACGTCATGCGTCATTTCCGGACAAACAACGCTTGAAAGTGAATAACGACAATAATTTGCTCACAAAACTTAAAATATCTGAAATACAATTCTCAAATTGTATTGACAACTATCTAATTATGATGTTTTTGCGTCATTTGATAAGGTTGAAAGAGGTTATCTGATGCTACATTGTGAATACTGATGCCTCAAAAACCGTTCACAGGTTTGAAAGGACATGAGGCTGAGTAAAATAATGTTCATTAATCGTTTGACAGTGAAATTTTCATTTAAGGTTAATGTTATACTTGCATTCTTACATTTAAAATAGCAAACTGATGCATGACTTTTGTATAAACATAATCGTTACCAGGTAGGCCTATGCGTCTGCTGTGCTGCGAGGTGCAGAATGGCGCGCTTTGTTCAAGCTGACGTCACGGTCACACGCAGCAATTCCTTGGTCAGCCTATAGTGGTCGCTGCATAATTTGTCACGGATTCCCATATATAGGCATATCTGCTTGTACCTGCATTTAATTACATACTCAATTATCTGATACACACATCTGCTATATTTAGTTTTATTGGGGGGAAAATAACTGCTGATTTTGATGTTCTCCGATTATAAAATATTTCATTTGGCTAGCGCAAGGACATAGGAGCTGGAGCCTGTACAATGAAGCCAGATTAGCTGGCTAGCTAGTTAAGTTTGTTTAATTTGCACTAATAATGGGTTTTAGACACCATGGAAGTAGCTCAGATGCTCCATAATGCATGGCAACAAAGAGTGATTAAAATCAAACTGCCCTAACCAGCTAATACAGCCTCATATTATAGGGCCCTGGTGGCTCAAAACGATGCAGATACCACTTTAACCAAGGACTTAAAGTGATAGTTTCACCAACAATAAAAAAAGTACTTTTTTCTCACCCTCAAGTGGTTACAGAGTTTCTTTCTACAGTTGAACACAAAAGAATATATTTTGAAATCCGGTAGCCATTTTATTCTCATACTACGTATGGCAATGGCTACCATTTTCTATCATTCTTCAAATTATAATCTGTGTTCAGCAGAAAAAGAAAGTCCAGTGTTTGGAACCACTTGAGAGTGAGTAAATGTTAATGTTTGGGTGGGTGATCTAGCCGTTTAACTTAATTCAAAAAAAAAAAAAAAAAGTGTACAACAAATTATCTCTAATGTAAAACGAGAAACCACCAAACAATGAAAAAAGATTTATCAATAACTTAAGTATTACATGTGCATGAAATATTGTAGTATAAAAATATTTTACTATACATTAGTGTATCAAAACTGGGTTTCAACAGTAGTAATACTAAGACTTAACAAATAAATGTTTAAACTTTAAACAAAAAGCAGGTTCCTATAATTTGAGAAAAGATGTGGGTAGTTCTAACCATTAACATTAGGGAATTTGTGGTATATTTGTTTGAAAACTTGCTGGTCAGAGTTAATTTAACCTGCTACCTTTTGTCAGGTGCATTAAACCAGTAGTTCCCAAAGTAGGGGGTGCAGGATAATGGGGGGGGGGGGGTAGTTTATTTTTATGAAACTATTAGAATGAATGAGCGTATTTTGTCCATATACAGAAGATAAAAATAGTAGTTAATAGTTATAAAACAACACACATTTTTTCCATTGGATTGCGACCCCTGGGGTTTCATTACATTAAAGAAACAGCAATAGGGTCCGTTGCAGCGGACCAGGGTAAACTTTCTGACACCTTAAAGCTGCGGTTGCACTGGACTTTTCTCCCTGTAGACTTCCATTCATACGCACGCGAATGCGTCAGACCGAAAATGCAAGCTCGTACGACTAGTTTCGCAGTTCGCTACGTTGCTTGGTAAACTCTGACCTGCCAAATCGCAGACCAATTGAGGATCAAAACATGACTTCTTCGGAAAGAAATTTTTAAATATGGACCAATCGCTCGCTTTTTTAAATGTCTGATCAATTTGTTTAATCTCGCCCCTTTTCGCAGAGCCATACTACAGAATTTCGCACACTCAAACTCTAGTGTGATCGCAGCTTAACAGTACTTGCATACATAAAAATTAAATACAAGCCATGAAGGATGATCTCTTGAGTAGGGCTGGGCAATTAATCGAAAAGTAATCGAAATCGACATTCAGAGCCTATAATCGATTACATTTTTTCAGGTCAATTCTTTCGATTACTACCCTACCATTTGTGGTCACGTGACCCTGCTCCATTACCTTACGTTGTTCAGCTGACATGTTGCGTATGGACAACTTCAGCACTGAGACAACTGAGCAACTTGTACCATTACTTTGGTACAAGTTGCTCATTAATGCATAATTTCTGTACAAAACTTGTCAGTGAACTATGAGGGCAAAATAAATAAACAAATAAAATAATCATTCAATAATCGTAATCAAGTTAAAACGTTCAATTAATCGGGATTTTGATTTTTAGGTCAGATCGCCCAGTCCTATCTCTGAGTGGCGTTCTCCAAAACTAAACAAAGAATAGACTTGGGCCTATTGGTGTGTGTGAGGTGTTTTGCTTTTGCAAGGTTTGTAGAGGATTTTTGAGGTCGCTGGCGTTGTTATTTTGGGGGTCGTGGGCTGAAAAGTTTGGAAACCCCTGCATTAAACAGCCTACAATCCACGAATGGAAACATTCATAATAATCAAGACTTCAACAAACAACACCATGACATTGAATTTGGTGGATGCAGACTCTTTGAGAACACCAAGCATGAGTGACAAACTTTAAAATCACACATGAATTTGAAGTGAATGTTACATTAATGTTCCAGCTATTTATTTTTATTGTTTGAGAGCAACGAGGTTATAATTCAAACATGTTCTGTTAGGAAATGAATTATCAAAATGTCGTTTAAAAAAAGTATACAGTCACATATATGAATGTGTGCATGTGCATATATATAAACAATATATATGTGCGTTTATATATATACAGCTTATTTATATATATATATATATAAACAAGAAGGGGGAAAAAATCTAAATTTTTATCACTTTATAATTTATATTTGGAATTCTTGTCAAAGTAGCCTGGGAAGAATGTCCTTTTTTAATTATCCAATTGCGTAAAATTTGCAAGGGCACAGGTACATAAATATATAATCTTCCCATGCTCTGATCATAGCAGATACAATTTCATTTGCACTCAAAATACATTGACTTAGCACCAGTGCTCCCAGGTATTATCAACAAGCTCAAAAAAAGTCCAATGCAATTAAAAAAAGAAAGCCAAAACAAATAAATACATGAGTTAACATGGTGTAACTGAGGGGTTAAAATAAGATTGCCTTGCTGATTGTAATGATCACAAAATTATTCTTAAAAAGTGAAATAGGCACATCCAATCTTGACATGAGTATGGGGAGGTTTGGGGGACAGTCACAACATCACGTGAGGAAGGCAATAGTAATACAGTGATATGTTTACACTCATTATACTGCAATTAAAAACACACATTATTACAGTTCCCTGTTTATTGCACAAGGGACAGAACGTTCGTTTAAAAGCATAACAAATAATGGCAACAAAAGAGGAGATTACAGTCACTATAACAAGTGTTTTTTTTTTTAGGAGTCCTGCCATTCCTGACTCCGTGTCCGACAGCCTCTGGAGAATGGAGGGGTCGAAACAAGAAATCCTAAAACTGGGAGCTCTAAAACTAGCGTTTTCAGTTACAAGTGTTAATATAAATAAAATGCATACTACAGTGATCTTTTATAAAAGTTTTCCTGTAAATAATACAGTCAGAGGTACAATACAATACAAGGTAAAACCAAATGCCATTACAAGCCTATCAATATACATTTTTCCCCCTTTCGTTTTTCTCCCATTTTTTTTTTCATAGCACAACCTACCATTTCTATACACTAGCAAGTTAGTTGCAGTTTTTAAAATATGGGTTCTGAGCAACATCATCAAATTAAAGGGAGAACGAACGAATGATGCCACTAAGAAATGAACCCAATAAGCGCAATGCTGTCATCTGCTGCTGAATAATAATAATGTTTTGAAGCTCATCTTCGTGCTGCATGGTACACACAAGTTAGAAAAGTTAGAACATGAAAAGAACAGGGGAGGAATACAAAACAAAACAAAAAATAACTTTGAAAGTCCTACACAACACAGAAATGTGTTGCCTCCAATAACTGAAGACGTCTCAATTACGCTCTATACACTGTTAAACATAGTTACTTCTACTTGTTAAACATACAAGTTGCTCGACACGTCTCGGAATTCATCGGACAGTCAACATATTTTCTTTGTATTGTCTAGGATTGAAAGTTGTGAATGCTTTCAAGGTTGTCATCAAAAGGGTAGCTAGGCATGGGATGAAATGTGTGATTTTTAAATTCTTTTTTAACAATTTAGCAATAACCCAGAACATGGGGTTGCGTGTCCATCTTCAACCCAAAGTCGCTTTTTATGTAACCTCACAAAAACAATACTGATCTAACAGTACCATAGTGGGAAATGTGCTGTTTTATACACATACGTGGAAATGTCTCACCCCGAAAGCAATTCGTTCTCAAGAATTAAAACAAGACGCCAGCTAGTTTGTACTTCTTCCAAAGGCTGGTATCAGAATTGAAGGCAGTGGCCCTCAGTGTCCCCAACCCCAAAAGGGAACTGTGAAAATGCAAGTAAGGTCACCTGTGGTGTTTAGGATGAGGGTAAGGGTGGGGAAAATGTGACCTAAAACTAACAGTCATCATGTGATGTAACAAGTCCAATGTTTTACGGTACATGCAGGGACAGTTCTCTTAACCTAAACGACAATCTGTTCGACAAAAGCCTCACAGCCACACCTCAAGCACTAGAGATGAAAATGAGTGATAGGAATGGGGGTTTTGGCACCTCCAAAAGCCTTGGCATGAATCTCCATAACAAACCACAAGTTCTGCTTTAGCAATTCTTGGGCACTATAAAAAGGGCCCTGAGGGCATGCCCAAGTAGTTGGTGGTGCCCACGTTGAGACTAGAAGAAGGTGTTGAACTGTTCCAGTGGACCTTCTGATGGTGTCTTAAGTTGGATCTGCTGGAGAAGCGCTTATCACAGTGCTGACACGAGAAAGGCTTCTCCTTGGTGTGGATGCGGCGGTGGCAGATGAGTTGGGTGGAGACACGGAATGCCTTGCCACAGTCCGGGCACTGGTAACGTTTGGGCTCTGTGTGGATGCGTCTGTGGTTTTTGAGTGCCATCAGGTTGGAGAATTCTTTCTGACAGGAGTTGCAGAAATAGGTGCCCATCTTGTGGCTGTTCTTGTGATTCAGAAGTGAGCTGGCATGACGGTAACCGCGGCCGCACTGATCACAGACATGCGACTTGCACCCCGACTCACTGCGTCTCTGCTGTGATGCCAGCTGATGATGAAGTCCAGATGAGCTGCTGCCACTGGGGCCATGGTTAAGCTTTCGGAGACCATTAGGATCAAGTCCCTGTGCTTGCATCAGCGTAAGGTCAAGCCCAGAGCCCCAACTCAAATCAGAGCCACTGGACGAAACCCCAGGCTGCTGCGATGTTTTTGGGGCGCGGCCATGTTGCATTTCCAAGTGGAGTCGGAAACTAGCCTTGCTAAGGAAGGTCCGCTGACACAGAGTGCAGGCAATCTCCCGCTCCTTTTGGTGGATACGGCGGTGATTTTGTAATTGGGAAGAGACGCGGAAAGCTTTGCCGCACTCTGGGCAGCGGTGCCGCCGCGTTTCAGAATGAATGCGACGGTGATTCTTGAGTGCGAGCAGATTGGAGTAGGTCTTGAGGCACACAGCGCAGTGGTAGATGCCGACAGTGTGGGTGTTTTTGTGATTAAGAAGTGAGCTAGCATGCCGATAAGAACGACCACACTGGTCACATCTGTGAAAACAGAAAGAGAGACAAAGTAAATCTCACCTGCTCAATGTCTTCTCAACCCCTCAAATAGTTAGTAACCTAGATTAGTCTGATAGCAAGCTAACAACGTATAACTGACTTCTATGATAATTGCATTGATGGATACACAAATACAGGTATATGATCTTGAATCCAGCTGCCAAACTAAAAAAAAATAATCTTGGACAGGATAACTTGGATAGCATTGTCTGTAAAGGCAGTGAATAAAGTGACCATGAATTATAACTTGAAGTTTCAGCTAATTGTGTAAAATTAATGCAGTGGTACAATGAACTATATAATTTATAGAATCATAATATAAACAATGTAACAGTCTACAGGACAAACCTTGTCAGTGTACTACAAATCATGATTTGTTTTCAGTCTCAAGGTGTTTAAAGATTCAGCTGTTCAAAATGGTAAATAAAATATTACTTAGTATAGATAGAGTACACAAAGCCTTTCAAAATTCTTGCATAATTGTGCAGAAAATACGGTTTTTGGATTTAACCTGAATTCTGGTTGGAAAACAGCATTATAGAAGTGTGGTGAACTTGTTTCCCAAACACCAAGCAGTATGAAACAAAAGCAGTATGTTAGGTTTTTGTGAACCTCACTAAAAACTTTTGTTCCAATCATGTAATTTGTTAGTATGGAAGTTGTGTGTTAGTAGGAAGTTGTCACATTCCTTTAAATGTTTCTTCCTTGATATTTATTGTCTTGTCAGCAAATTAAGCATATTTTGATAATGGTAAATAATGTAATATTTCTGATAATTAAAGAACATGCATTAAACAAATTGATTCAAGTTCAGTAGTTTGCTGAGTGCTGTTGAGCCCAGATAAGTATGCGTTCCTAGAAGCACTACAGCTGATATAAAATTTGAGTATTAATGGCAACTGAATGTTCAAATGACAACAGTAAATTTCACCAAACATTCCAATATGTTTTCAATCAAATCAATTAAGGAGCAATCAATTGTTTGTCTATCTTTAGTACAATACACACATCTACGTAGTAAGTACATCAAAATTTACCCATTTTACCAAGACATCCGAACAATCTAGTGCAAATTGCTAACTGAAAGCAAAGGGGGGTAACTTATCTGGTCTCCACTAATCATACTGTCCAAACTTCAGAAAAATCCAAATTCCGGCACGCGTATGGTCCCGAGGAAGCCGGATTGGAGATCATATACCTGTAATAGACATGTAGAAACCTGTGATCTTTACTAGTTCACTTCAAAAATCACGAACAACAGACGTAAACTCACGTGAACCGGTAATCCTCTCCCTCTCTTGTGCTTGAAGTGTCCTTCCTCATGCCCTCCTTGCCTACCTGGTTGTCACCGCAGCGGTGCCTGGCCAGCCCAGAACGACCCTGGAAGCTCTTCCCACAGGTGGGGCAGCCAAATCGGGTGTGTCCCTCCTCGTGGACTCTCTGGTGGTTCCGAAGGAAGCGGGCCAGTCGGAAAGCCTTTCCACAGGTTGTGCAGATATGCCGCTTCTTCTGCGTGTGGATACGCATGTGGTTGCGGAGGGCCATGTAGTTGGTGTACGGCTTGTCACAATAGGAGCAGTTGAAGTTGCCAATTTTGTGTGTATTTTTGTGGTTAAGCAGACTGCTAGCATGCTTGTATGAGCAGCCGCAAAGGTCACAGGCAAAAGGACGTTCTTCACGCTCTGGAGATCCCAGGTCACCTGGATCCATGCTCATATTAGAGCTGTTGAGGGAGGCAGAAGACGAAGGAAGCTGGGCACTGCAGTTATGCGAGGCCAGATCTGTGGTTGCATGAAAGACTTGAGAGCACCCATCGCATTCATATTCCGGTGGAGGAGGAGCAGTCTGAATGCTAGTACCAGGAAGAGGAACAGGAATATCTTTGCAGAGCTGGTTGCTGGTGTGCGTTTCAAGCTGCCTTTGGTTCCTGAAGCCCCTGCCACATTCAGTGCAGGTAAATTTCTTAAGAGCGAAATGCATTCGAAGGTGATTCTTCATTGCCAGTCTATTTGGATAAGTGGAGTTGCACACATTGCAGTGGTATTCGCCGATCTTATGAAGGTTCTTATGATTGGCCAGACTGCCAGCATGACGGTAAGTACGTCCACACTGATCGCAAGCAAAGGGGCGGCGACCGCTGCCATCATCAATCTGCTGTGCCCTCGCCCCTGCGTATGGTTTTTTGAAATCTTGAGGTTGACCATAATTGGTGTTCATGGGAGGATTCTGCATTTTGGGATCACCCATTCTCATAGCTTGAAGCTGCGAAGGGCCTCCTTCATAGTGGGCTCCATTGGGATGAGACATGCTTTGAACTCTTTGGTCTCGCTCTCCAGTCTTTGCTCTGTGCTCTTCGTGCAGGCGTAGATGATTTATTAACTGCTTCTGAATCTTGAAGGCCTTCCCACACTCCTCACACTTGTGTCTGTGAACAGATAAAACACACAAAAGCAAACAGATAAGAAAGCTAAAACACACTTCCATAAAGAGAAACAGAAAGAGGGACGATCCCCTTACATATACAAAGATGACTACACAATGCTCAAATGGGGTACAGACATTATGAATTTCAGACTCAACTGTGTGTATGCGTGTATATCAGTATGAGTTATGTTTGTTGCCCTTGTCATCTCTAATGAAAAGAAAAAAAAACAAATCACCATTGCACACTGCCTTGACACTCAACATTTCATTAAAATCTATTCATTCAGTGATGACCTGAGTAATCACATGAGTGGGGAACTCATGATAATACATAAGCATTCAAAGTATGCAAAGAGATCTAAACAGTTAGAGTATAATAGGGCACATGCAATGCTGGCTAACCTCTTTAAGTCAAAATGAGTCCTCTGGTGGTTCTTGAGAGCCAGCAGGTTGTAGTAGCGTTTTTGGCAGACAAGGCAGCGGAAGACCCCAGTCTTGTGAGATTTCTTATGGTTGAGCAGGGAGCAGGGGTGCCTGTAACTCCTTCCACACTGGTCGCACCTGTGGGGCCGATCAACAGAGCCCGACATCTGCTGAGGGTTTACAGGGCCTCCGCTGCCACTGGTACCAGCACCACCCGTCATCCCTTTAGCTCCATTCATACCCTTGTTCAATGCCCCCGATCTCGCCTTGCCTGGACACAGGTGAGTGATCAGGTGATGGCGATCTGCAAAGAACATGCCACAGTCAACGCAAATGTGGTTCCTTCCATCCATTTTGCCATTAGAATTAGAGCTACTGCCACCCAAGCCCTGTGTAGATCCATCTAGCCGAGCAGGTCCATGGACTAGCTGGTGATTCAGCAAGTCCTGCTTTCTGCTGAAGCTCTGGCCACAGGTGCTACAGATCGAAAGACTGGCTGTACTACCCTCTTGTCGCCTCCTCCAGTCTTGGTCACCAACTGAAGGGAGGGCAGAGGAGGGCCCTGCCCCCTGGTTAACCCCATGGCTTCGTAGGTGGCTACGAAGTGCCCTTAGACTGGCATAATGGTTTCCGCAGACCGTGCACTGATAAACCTCTCCATCATCATCATCATCATTTTTGTTATTCATTCTCTTATTGTTGCCCTGTGAGTTGTTTTGTGCACCTGCAAATGACATCTGGTCATGACCACGTCTGTGACGAGAACTTTCTTTGAGGTTAGCACTACCAGCTGGCAGAGAGGCACCACCAGGACTATGGAAGCTCATGTTACCCATGTAACCATTAGTCATACTCCCTTGGTTGACGTTATTTGCTTGACGATGGTTTTGGGGAAGAGGGGAATGACCAGAACTGCTTTGAGCAAGAGAGCCGTCAAATCGGTCATGGAATTCCAGTGAATCCAGGCCACTGTTATGGGAACCATCTGGGACAAAGTGTGCTGCATCACCAAGATTACCAGGCATTGAAATAGGGGTTGTTGCACCACTCCCCTGGCCCTGAGAATGTACAAAGCCTTGTTGAGAGTCTAGCCCTGTCAGTGGCTCAGAGGAAAGCCAATCTCCCTCTGTACCCATCGACTGTGAATTTGGCCGGGTTTTGTGACTGCGAAGGTGGCTATGTAGGGCTGCTAAGTGTGAATACTGCTTACAGCAAACTGTGCACTGATAATTGCCAGTTTGATGTGAGCGTTTATGATTAACTAGACTCCCGGCATGTCGATAGGTTTTCCCACATTCATGGCACTTAAATCTGCGATCAGCATCATCAATAGATGAAGACTGCCCCTGAGACCTTGTCTCACCATTTGATGTAGATATTGATGGTTGAGAGTTTGAAGCTAGTCCAACAGAATTTATAATAGAAGGAGCATCTTGGGCATGTGCTGTCGTGTGAGGGTCATGGGTAAGGTAATGAATTTTGAGACTATCCAAGTCAGGTTGTCCTGTTCCACAATATGCACAGGTATATATGGCATTATTAACTGCAGGGCCTAGCATTGGGTCATAACGCTTGTCAGGTAATGGGGGCAATGGAAGGGGGTCACCTAGAGCAGGTGTATAAGGATTCACTGCTGGGGATCGAACAGAACTTAGATTATGAGGCACTATGCCTGGGAAACTACGTGTTAGTCCCAATGAAGATGATGCAGCATTATGTAACAAAAGGTGCTCTTGAAAGTCATTCTTATTAGGCAAAGCCAATTGGCAAAGATGGCAATAGCTGGGTGCCATGTCATCATTATGGGAACCAAGGGGGCGAGGGTCAGATGGTGCTTCATTCACAAGGACCCCCATGGACATTCCAGGGGGCTTAAATTTAGAATGAGTGCGTTCATGAGCATTAAGAGCGGCAAGATTACTAAACTGCTTGTAACAGACACTGCACTTATATGTACCCTCTTGATGAGACTTCTTATGGTTAACCAAGCTGCCATGATGACGATATGTTCTGTCACATTGGTCACATTTAAACGGTCTGTCCCAGGCATCTTCAGATCCTGGAGGTTTCAGTTTGTCATGGTCATGACCAGGCATCATTCCACTGTTGTTTATGTGACTCCTGAAAGCTGCATCAGACAGATCTTGTGCTAGATTATAATCCCTGTCTTCATCAACATTGTCCTCATTCTCCTCTTCAGCTTGGGCACTTGGAGACAGGGTGTGGATGCGAAGGTGGTTTTTCAGTGCCACTGCATTGGGCAAAGTTCTGGTGCAGACCGGACACTGGAAAGAACCCATTTCATGAGTTTTTTTGTGAGAAGCCAAGCTACTGGCATGCTTAAAAATGCGTCCACACTGCTCGCATTCAAATCTGCCATTCTCTTCTTGATGATAGTGTGCTTTCATGTGCTCCAGTAGACTAGGTGTACTTGGGCAAATGATGTCGCATTCTTTGCAAGGAAAACCCTTGGCTCGATTCATATCATGCATAGCCATGATGAGAAAATTGAAATGGAAGGGAGAAATGTCCACATAAAATGATCCTCGAACAAAGAAGAAAAGGGGGCAATGTGTGATGTTCAGCTCTCTGCTTCTGTAGTATCAGCCATTTTACCTGGGTGACAGATATTCTCTCCAATCAGCCTTTCAATTCCACTCGATCACAGCAGTTCAGAGAGGGTCTGGACAGATGTGGGGCATCAGAGGACAGCTGAGAAGATACAAAAAAAACAACGTTAATTTTATTTAACAAATACATATCCACCATTTTATTAAACATGCCTACTAGTGGACCAAGAGTTTAATGAAAGAAACATAAATGCTAGTAACAGCTTAACATGAATTGTACACAGGCAAAATGGTTAGTTTTAATGTTCATTAAGGGTAATAACAATAAATGAACATTCACTATGATAGGACAACGTTAAGAGATGTAGTTTTGGCATGTCTAATCTTACATTTAGGTCCCACAACAGACGCACAGGTTCAAAGTAGCTGAAAATAAGCCTGCTTTTTGTACCTGCACATCAATCATTTGACGTCAACTGTAAACGGCTATGCTGATAACTCTGCAGTCTGTTTACACTGCCACAACATCAGCATAAGCAATGTTTTACCAAGGATGAGCTAATTACAAGTACATGCTATAAAAGAGTAAACATTATTCAAGAAAAAAAAGGTCAGTTTTACAATTTAGGTTGTCAGTATGCATCGCAAGCTAAGTTTAGTCTAATTATCACCAACTATCAATAATATAATAAGATTTGTTTTTTGAACAAAGTACATCAAGTAAATTGTGCAGGAATTAACTAAAACTCGGAGCCCCCCAAAAATGTAGAAACGCAGTCATCAAAAACAAACACTGGAAAACCCAGTAAACACTTTCTGAAGTAGCTAAACGGCTACAGAATAAATGTTCTACGTTTAAGGATAGTCAGGTCATCTCAAAGCCATTCTTTAAACCTCACAGTTAATGAAAGTTTACACACGACTAAAAACATCTATCAGCCAAAGCACTTTTGTAAACAAGATATTTGGATCAAAATATCTCCAGGTATATTTGATTTACAGATATTCACTAATCGCTGTTCGATCACTTTGCCATTCCAACTTTTGACAATGTTTATTGAGTATCATTAAAAATGCTTCTTTGGCAATTGAAGAGACAACCAGAATTCATGTATTTTCCATGAAAGCTGCTTATGTAAAACCAAGTATCGCAATACAACAACATTTAGTATAAATGAAGCAAATGAGCAACAGTGCATTGTAGGCATGGGATAATAACCGTTTTCAAGGTATACCGAGGTTTGGAAAAGTCAAGGTTTTAAAACCGCCAAAGTTTTCTGCTATACAGTTCCTAAGGTATGTGTATTTTTCATTTACTTTTTTTTGCTTGTTTGTTTTTCAGGACAACAGTATCTCCAGCAGAAAAGATATTCAAAGATGCCTTTTAAATCTGTGTTTTTGAAACTGATGAAGAGAGCAGAAGTCAATGATTCATTTGAATTATTTAGCCTGACATGTTTACTGCTTCAAAATATTATAAATGTTTCTCAAAATAAAATATATTGTGTTCAAAGCAAAAAAAAAAGTTTTAGTTTACCCAGACATTTAAAAGGAGTATATTTTAGACCAGTAATAACAATACCGTGAAACCGTGATATTTTTATCCAAGGTTATCATACCGTCAGAATCCTATATTGACCCACGCCTAGTGCATTGCAGTTTATACATCTAAATACAGCAACTGAATATACAAACTCCATATAACCAAGCCAATCTTGGCAACACTTTCATCTGAAAATGCAAGAAACTCTAATAATATGATCTGTCCCATGCACCACATTTATTTGAACAATCCTAACGACAGACAGACTGCAAATTATGGCAGTCGATTAAGGAGCTTTTTCATTTAACACATTGAGAGTTTGGCACCACAACAGACCAAGATTTGTTTTCCTTTCAATTCCACATTTAATATTTGTGCGAACCACTGAACTCAATTATAACTCTGACAATCAGTAACTCTTAAAAGTATTTCAACAATTTCAATGCTAAAACAGTCAAATGGATTTTTCAAAGCACGAGCAAGATTCTTATTTTATGTTGCTTTTTAAAGGTCACTAAATGCCAGTACTGCATATAAAATCACTTCAAGTTAACCCACTGCCAATTGCATCACTAAAGTGAGTGAAATCTGGTTACATTGGCAGCTTGTGTTTCTATCTAAACACAAAAACCAACTAGATCCATAACTACATTTGTAGCTTGCAGCTCAATAAAACAGTTCAAGAAATTTGGCGACACAACAAAAATCACACTGGATTATTGAAGCTGAATTTGCGATAAGAAAACCAAATAAAATGCATGACCACAAATTCACATCTATTAGTGCCCACTGGGGAGAAATTCATCTTACCACATAACTGCAATGAAAGAAACAGTGCTCCTTTACCACACACAATGGCCATCAGACAACTGAAACACTAGAAAGCTCAACTGGTTTATTTTTTGGCTTCTCTCAATCCTGTTGTATGGCATTATTTCATTTTCAGTACAGAAACTTCAATAGTGGCAGCTCAACAATAACCCTATATTCAGACAATGTGTGACTGATATCAGTGAAGTGATCTGACGGTAAAAGAACTGTCTTGTTTATGTTTTTAACACATATTACTTTGAGTCATATACATTTTATTGCAACTACATAATACAATATCCTTGTATGCGTCCTAAGCTATGTTTCCATTCAACGCTGCAAATTTAATAAATGTGTAAAATTCAGTATAATCGCATCAAAGATTTGCAAATGAAATATCGTTTCAATCCAATGAGCTGACGAAAATAAAAATTAAACTTCCTAATATCAGTAGGAAAAACAGTAGCTGCAGCAATAAGATAAGCCACTGTTGGTCTATTTAATATAGAGACCTATATGTTTTGCATCTCGGGGGGTATTCCTATCTTGTAGGGGTGTGACAAGATCTTGTACGACGAGATCTCGCGAGATTAAATCGCAGCGAGATTTCTCGTCGAGGTGAAAAGTTGTCTCGTCACGCGAATTGTGATGTTAAGATGGAGCGTGAGGGTGAAATAAGCATTGACGATTGGAGGCAGGATTGGATTTGATCTGCAAATAAAATGCTTTGCACACACCTGGCAACCCAGGCTGGCCTCAGAGTTGCGCTTGTCACTGGGTGGGCGGGTGTGACGTAACCGCTTTTTTCACCGGAGTTCAGCAGGTGCCGCATCCAACATAGGCTACAACTACAGCCTCACACATTATGGTTTGCATCCATGCAATGGAATAGCACTTCAGATATGCTGAAAGGCATAATCGTCGAAAACACAAATGGAATTAAGACGTGGAGTATTCCTATTTTAGTCGCATATTGAAGTGCAGATATGTAAACGCTGTAATCAAACTATTAACATCATGAAGGACTTTAAGCCTCATTTTGCGACAGGACCTACACACCTAGCGAGTCAGTAAAGCACCACAGACGCACACATTTTTAAGCGCGCGCGCGCAAACACACACACTCACTGAATGAACTCCTGGAGACTCATCGTCACATCATCATCACGGAACACACGTTTATACTGTCCGGGAAAAGCTGAATTTTTTGTTTTTTCATTCTGCGTGCGGTATCAAACTCCATTAAAACAACTCTCCTATCAGTCCTTCATATTCGCATGATTGCATCCAGTAGCTCAGAGTGAGTCACGGGGCCTGAATGAAATCTTGCTAAATGAAAGTGAAACTCATTTATTAAATTAAAAATGAAATACAAAAAATTACATACATTTGTTTCAGTGTGTGGAAATAAGTTCGATATATCATGTGAAATTGTACAGGGGAGAAGCCAGTCTGTAGAGTTTATAGCTAAATATTTAGCAGTGTTTGCATGTCCTTTATGACAGAATTCATTTAAATAGAAAAAAATACCATTCATTACAATGTTTTTAAAAAGCACCTAAATTGTTTTGTATTTTGTGATTTGTTTTTTCTATTTGAATAAAAATCTATTTTCCATTCATATATTAGCAAATATTTTGCTAATATTTAAAATTATATATAAAAAGATTATTATTTTTTATTCACATAGGCTATTAGCAAAATATTTAGCAGTGTTTGCATGTCCATTACTGCGTATAATTCATTAAAATAGAAGCAAAATAACATTCATTACAAGTTGATTTAAAGAAAGCACCCAAGTAGTTTTGTGATTTGGGTTTTTTCCCAGCTGAATAAAAGACTATTTTCCATTCATATATTTCATAATTGAGGATTTCTTAAAAATCTTGTCTCGTTCACGTGAACCCAATCTCGTATCTCGTCTCGTCGAGTAGGCATCTCGTCACACTCCTACTATCTTGTATTCTGATGTATTTAGACTGTAATTAGAGGGTAATTTAAACAACTCATTTGATGATGGACTTTGGTTTAGGCATTTCGTTCAGCAATCCAATAATATCTGTTTAAGTATTGTCATCTGAGTTATATGATATGCATTGAGGAATTTATGCCCTCAGTGGTTAAAAAAATAATAATTTTTGTTTTATGTGTGCACAAAAGTATTCATAATATTCCGATTGAAACACTGAAGCATGATTTCAGGATTTTTTTGCCATTTTCCTGGGCATTGAATAAGTTGGCGACCATTGCACTCTATGGAGGACAAGGGAGCTTTCAGATATCACCTAAAATATCTTTTGATTTCTGATGAATGGAGCTATGAGGGTAATAACATTTTCATTATTTAGTGGACTAACCCTGAATCAGTAATTTTTCCACAAACACTGAGCCTTGTTGAGCATGTTTTTAAACACAACTGAATGGCCATTGAGTTCACATACAGATGTGAATTTGATGAGCTCCAATGATTATCACTTGATGCTTATTGTACACTGACACTGGAGTGCGTGTATAAATATATGCATATATATGCTCACGGACAGATCTTCTGATAGATGCAGCTTTCAAAAGCTCTAGTGATTGTGTCTGTGTAAGCACTCAATGAAGAACAGTGAAGTAATGATATTAGGAGCCAATTAAAGTCATATTAAGCACAAGAACACAATAGCCAATAAACAGTGTTTAAAAACCTGCTCATCAAAGCACAAATGTTGATGTAAAATTAGCGTTTTTAAAATATCAGTACTGATTAGTACCAAACTTACCAGCACTTAACTGGTAATAAATGTTTCCATCTTTATTTACATATGCCTTCTTATCAGATATAAGAAAAAAAAAAAAAGTCTCAGACTCATTTGATCACAGATATGAGGCACAAAATTTTAACCACATCTTGAGAACTTGAACCAACATTTTCTATGCGATATAGAAAGTGGTGTGATTTCAAATCAATATTATAATATAAACTTCAATTTAAAAATTGTGATTCCTGATTGCTAGTAGTCTGTAATCAAGAATTTATTTACTGTAATTACTGATTTAATATCACTTGAAATCTTCTGATTTAAAAAGGGAAGAGATGAAAATAACATACAAGTTTTTGCCATTCAACCTAAAGTTTCCATAATCTTGACACCATTTACAGATAATGCAACAAATCTTTTTTGTTTTTTTCCAGTGCACCACATCCTATCTTCTTTAAAGTCAGTGTAAACTGGAAAGTCTGCAATTCCTGAGCGGAATCAAATATTCAGACTTTAATTAAAAATTACCAAGTGAAAATTGTACAATTTTGTCCAGTGGATTCATTAATTTTCCTTTCGGCTTAGTGCCTTATTTATCAGGGGTCACCACAGCGGAATGAACAGTCAACTATTCCGGCATATGTTTTACACAGCAGATGCCCTTACAGCTGCAACCCAGTATTGGGAAACACCCATACACTTTTTCTCTCACACAAACACACACACACAGAGACACACACTACAGTCATTTTGGTTCATCCAATTCACTTATACACACTGTGGGGGAAACCCACACGAACAAGGGGAGAATATGCAAACTCCACACAGAAATGCCAACTGGTCCGGCTGGGACTCGAACCAGCAACTTTCTTGCTGTGAGGCCACTGTGCCACCTCTTGGATTAGTTGTTCAACATTAACATATTTACGATTTGATTTCATGCATGCTTTAATATGACATTCTAATGTAAATTGTGAGACCAAAATGACCAGCTTTACTCCATAGTGCATTTTGTGTTACAAGTTGCAAGACAGATCATATGAAGTGTTCATGATGTGATCATCATTCATGCACAGTGAGGTCTGCTGTTTGTGGAATGAATCTAGACATACATCTCACAGCATCTGTGATCTGAGTTAGCGTCGCATACCCTCAGGGTATATAACCTGACCAGTGGTCTCTGACTCAAGACCATCTGGATGCTTTAGCTCCATCAACACTTCAAGATCCACACTGCAAAATGCCAGATGGGTCCCACTTTTTAGGGAATAAAATAATATGCAAAACACACTACTTCCACTATGTTTGCTCATTTTAAGGTCAATAAGAGCAGTACTAGAACCTGTTACAGAAAAGAACGCAAAATAAGTGATGGTATCAGATGGTAGCATTCACTTGCATATTTGGTTTAGTCCCTTTCAGGGGTCACCACAGTGGAATGAACCACCAACTATTCCGTCATGATTTACGCAGCGGAAGCCCTTCCAGCTGCAACCCAGTATTGGAAAACATCCATACACTCTCGCATTCACACACACACTCATACACTACATTCACTTATAGAGACTGTGGAGGAAACCGGAGCACCCGGAGGAAACCCACGCAAACAAGGGGAGAACATGCAAACTCAACACAGAAACACCAACTGGTCCAGCTGGAACACTGGAAATAACACTGTGCAGTGATGGTATCAGATGGTAACATTCACTTGCATATTTGCTATGAGAATTCAGTAATGAAAATGGCAAAATCATATCATTATAACACCAACAAGTCAAAAAAAATATATATTTAAATGATAAAAAATATATTAAAAGGTGTTATTTTGAAAGTTAAATAACCATCTAACTTGAAGTCAGTTTACTTATTATTCTACAGCCTTTTGTGATAAGAATTTTTAAATTTATAAATCATTATTAGGCATATATAACTACACAGATGTTCATGTCTTTACCTTTACCACACGGAATCTGCACGCACAGTAATCCACAGATTTCCAGCCCATCGTTTAGTCTATTTATTTACTTGTGTAAATGTGTGTAAATTTATATTTATTCAGGTTTGAAATTAATTTCAGTAATATTACTAACTGATATGAAAATGTTCAAATGATTTTTTTTTACAATACAGTTTGTAAAAGTAATATTTTCTGTCTTTCAGTAGATATATGAGAGACTTGCTTTGTTTACCAAACATTTAATAAAAGTTAAAAAGGTATTATTTTTTAATTTAATATATTACGTTTTTAGTTACGAAACTCCCAAAAATCATTCCACATAAATCCGCAGTTTATTTTACAAAATTCTGAGCAGAAATAGCAAAAAATGTCCGCAGATGACTAAAATAATCCTGCACACTTAAGAAAATCAAACAGAAAGACTATATAGAGGCCATGTGAGAAGGTAAACAAGTGTGTGAGTAAACACACTGCTCATTTTCTGCAAGTTCACTATTTTTACCTTGAATTTATGTCAAACGAGTGCATAAAACATTATATACAAATTGTTTAAGATGAAATATATTGAAGTGAAGTGCAATTAGTTATCGAATAACTTGTATATTGACCACGTCCATGAAGTTTACGCTTTATAATAATGTCCACGACATTTTCCTTAGTGGAATCACTATTTTAAATGATGACCATGATAATTTTGTAGACATTTAGTTCTTCTAAGAAAACTAAAACCCAAATCAACAAATCCTTAATTAGCTCTAAACTTTGATCATTTTAATACGTATTAGTGCAACTTAAACACTCGAATATAGCGATGAAACGTGTAGACATATAAAAATACAAATAATCAGCTTGGTTATTTGTTTCTTCAGCTAAATTGTAAATTTAGCATTACATTGTATTTGCCCAATGGCGCAGCTGACAAAGAAACGATACATGATGGGCCTAACATGTCCGTGGCAGCCCAATAACGACAGAATAATATTCATAGTCTATAAGTAAACCTGTTTTTCTATCAAATGTAAACAATTAACACTTCGCTGTGACCTTGGCCTAAAGCTCCACACCCGCTTTTTATCCGGACAAAAGCAAATGCAGATACCCTACATTCCGTGTCATTTTCCCTCCAGACTCACCAAATTAGGCGTTGAAAACACCGAAACGAGAGCAAAAATATATTGTACATCCATCCGGGCTCAATGTACGTGCAGTTCTAGTCAAAATGCATGTTTGTATTGTTGCAAGAAAGAGCGAAATGCACATCCAGACCCGTATGTTTTCACAGGATGCGAGTCGCTGTGTGCAAATATTAGCTGGTGGGCTATTGCAGCCAGACTGCGTGCGAGAAAACGAAGAAAAAGACGATTTTTTTCGACGCGCCAAACGCTTTAGGACGAACAGTCCCGCTCATTTTTGGTCACCCTCGTGTGTTGGTTTGAAAGCATGAAAAACATCCAGCTCTCGTAGGCGATGGCATCGATTATTTTAACGTGTCGGTCTGTCTGACAGCGAGAAACCCCCCCGCAGCTAACGCGCTAGCCTCCCCTCACGATACTAGCGAGCGCAAAACACGACCATCTCGAAGAAAACAAACAGATTTGATGACCTACATTTGGAATAAATATCCTTTGGATTAAAATACACCGATATAAACACGATTAAATCGACAAATGTCAGGTATAAACTGTAAAACGGTTTCTATTTAGCGGTAAGGTCAATGCTAGTCGGCTAGCTTGCCTAGCGACACAAAGATCCGGAGGCTCGCGAGCTCTGATTCAATGAATGTGGCCATTGTGTGCAATTAAACAAACACCTTCAAGCTGCAACCACTTACCCGACTTACAGACGTGCACAATGATCAGGAATGGGGGGTTATGCTCTTTTAGATTGCGCAGGAGAAAATGGTATGTTCAGTCGCTCGCCATTATTATTTTTGAACTCCTTTTCTCTTTAGCGGGCGGCTCCACCGTCTTTTTCTCGGTGTATTCAGCACACTTCCTGCTGCGGGCTGAACGGGGATGGAGAGCTGCGGACGTGCTTTACCGCGTCACTATGCGCTCTTCTCCGTGTGTTTGCGTTGGAAGTAAACATTGCTCAGTGCTCCGTGGACCCAATATTTGATTAAAATCATACAGCTAGTTTTATGCACCGTGCACGACGGGAAGTAAACAGGTTAACTTTCTTGCGCTTCTTTCGGAAACGCAACAAAGCAAAACGTAACGTTATTACATTTTTGACCATGTAGCATTACTATTATTTAAAATGAATTGGAGCCAAGTTACTATAGGCTAGTATAGAAGACATGGGATTAGTTGTCACATCGATTTCTGTAAGCCTAAATGTTTCGACTAAAGTACGTTTATGCTATTTTTTTACCCTTAAACCTTTAAACCCTATAAATTGGGTGATAATAATATAACTATTGACTACATTTTATTTTAGGTTACATTTTAAGAGGCTAAAACCACTGCATTTGCAGCTTCAACATTGTAGTCTGTCAAATAACGCCAGCCTGTTTAAATACTGAATTTTAATCACATTTTAAGCACTATTTTTGCTGGATTAGCTTGTCGAATGGTCACCGCAACCATACTTTTTGATGTACCAAAAGCATTTCCTAAAGATTTTGAATAAAGAAATATGAAAGCTAGGGCTGCACGATTAATCGAAAAAAGATTGCAATCTCGATTCGACCCTACACACGATCTTAATTCAGCTTTTCTACGATTCAGCCAAATATATATTTAAGGTCAGGAAGAGACCCAGATAGCAAGCCGACATTGAATCAATGTCGATTATTGGTTATAAGCGTCAGTATCAGTCGTCGATCAAATTTCGACATTGAATCAACGTTCTTTATTTGGTCGGTACGTCGGAAGGTTATTACATCGAGAATAAAACATTGATCCAATGTCGAAATGAAGTTGACTCTTCAACATAGGCTACCCGACGCATCTGGTCGAAATCATAACATTGATTCAATGTCGAAATGAAGTTGACTCTTCAACATATAGGCTACCCGACGCATCTGGTCGAAATCATAACATTGGTTCGATGTCGAAATGAAGTTGACTCTTCAACATATAGGCTACCCGACGCATCGAAATCATAACACTGGTTCGATGTTGAAACTTGATTGGTGGACTCGGAGTCGGTTCTTCTGCGCGAGTCAGCGTGAGGCGCAGGTGCTGCTCATCTTTTGAATCAACTAACAAACCGAAGGCAGCGGACGGAACTGTAAGGTAAGCACGTTGTATTCGACGTTTCACATGTTTTATTTGTCGTTTTCCCAAGAATTTATGTCAAAATGTAACTTTTAGATGTGTAAATTAACACTTTACCACTTCCTATACGTTTTTTAGTAAGCCCATGTCGCCCTGTGCGTACCCAGGCTATTAACTGCAGCTGATCTATAAAGGTAACGTTAAGGTAAATGAAAAGCTGTTTTGGTTATTTAATTTTCGATTTCAACACAATTAACTTCACTTTATGACTTCAATGCTTTTTAACCTGTGTAAAAATATAAGATGATCTGTCAAATCGATTCTGAATGAGCATAAAACACATATGTAAGTTAATGTTGCTCTAGCTAACGTATAGGCTAAGTTATGAGAAACGTTTCGCAAATAACATTACGTATCATCGAGCTAACGTTAAACGAGATTTTTTAACACGTTATTACGCTAGCGAAGTGAATCGCTGTCAGTTTACGGTTTTGTTGCTCTATTTTTTTCTACATTTAGTGACGAACTCCTCGCCAGAGACGGTCCACAGCATTGAATGGGAAAAGCTTATAGAGGTAAAGTTGGTTTTATATTCGCACATTCGTTCATTTAGAAGTCTCTATATTGTTTACCATGTTACTTTGAATATTCGATCGAAATTAGCATGCAAGTATGACTTCAAAACAACATAAACACTGTTTAGTTGACTGTAAACAATGTTGTACTTTGATAGTCATTTGCTGCTAATATGATTTCCCTATTTAGAATTTGCAAAGAATACTTTTCTGACATTATATTATTGAGGAGAATGTCTGAATATCCGAATATAAAACCAACTTTACCTCAATTGTTCACAAACCATGCTTGTCTGTTTTTTTTTTTCTGATTGTAGTGCTATGTTCTGGTGTGCATTTTTTTTATTTTCCTGTTTATTAATTTATTTTGTCTACATGCTTTTCTCTTGAGGTTACTGCAGTTTACTTGTACAAGTATCTAAACAAATGTTTAAATGCATTTATTTTGAAAAATATTTAATATCATTAAGCTTTTTAGAATTTCACAAGAAAATGAAATCCAAGATCATTTAATTTCTCACAAAATACCATGTTAACTTAATAATCTGCGTGAGGAGTCAAAAATTGTGGCAATTTTATGGTACCAATACTGTGGGTTGAACTGAAAATTTACCTTGGAATTGTACTTTGTAATAGTAGATACTGTACCTGGTGAGATTTTCCTACTGAGTAACATGTTTTTTTTCTTACAATTTTTTTTAATGGCAGTTTCTCTGAAATCTCCAGTTGAAGACATCAAGATCTGTAACCTGTGCCTGGACAGACGTCTATTCCAGTTCTGCCTACACCACACTAATCTCTCTGCCTATGTATGGATCACTGACTATTATGTTCTCTGAAGGTATTACTGGAGCAAAAGAACAGCACCCATGACTGAAGTTTCTGTTAGTGACCAGTATATTTGAAGTCTGAGAAAGTTTTTTTTTTTTTAACAAGTTGCAAATGTTTTTTTTTTTTCCTCTCTCACACAAACAGAACAAACGACTGGTTGTGCCTATAGTACAGTGTACTGACAATCTTTTAGCGTTTTTATGGTTGTATTAAATGCATCTTTATTGTTACAAAAATCTTAAGTAATTGTCACAACACAATGCACATTTGAGTTTTAATGAGAAGGAGAATTACCCAACAGGGCTCAACACTTAGGATTTTTTTACTGGCCTGGTGTGGAATTTAAAATTGAAATTAAGATGGAGAGCAGGAAGTAAAAAAACTGAATAGGAGACGTAAAGGAAAGTC
Organism: Danio kyathit; assembly: GCA_903798195.1. Classification (NCBI taxonomy): domain Eukaryota; kingdom Metazoa; phylum Chordata; class Actinopteri; order Cypriniformes; family Danionidae; genus Danio; species Danio kyathit. Next base: position 8,575,966 of record LR812537.1, on the reverse strand, counting down.
CGTATTTTTTAAATTCATACCATATTACAAAGAAGAAATAAATAGAAATATTATGAAGAGGACCGTTTTTTACTGAAATAAAATGTATGCTCAGCTCTGACGAGACGCAGTTTAAAGTAGTTTTGTTTTTTTACATATAGATTTTCATTGCTTTAAATTATTTTAATGTTTTTATATTTACAGTTTGTATATAAAATGAATGCTTAGCTTATTGTTCGCAGTGATCGTTATAATAGGATCATGTGCATGGCATATGATTATTCAGTATACGTTACATTTTTTGGTCGCAGCACTGTATTTTATTTATTGCATTTAGTCATTAAACAATGATATTTTGAAAAAAAAAAAATAATTGTAATTAATAAACAAGCTTGCAATTCTTACCGGTTGTTGTAATATTTGAAGCTTGTTCTCAGACAAGTGTCTGGGTCACTAATACTTCGTATTTCTGGAAAATCCGGGATGGAATTCTAGTAAATGGTGGCACTGTAGACGAATAGCTTGCCGATAGTTTCACAGAACCTAAAATAATTTGTTTTTATTTATTTATTTATTGACCTTGTTAATCCAGCAATAATATTTTTTCTATGGTTGCATCTGAATTTTAGTTTCTGTGATTGTATCTTTCTAAATTAATTAAATAAATGTTGTTCTTTAAACAGTTTAAACATTGTGATTTAAACCTGTGTTTTGACCCTAATAGTTAATTTTGTTATTATGCACATCTGAAATAAAATGCATTTTTTACTCTAATGAAAAATACATGTTGAAATAGAACACAAATAGACAAATGTATTTAATATTCTACAGTTTTACTTTGAGTAAATGGTTTTGACTATTTTAGTCAGTAATTTAAATGTTCTCTGTTTGTTTGTGTAGAAGGTTTGAATGAATTCATGCTCTTAAAAGATATTCACAGCTGTGTGTTTGTATCAATAAAAAATGATGACAGATTTTGGTGTGTTTTGTTATATATACAGAATAAATTATATTATGTAGGCTATTCTTGTAAAAAAATGGTGATTAGGTCATATGGATTGGTTTAATGTTGAAAATGTTGTTTAAGCATTCATTTCAACGTTAAATCATTTAGATAGATTTTATGTTGAATATGTGTGGATTCTATGTTCCAATCGACTTAAGATCAACATCGTTTCAACATTAGATAGACAAACTAATTAGGTCGATTATATGTTGAATATGTGTGGATTCTACGTTGTTCCAATCGATTATAAATCAACATCATTTCAACATTAGATAGACAAACCAATTAGGTCGATTATATGTTGAATATGTGTGGATTCTACGTTGTTCCAATCGATTATGAATCAACATCATTTCAACATCAGATAGACAAACCAATTAGGTCGATTATATGTTGAAAATGTGTGGATTCTACGTTGTTCCAATCAACTATAAATCAACATCATTTCAACGTCAGGTGGACAAACCAATTAGGTTGATTAAATATTGAAAATGTGTGGATTCTATAACGTCGTTTCGATCGACTGAATATCAACATCGATTCAACGTTGGGTAAGTAACCAATTGTGTCGATTTCAGGTTAGATTTGAATGAAGTGCCTGACGTCGTTTCAACATTACCCCGATGAGCAAAACGATGTTGAATCGATGTCAAAAGAAACGTTGATTTTAGGTTGAAATGATGTCATTTTGCTATCTGGGGAAGCAGTCGCACAAGTCTTCACATTGCTCTTTATACGTTGCTCAGCAACATTGACACCTTCAAATGGTGTTAAAAGTGTCACATACTGTATTTATAAGGTTTAATTCATCCAAAATGTCATATCTGTCTTAGTGCAATGATGTATTCACGGCTGCGAAATCACACATGAACTGATGAACAGAACCTGCGCAGGCTGTGAATGACAGGTAATAAAGTTGCAAATAACGTTCAGTTATCAAAAGTGACAGCAGCCATGACATGAGCGCACTCGGCAGTGAAAAGTGAAACCGAAATGATCATATCACATTTTAGGGTTATAAGCATTTGATATGTTTTTTCTTTCGTAGCCAACACAAAGTGTTGTGCATGACAATAAATGTTTACTGGCTATACTGTAGCCTATATAATGTTGAATATAATGCAAGAGGGAATCTGATAATGACAAATGTTTCATTTTACCAGTGAAAAAAATGGTCTAATAATGTTGTCGATGACATATGGCAAGCATATGTCTCAAACACAATAATTAAACTTCAGAATTATGAATTGTTCACTTTACTGTGAATTAACAAACAGGACATATTTAAAGTCTGTTCAAGTCCACCGTTCCAAGTCTAGACAAAATTTAGTAGACCAACAGTAGACCTACACACAGGCCTATTATTATGATTGTTGTTAAACATAATAATGTTTGAGAAATAACAGTAATAATAGGCTACTCATATTAACTTGTATTTTACATCTACAGAATCAAGAGAAAATTGTGATCTTGATAAGCAAAAAAAAAATCATGATTCTCATTTTAGCCAGAATCGTGCAACCCTAATGAAAACAATACTTATTTTGAAAATACAAAAATAAGAATCTGTTAAAGTTTTAAATTTATTAGGCAAATAACAAACTGGCCAGCACATTCAACTTTCCTCAATCAGAATTTGGGATGCCGAATTTGGCACGGTGTGACTTTAGAACAAGAAGTCCCAAATTCTGTACCAACAGCCAACACATGATTCTGCTTGATCTTAAAGCCTATTTTGATGGGTAATTTTCACAATTTATTATGGAACAGCAGTCAAAATAGGATAAATGAGCTCAAGTATGGGACAAATTCTGGACCTTTTTCAGTGAGGTGTGGGTCTTTCGAACCATCCGAACCCCCCTATAGCTACGGGCCTACCTATAGACCATTTTAAGCAATGTAAACAATAACAATGGTCCTAACATATTTCCAGTTTTAAATTCATTTCTATAGCAATGAGAATCCTAAACGGTCCACATAATGATAAATAATGTTATGACAGCTGTTTTAACGTTGAGATATTATTGAATTGCCTCTTATTACAGTTATTAAAATAGTTTGACAACAAGTAGGAAATGTTCATGGGCCAATGACATCACCACATTGAAATGGTCTATAGAGGAATTAGCAACCTACGTCACACATGACGTCACACGGGTTCCTGGTTGCAAAAAGAGACCGGTTGCAATAGCAAACATGTCGTGTTGTGCGGTAGGATGCCAAATTTTACCGTACACCACTCTGCTTTTAATGCCAACCGCAGACGTCTTTGGCTAAAAGGAAGCTAAATGGAGTGACGATCTAATAAAAAATGCTCGACTCTGCAGTCCTCATTTCATATCAGGTAAGTTCACGCTATGCTAAATCATACATATTACTCATTTTTGATTGCAGCAATGATTTCAGCAAAAACAGTTAAATATGGTGAATTAAACTGTGGACACTGAAGGCTAAGAATGAAATGTAAAAGTGTAAGGTCACATATCCTGCCGAACAGGTGCAGTTCACTGTCAGAATGCAGTTGTTTTGCTTGTTGATGATTAACCAGGCCTTGTATAGCTCCGTCTTTTTTCCTTGTCTTCGGCTAGGCAGAACCTCGGTTTTTAGCACTACATAGTTTTGAATTTGGTAATCATGGAACATTATTTCTTGCACATGACCACACAGAACACAATTGTTGGCATCCAAAGTCTTGTAGGCCTTTAACTTCTTTCTTGTAAAATCACTTGGAGTTTCAATGAGATAGTTGTATATTTGGGGCTGGATGCTTGGTCATTTCGTCTTATCCAATATCCATTGGGAGGGTGCTATCGCAAATGGACCTGTCAGACGAACGCCGCTCACTTTAACGTTAATTTTGCTGAATAACTGCTTATTACTGGGTGACAAGCTGTTATAATATGCTGAAAGCATTATGTAAATAATACATATAATATGTAATCAATATAACTTATTTCTAAGACAACAAAAAACTCTGTCGGATGTCATTCCCACGCTGTAAATGCTAGCGCTCCCGTTTTTTTTCTGCAACCTTGCTGCGCACGCATCTTGAATGTTTACAAACATGGTAATTCATCTATTGATCAAATATTCAGCATTCGTGTCAGAATACTTCACCCAAATTTGCAGTTAGTCTTAACACCCTTGTGCTGTTCAGTTTTGTTATTCTTCAGTAGAACATTGAGGAACAGTTCTTGCTGAACCAGTGCCCCTTAGTAATACAATGCAGATCAATAGCTGCCAGCACTCTGAAAGTGAATAATAAAGATACACAGGCCAAACAAAATTAATAAATGTGGCTCTTGACAACACATTTAAATTTTACGAAGCAAAACAATTGTGCAAGGAACTAAACATTATTTTCCAGATTCAGTCATCAGTCATTTTCTTTTCAGCTTAGTCCCTTTATTAATCAGGGATCGCCACAGCAGAATAAACCAATTTATCCAGCATATGTTTTACACGGCGGATGCCCTTCCAGCCACAACCCAGCACTGGGAAACACCCATACACTATTGCATTCACACCCACACATACACTACGGCCAATTTAGCTTATTCAATTCACCTATAGCGCATGTGTTTGGACTGTGGGGGAAACCGGAGGAAACCCACGCGAACACAGGGAGAACATGCAAACTCCACACAGAAATGCCAACTGGCCCAACCAGGACCCGAACCAGCGACCTTCTTGCTGTGAGGTGACAGCGCTATCGCCTATTTTCCATATTATTAGCTGTAATCCACTGCATAAAGACATGACTGGGTACAAACTCATCAAAACCCACTGGTATCAATCTTGTTTTACCTGCATGTTTTTTTTTTCTTCTTCTTTACTTTAAAAGATTTCGTTAACCAAATCATGAACTTCATAAATCACCAACGACCATGGTTTCAATTAAAAAACTACTCACACCTGCTGCTTCTCCACAATGGACATCCAGCGTTCTCCAGCCTCCAGCGCCTAGACTGCAGGTCTGCACAGGAAGTTTGGCCAGAGAAGAAATGGTCGTGCCCAACTGAGCCTGGTTTCTCTCAAGGTTTTTTTTTTCATTCATGTTTTTTCCTCGCCACTGGCTTGCATGGTTTGAAACTTGTGGAGCTGCGCCTCAATGGATTTGTTCTTCAGTGTTTGGACTTTCAGCAGTGAACATTAAACCACACTGAACCGAACTAAACTGAACTTCAACTCTGAAAACTGGACTGACACAGTTTCAATTTACTAGAACTTCTATGTTAAGCTGCTTTGACACAATCTACACTGTTAAAGTGCTTTAACAATAAAGATGAATTGAATTGAATTAAAAAAAATGACTTCAATGTTCCAGCATTTGAACCACTCAACCTGGAAAACAAGTGGTTTTGGATAAGGTCTTAACTACAAAATAAACCTAAGTTCATATTTTAGGTACACTGATTGGTTTTATTTTCATCGTATTACCATCCCTACTTCTATATTGTCATCATTTACCACCAACTAAAAATAAAATCTTACACATTTCTATCTGAAATATCATAATAAATTATAAGTCTTTGTTTAGCTTTGAAGCCGATCAAATGCACAATGATTACATAACCGGAAACCACTACATGGCAAGAAATCAAAGTTCTGCAGTTCTGTTTATCCCACAGCTTTTTGCTGCATACAATTAATTATGAGCTCAATCTGTGGCAAGTCATAATGTTTTCACAAGATTAGACTCGTTCCAATTAAGGACAACACTTTTAACTAAAAATAAATAACTGGAATAACTATTTTCTCCTAAACAAATGTTCAAACAAGAAGCAATAGGGTGTATGCAGAAAGACTTTTCATTTTGCTGTAACCTGGGTCAAGGGCTTCGGGTGAACTGTATGCAGGGTCGGATTAACCAAAGGGGCATTATGGGCACAGGCCCAGGGGCCCGTGCGCACTTGGGGCCCCTGCGAGGGGGGAAAAATGCTGATTTTGGAGTGTCTATTTAGGCTAAGTGCAAATAGCGCACCTTGTTGTAATAAGCTAGTTAAGTGCTTCCTGCCAGCGTTTGATCGACAGAGTCATACCCCACCCCCCCACTAGCTAATGTAAATTATAAACATTGTTAAGTTGTTTTGTTGTATTTACTTGGTATTGTCAAATGTGTTTATTTTTTTTACAGTCAATGGTTTAACATTTTTCAGTTTCACAAAAATGAAAGCTGAAGCACATATTTCCAATGAACCTGAGTTGATATCGCCAGAGGTGAGAAACTGCAAGTTTAACATGTTTATATATCTTCTAAAGGCAAATGTAATTTTGTTTTGAAGCACACTTTAGCTTAGAGATGACCTTAAGACTAATGATATTAACACTAAACAAATTGATTTCAAGGTGACTTAGCATGTCATATTTTCAGTTTGGATTCACCACAGACGCGTTACATATTATTAGGCCTAACGCATATTGACGTGTGTCAGCAATAACTAGATATTAAAGTTTGAGAAAGCCTGTTAGAAGTAGTTTTTTTTAGTTTAAAAAAGTATCAAGTTGGCTAAAAGAATGTTTAAGATGCCTGCAGTCAACTATGCAACCATTTTAAAGAGTGAAACAAGCCAGTCTAGCATGAATTAGCATGTTGTTAGCATGTTTCTAGCATGAATTAGCATGTTGTAAGCATTATTGACGTGTGTCAGTAATAATAATAACGTCAACATCAGAAACCCATTCACTTTAAACGATGAGAAACATTTTCTTGCAACAAGCAATAGACATCAATCAACTGAACCGCCACTGTATGTATAGCCAGTTCTGAGAAACTATTGTACATAACCCAAATGCAAATAAAAGAACACAAAATGTCAAGAAATGCGGTGGCGTCAACTCCTCGACTCCCCACTAGAGGTCTCTCTGTCCATTACATGCATGCCTTCAGCTCGTCAATGTCAGTCTCTTGAGTTGAGAATTAGTAAATATATATTATAAAATCCAACAAATATAGGACAGAACTCACATATTTCTCTTTGTGTATGTTACTGGTTGCCACTACGTTTGTATTTAGGTATATAAAATAATGTTGTTGTTTTTTGTCTTTTGATTGAATTATCAATGTCCAGTGATGAATCAGCAATAGTCAACTTATAGAATGTTTATTGACAACAAATTACTCAAATACTGATTGTAACAGTTTGTTTTCTGACTCACCTTTAATTTTTGACAGTGAAAAAGCAGAAGAGGCGTTTATTGGTGGTGCGACCTAGTAGTTAAAGATACAGTAATTTGAAGGTTAGCATGGGGTTTCATGATAACATCAGGTCTCGTAACTGCACTATAAGTGCACTGTAATTTATTTTAGGGGAAAATATGTGTATAATTAATGTCCAGTATATAGACAGATGAGCAGTACCATGAGGTACACTTGTGTCGATCATCAGCATCCCTGACACAGTTTTTGGGAGCGTCTTGAGTTCATGCCTTTCAGCAAATTAGCGTGTGATCAGGAAGCACAGGAAGGCCACTAATTAAAGCTGGTAAATCTCTCTCAAGTGGCCTCAATCAGGCTGCAGTTACAGTTACGAGGCCTTACAGTTTACATCATTGCATTTACAGGGGTCATTCATGACTACATTTAAAAAAGAAATGGTGAGAGAAAAATATAACTTAAAAATTTGACAAATAATTACAGAAAACACTGAACTGAACTGGACATATTTTAAGTAGAAATTCATTCATTCATTCATTCATTTTCCTTCGGCTTAGCCCCTTTATTCATCAGGGGTCGCCAGACGGAATTAACCGCCAACTATTCCAGCACATTTTGTACATAGTTGATGCCCTTCCACCTGCAACCCAGCACTGGGAAACACCTATACACTCTCACATGCACACAAATTTACTACTGCCAATTTAGTTTATTCAATTCACCTATATAGCGCATGTCTTTGGACTGTGGGGGAAACCGGAGCACCCGAAGGAAACCCACGCGAACATGGGGAGAACATATAAACTCCACACAGAAATGCCAACTGACCCAGCCGCGACTCGAACCAGCGACCTTCTTGCTGTGAAGCTACTGTGCTAACGACTGCACCACCATGTCGCCCTTTAAGAAAATATATAACTCTTGAAACACTTCACATCCTCAGATTCTATGGATTTTTTATTCAGTCATGAATTTAATATCCATCATATCCATTTTAATTATCTATCTATCTATCTATCTATCTATCTATCTATCTATCTATCTATCTATCTATCTATCTATCTATCTATCTATCTATCTATCTATCTATCTATCAAATAATAGCTGACTTGCTAACGATTTTAGCTATTTTATGTATGTCAAATTCTTAATTCTACTCTTAAAATTTAATAATCATAACAATGAATGTTTGCAAAAGTGTATTTTTTTAATCAAAAATCTAGCATAGATCTGAGTTTTTCCAAATAAGCTCATTTGAAATCAATATGTTTGAGAAAAAATAGTTATCTTTAATTATTTATTTATTCATTTATTAATTGTCCTCCATTAAGCTGCATAATTTGAGGTGTCAATCACTGTCCATTGCAGTAAAATTTAGGTCTGGTTTATTATTATTATTATTATTTTTGTTGTAACTTATTACTATCGTAGTACACTGTTAAACTTCGTTGCAATTTTACAGTTAGTTACTGCAAAAACAGCCAGTAAAATGCAACATATATTCTTTACAGTTCATAACTGTCATACAGTTCATAACTTTACAGTTCATAACTGCATATGCACTGCATTGTGGGTAATTTTAAAACTCTTTCTGCATATTAGGAATTTGCGGTATTCTACAGTTATCAAAGTAATCAAGTACTGCTACTGTAGCTGAAGACAAAAATGAAGTTATTAAATTTAAGGGTAAGTACTAAAAATAAAGGTTTTGCACTGTGAATAAATTGTAGTGTAAACTGTAAATAAATTACAGTAAAAGTACTGTAAAAACTGTCAAACTGTAAAATTAATATGCTGTAAAGGGTATTTTTCCATAAAAAGAAGTTGCATAAACGAAATGAAAATGCAGTAGGGCCCTGCTATTGTAAAACACATTCACAGGTAAGTTACTGTAAAGAGGCAGTTGCGGTAACTTGCTGCCAACAGTGCCGCCAGTAAATTAACACAAAAATACAATAAAATGTCTAACAGCGTATATGGTATGTTTTAACACTCCCTCAGATGAACTTGAGCCAACCTGTTAGGAGGATTTTAAAGGAAGATGGCCCTGTGCAGACTGGCAGTTACCTACAACACGCCTTCAGACAATAAGCTCTTCTTGGCATGTTTACCTTGCACATTAGATCCATTAACTCTTCAGAGAAAGGTACAATATCTGTTGTTGTTTGGTCAGTTTATCGAAAATACCTTTTAAGACACTGTCAGGACTATTCAGGACATGCATGTTGAAATTTCTAAACTAAAAATAATAAATTATAGGGCAGATTTAATGAAAGGAGAGTGAAAATATTTGCACACTGTGACTTTTGCAGCTTCACATGCATTTGTGGGAGTTTCATTTTCATATGCAATTGTATGAGAGGAGATTATTTAAATGAATCACACTAGGTGATTCAGTGATTTCAGTTTACGGTTCGCCTAAAAAGCATATTTTAAAGTCCACTTGTGCCCTGTTGTTATAACATTATGTTGTGTACTTCATTATTCATGCAGAACTTTCCATATCTAAAGATTTATGGGACTCTACGCTCGCTCTTATTAGTAAATCTGTTCCTATATGATATACCAATGGGTCTTAAAGGGATAGTTCACCAAAAAAAAGCCATTTTCCTCAACATTTACTCACACTCATTGTTTCCTCTTTTGAACACAAAACAAGATATTCTAAAGAATGTTAGGAGAAAAACATCTACTGTATATAGGGACAATAAATAACATGAAAGTCAATGGATGTTTTTACATTCTTCAGTATACACTACCTGACAAAAGTCTTGTCGTCGATCCCAGTTGTAAGAGCAACAAATAATAACTTGACTTCTGTGGCAGAAGGTAGATTTGATTCTGTTGAACTGCATCCCAATACTGCAGTTGACCTATTGGATCCTACATGGACCCGAGATTCTCACAGAAATCAGTCAAGTTTGGTGAAGGAAAAATCATGGTTTGGGGTTATATTCAGTATGGGGGCGTGTGAGAGATCTGCAGAGTGGATAGCAACATCAATAGCCTGAGGTATCAAGCCCATTACATTACAAACCACACAAGAGGGCAAATTCTTCAGCAGGATAGCGCTCCTTCTCATACTTCAGCCTCCACATCAAAGTTTCTGAAAGCAAAGAAGGTCAAGGTGCTCCAGGATTGGCCAGCCCAGTCATCAGACATGATCATTATTGAGCATGTCTGGAGTAAGATGAAGGAGGAGGCATTGAAGATGAATCCAAATAATCTTGATGAAAGAGAGATACGATTGAAGAGCTGTTTTGTGGACTAAGCAAAATAGAGACTGAGAAAAAGAGAGAGAGACTTGGAGTAATAGAGAAGACAAGAAGCCTTTTGTTGGTAGTGAGGTGAGTTTGTTCGTAGTCTTTTATTAGGTCGTGTGGTGATCTGAACTGGCGAACAAATATATAACTTGGGCTTAAAGGGGATAGTTCACCCAAAAGTTAAAATTCGGACATCCTTTACTTACCCTTTTAATTGGTCGGAACCAATTTGAGTTGTTTTTTTTTCTTCTGTTGAGCATTAAAGAAGATATTTGGAAGAATGCTGGTAGCCACTGACTTCTATAGTCATTTTTGTTTCCTATAATGACGTCAATGCATACCAGCATTCTTTATAATATCTATTTTTGTGTTCAATAGAAGAATAAAACCCATGAGGGTTTAAAACCATTGGGTGTACTATTTCTTTAGGAGATTTCCGTGCCTTTTTTGTAACTTTGTATGAAAGTATAATGTAATACTTCAGCCTCCACATCAAAGTTTCTGAAAGCAAAGAAGGTCAAGGTGCTCCAGGATTGGCCAGCCCAGTCATCAGACATGATCATTATTGAGCATGTCTGGAGTAAGATGAAGGAGGAGGCATTGAAGATGAATCCAAATAATCTTGATGAACTCTGGGAGTCCTGCAAGAATGTTTTTTTTGGCATTCCAGATGACTTTATTTTATATATTATTTTATTTGGGTAAAATAAGCGGAATCTAGAGGCCTCCGCCTTTCATATAAGCCACTTCTGATACCAAATGATCAACTAGAAGTCAAGTTATTATTTGTTGTTCCTAAAACTTGGATAGGCGACAAGACTTTTGTCAGGTAGTGTTCAACAGAAGAAAGAAACTCAAAAAGGTTTGGAACAAGTGGAGGATAAGTAGATGTTCACAGAATTAAGGTTTTTGGGTGAACTGTCCCTTTAAAATTAGATTAAATGCACAGTTTCACATATTTGATTGCACAGATTGCAGTGCCCAATAGGATTATAGCATGTGTTCAAGCCAGAATCTTGTTTTCTGCAGTGGAAATGTGTGAAATGGTTAGATCTTGGGGCTAGGAAACCTACATGGGAACCATTTTAGAGGAAAAACTTTCTTTTTGGGAACTAATTTCTTCTGTAACACTGCTATAAAGACACACTTTCACTTTTTAGACTGTATACACTGAATGAACCACAAACAAATGATCACTGTCATTACTCCTCTCTATTCCTATTGGAAATGTAAGCCATCAGGAGGAGTTATCATCATAATAACTTTCCTCACTTTCTTCCTCCGTTGCTCTTTGTGTCCCCCGTGACGTCTGCTCCACGGATTCACCTGCTCTAATTCCTTAACAGGATTGCAGATTCCCGGATATCCACTTAGAAACTGATTAGGCGAGCTCAACTCATTAGCTCTGACAAACCAATTCAAAGCCAAAGAACAAGCCCCCTCCTATTGAGCCTTTACCAAACCTACACCAATGACCCTTACACAAATGGCAGATCTGTTATTAAACTGCTCTAATGTGATAAGGACAAGTCTATGATGCTTTAAACATGATGCAAAACGGTCGTAGAATCAACACTGAGAACTTTACGACACTCGTAAGATGTTTGTGAATCTGACGTATGCGTGTTCACTTAATTATACCTTACTTTTACATGCTTTACTTCCAACAGATACACGGTTAAACTAAGTTAAATAAATAAAATTAAATGGTTTCCATTTAAAATTCTGACAACAATGGGTTGGAAAGATAATTGGTAAACTATCCTTAATGCTCGCATACAGCGTCTACATAATAAAAGTGGTATAAATTCATTGAAAAACACTCATTTTTGCTACTTGTTCAAACAATTTATTGAAAATGAGCCAAATTAATGCAATACTTGGAGCTTTTTTGGGACAACTTAATTGTTTTATGTTCAATCCACTTCAATTTTTTAAAACAACTACGTTAACTTAATTGATTTGTGTTGGGAGAACATGAAGCAATTGTGTGAAACCCAATATTTTATACAGTTTAAAACACAGTCGCCTATTTTAAAGCTTTTTGCTTGGGTTTCCATTGGCAGAAGTTTGTTGCGTTTTTAACCAATGATCCAACTTCCCTCATGTACAATCCCAGATTCATCACTTTCTGCGCTCACTTTTGCTTCGTCTTTCGACTCCATAACCTGATTTTCCATCGCAATCGGTTTACCTATTCCCTGCCCTCCCCCTTTCCCCTCTCTCTTTCTCTCTCTTACCCTTTCTCTGCCCATCTTTTGGCTTATCCTTTCATCCCTGATCTCCTTCATCCCCTCCAATCCTCATCTGTTCCTCTTGCAGAGACGGGGGGAAGAGACGAGAGAGTTTTTCCACAGGTAAGTTGCATCCAGTCTGTTGGGGAACCTGTGGGAGGCACAGAGAGAAAGAGAGATACGATTGAAGAGCTGTTTTGTGGACTAAGCAAAATAGAGACTGAGAAAAAGAGAGAGAGAGACTTGGAGTAATAGAGAAGACAAGCAGCCTTTTGTTGGTAGTGAGGTGAGTTTGTTCGTAGTCTTTTATTAGGTCGTCTGGTGATCTGAACTGGCGAACAAATATATAACTTGGGCTTAAAGAGGATAGTTCACCCAAAAGTAAAATTCGGACATCATTTACTTACCCTTTTAATTGGTCGGAACCAATTTGAGTTGTTGTTTTTTTTCTTCTGTTGAGTATTAAAGAAGATATTTGGAAGAATGCTGGTAGCCACTGACTTCTATAGTCATTTTTGTTTCCTATTATGACGTCAATGCATACCAGCATTCTTTATAATATCTATTTTTGTGTTCAATAGAAGAATAAAACCCATGAGGGTTTAAAACCACTGGGTGTACTATTTCTTTAGGAGATTTCCGTGCCTTTTTTGTAACTTTGTATGAAAGTATAATGCACAAAAACTCTTTGAACGTGACAAACAGATGTAAAAAAAAAATGCATTTTAAGAATATAACTTGTGGTGGTCATAGTTAAATCTTTGGAGCATTACCTGGACCAACCTATCATGAAATGTTAATCTGGAATTTTGTTAATTTTAATTGATTTCAATTGGTATTTCGATAATTGACAGAATGCATTGAAGACTTTCAGAATGAAATTTGGTCCTTGATACACATGTACTATAGTAATCACAATTAATTATGCATTTAATTACATACAACTAGCCTTAAACTTAATCCTCATCCTTAAACATGTAGTAAGTAATACTACTCAGCACTTAAATATATACCAATATTATTTTGGCTTTTATACTAATGCATTCCTCTGGAGGTTTGTTTCTAAACAGATCATGAGGTCGCCACAATTTGTAGGATTAAACTAATACTACAGCTGCTCTTAAGCTCAAAAGTCATGAGATTCATTGCATCCTGACGAACATTCTTGTAAAATCGATCACATAAATCAATCATCGCAGATTGTATACCCTCAAAAAAGGTCATTTCTTCCCTCTTTCAATGCGTTTTGTCTTTGATCTCCGAACTCCAGGTACCAACTGATCTCGTTGCAAAGAGCAGTCGGTAATCGGATGACAGGAGATTTGATAAACCACCCCCCCGGGAGCTCCTGCAGGGGCTTAGACCTTTCTTCTAGCTCTCCTCGGCATCAATAAAACAACTGTGCTGTCATCAAGAGCTGAACTCATCATAATCTTCTAGCTATTATATGATATTAACAATCGATCGTCATTGACACAATGCAAGACTCAGTTTTGTAGTTTCTACATAGACACTATTTAACAGTTCATTAAGACTTCTGCAGAGCTGCATGTGGAGCGATTATTGCTCGTAATTTTCCTGAGGTAAATTCATACGGTGGTAGACTATTAAAGATTTACATCTCCATTAAACCTCGATTTTTAAGCAGATCTCAGGTTAAGCTGATTTCCATTGGTCAGATTCAACCAATATATGTTGCTCTAATTTTTTTGTTTAGTTTTATTTGTGTTGTTGAAGATATTGCCTATTTTTTTGCACATTACTGTGAATGGGAAAGCTTGATTGGTTCGGTTTTAAGAATTTAAAATCTTTTATCTTATGCTGATCTCAGGTTGATTACCATTGGTCTTGCGCAAATACAATGAAATTGCATATGTAGTTAGCATTTTACTGTGAACAGGAGGCTTCAACAGGACTGGTTCAGTTTTGAAGGACTCATTTGGGAGTTTTCCTTGATGCCTTTTAAGCTGCTTGGTGCAGATTTCAATGTGTGAATAGCAGATCTAAATAACTCCTGAGCTGTTACGCATGTTCTGCTTAGCATTTCCTATAAAATATTAGCAAACTCTTCCAAATTTGATCCAGTCTTTACAGTTTCTAAATGACAGACAGTTACACATATCATTCCATTATTTCTGTCTTGCTTGATGAGATTTTACACTCAGATTTCAATATAATATAATCATCAATATCTGATCTCTATTACATTTTATAAGTATTCTAATTAGATCAATACAGGTGATGTAATAGCCTCACACAAGGCCTAGTTTATATCTGTGTCCAAGGGATTCATTTAATTGCACATATTCAGCCAATTTCAACAAGGATATGACTATATTACTCATATTAATTTTATTTTTTTTTGCTTTTAGCTTGTGCTATTAAACACCCCGATCAACAGCAGCCATGGGTGAAATGGAACAGATGAAAAAGGAGGCTGAAGGCCTGAAGACACAGATTGAGGTGAGATTGGTGTCTATTCTTATATATATCTACTGTCAGGATCATGGAAAGACATGCAGAGAAACAATAAAAACCACATAGGATTTCTGCAGTTGACCTTATTGCATATGCATTTGTAGGAGTTTCACTTTCAGATGCAAAATTTATCTGAAAAATGTATTTAATTCAGTCAAACAACAGATTTAGTAAGGTTTGCAATAGTAAGATTACTAGTATCTGCGCTATTAGTTAACACCATGATTTAACCATTGATTTAGCTTGCAACCAAATTGTAACTTTGTGCTTTGTCTGTAGATAACTCGCAAATTGTTCCACTTCCATCAGCGCTTTTTGGCGCAGCACTCTTGCTTTGTTTAGTAAATCTAGCTCTTCACACTTCAATTTGACATGATGAAGAACACATTAAAAATAAACCATTAAATGCGAATGAATTGCTAATGTAACAAAACTATTGGTTCCCTTTCTAGGCGGCTCGCAAAGCAGTCCATGACACAGACATGGCGGCGGCCGCTGCTGGAGTGGCTCCGGCCCCTCGGGTCCAACTCAAGACCAGAAAGACCCTCAAAGGTCACCTGGCCAAAATCTACGCCATGCACTGGTGTACAGACAACAGGTGAAAGCATCATTCCAAACCAAATCCAATTATATTCGACATATGTTAAACTTTAGACTATAGAAAGTCATCATACTCCTTTGAAATAATGACTTTATTTGACATACAGCCTGAATTTAAATCACATTCCAGCCTTTGAAATGTTTTTGTAGCCTTCCCCTAACCTACAACTTTATCCTGAAAGGATGTGAGTAAAGGTATAGATTTTCACAAGGTATGATGATTTTCTATACTGTATTGGGGGCCAGGAAAAATAGACAAACATGGCAGAAAGTTAAATATATGTTGCCCTTTGTTGTCACATGATCTGCTCAACCAGGTTAATAGCTCTCACACAGAAATCAGCTAAACCTTGTGGTCACCTTGAATTAGCTAATTCTTAGTTAGATCAATTATCAGGGTCAGAGGCCTGAAACAGACTTTAAGCCTCGCTGTGTTCAAGAAGCTACTCAACCGTGTCTGGGACACACGAAGATTAAAAGTAATATCGACAAATAAACTATTTGATACAAAAAGTGGTCACACTTTATTTTGATGGTCCGTTTGTTGAATTTAAGTTACATTGCATCTACATGCCAACTAATTCTCATTAGATTACAAGTAGACTGTTAGGTTGGGGTTAGTGTAAGTTGGCATGTACTTGCAAAGTTTCTTATAGTCAGTTAAATGTCTGTTGAAGGAGCAGTGTCAGCAGATATTAAGCAGATAGTGTAATAATACTCCAATGGACCATCAAAATAAAGTGTTACCCAAAAAGCTTATGTCCAGTCTCCAAAATAATATATTTGCCTACTGTTGTCTTTACCACTTTTTCTTCCTCATTTTTAGACTAATGGTCAGTGCATCACAGGATGGCAAACTTCTCATCTGGGATGCTCACTCTGGAAATAAGGTGATTTAAGTTATTGTATAATATATAGACTAGCTGTCTATAAATATTTTGGTAGACTCGAAAAATGACGTTTGCTGTTTGTTCAGACTACCTATTTAAAATGAGCTGAAACAACACAATTCTTGAGGTTTTGTGGGACAATTTAATTGTTTTATGTTCAATCTACTTAAATTTGTAAAAACAAGTTAACTTAATTAGTGTTGAGACAACATGTCAATGTCAATTTTATTTATATAACACTACACTGTAAAAACAAATGCAGGGTTCCACAAAATTCATTCATGTTGTGCGAACACAAGTTAATTAAGTTAACAACACTTTTAACAGATTTATGTGGATTGAACATAAAAAGGTTAAGTTGTCCCAATGAAATCTCAATAATTGTGTTGTTTCAGCTCATTTTAAATTAGTTTGAACGAGCAAAAACAAAACAAAAATGAGTGTATTAAACACAACCAAATGTTTACCAATGTGCTGCACAATACAAATCACAAGGAGAAAGATATAAAATTATAGCGAAAACAAACAATTCTCACTGATAAAATGCCAAATCAACCTTACGTTTTCAACCTAGACAGACAGAGATGATACAGATCTAATACAGAGGGGCAGAGCATTCCACAATCTAGGACCAGCTACTGCAAAAGCACCCCTGCATTTCAGCCTCGACTTAGGGATGCATAATAATCTCTGGTTTGATGACCGAAGAGATCGACCAGGCTGATGTTCAGTCAACAGATCTGACAGATAAGAATGTGCCAGGCAATTTAGTGATTTAGAAACTAAGAGAAAATTTAAAAAAATGACATGATAGTGCACAGGCAACCAGTGCAAAGAGCGTAAGACTGGTGTGATGTGTCATGTTTTTTGGTACCAGTTAAAAGCCTTGCAGCAGCCTTTTGAGCACAGCACTAACTATAAACGGGATAGAGTTGTCTGATTAATCCCAAAATATAGTGAGTTACAGTAGTCCAACATGAAGGAATTGTGTGGAACCCAGCATTTTTTACAGTGTACATCAAACGTAACACTGTGAAACTGTCGTCTACTATTTAGATCATACAAATCAGTATAAATTATGATTTTAATCTCAATGAAAGGATTTTTTGACTTTTAATAAATTCACAAATATTGTAACAATCTAAGTCAGCTGTAGATATTTCAGCACATATATAATTTCGCATTATATCATATATATATATAAATAAGTATGTGGCGGGAAAGGCGTGGTCAAACACCCCACAACAGTGGAGAGCGGGTTAGGGGACCAGCGGCTATAAGTGAGTCAATCAGAAGTCATAACTAAAACCTGTTTCGTCTCAGTAATTAAGTCAGTGAGATGCTTTTTAAGTGAGAATAGTGGCCAGTAGCGCAGAGAGAGAGAGAGAGAAAGACATCAAGAACGCACACCAAGGTGTTAGACCACCATCTCTACGCCAGATAAATACGATCCAACCCCGGACGCCAGATCTTGTCAGGAAATGTCTGTTTCTCCAGGTATATGGACAACAAGTCAGCAAAGTTTCCAATACCTAAACCTGTTAACCAGTATTCAACTGAATTAACAGTCTCCTATCAATATAGGAGTTGACTGAGAAAACCAGAGAAGAGCAGAAGCAGGAGACGAAGTAATGATGATAAAGAAAGAGCAGAGTTTATTGAATAATCTTAGTTGCGTATGATTCAATGCTCAGACTTCGTCTGACCAGGATAAATCCAACAAGTGTTATTATACTACAAGCAACAGCAATGGAAAATTACTGCTTCACAACATTATCCAGAGACAATACAGACCTTAAAATGGAGACATTCTCTTATCTCTTACTCATGAAAACAAGTTTTGCTTGAATCCACAGTCATAAGATTATAACAATATGGAAAAATGGAAATAATAATAAAGCAATAAATATATTAAAATAGTAATAATAAAATATAAAAAACATAATAAAAGGACAAATAATAAATCAAATCATGAACTACTGATAAATAAAATGATATAATGATAATTATATAAATGACTAATGATCATATGATTAAATAAAATAATTAAAGGAAGAATAAATTAATAAAAACAAATCAAAATAAAACACAACACAAATGAATGGTTGCTTTCTTAAAACAACACACACATAAGTTTGCAACAAGGATTCTCAGATCCTTAGTTAGATTCTTCAAAGGGTATTAAGCGTGTATGCTAAAAAACAATAAAACACTTTGCTTACCTGAATTGCTGACCCTGTCTTCTTCTCCGGGTTCAACACCAGTGTCATAAAGTTCTTCTAATATGAAGGAAGAAGAGGACAGGGTCGGTGTTTTATTGTTTTTTTAGCATACACGCTTAACACTTTTGGTGTGCGTTCTTGGTGGCTCTCTCTCCGCCACTGACCCCTCTTCTCGCTTAAAAAGCATCTCTCCGACTCAATGACTGAGACGAAACAGGTGTTAGTCATGACGTCTGCATTGCTTCTGATTGACTTGGGTGTTCGACCACGCCTTCCCCGCCACAAAGTATTAAAGAAATAATTATCTAAATAAATAGTTTTATTTAAAGCAGAGGTTTGTACACTGTAAAAAAGTGATTACTTTTAAAAAATGAGTAAAATTGTTGACTTAAAATTGCCAAGCTAACTTAATATTTATAATTATGAACATACACTGTAAAAAAATGCTGTGCTCCACACAATCGAGTTGTGTTGGGGCAACAGGAAGGAATTAAGTTAACTTATTCGTCTGGACAAATTTAAGTAGATTGAACATAAAACAATAAAGTTGTCTCAAAAAACCCTGAAGAATTGTGTTTTGTTTTAAATAAGTAGTTTGAACAAACGGCAAACATCATTTTTTGAGTGTAGTTTACAGTATTTATATAATAATTTTAAGGGAACTAATCGCCGCCAACCTGATTTCACCAAGTAGGACATGTTCCTGGATTGACATCTATGTTGATCCTTGAACAACATTCCAATCAGCAAATCAGAATTAAGGGAAATGTTTACAAGTTTAGGGTTACTGTTAGGTTTATGCACTTCTACATAGTTGTTATCTATTATTCCCCTCTGATTTTGGGAATAGTTTACTGTTATTGGGTAGGCAATAGATATGGATTACAATTTCCAACAAAAATGATGTTCTAGGATTAACATAGATGTTAATCCAGGATCGCATCATACTTGGCAAAATCATGACATGCACTTATCGCTTTAAAAGCAATGCGTTTACTCACTTTTTTGAATGTAAATTCAAGAAATCACTTTTTACAGAGTATAATCAGTTGCGAAAATACTTTTTTTCTTTCAATTCAATTCAATTCAATTGAAGTTTTTTTGTATAGCACTTTTCACAATAATTATCCTTTCAAAGCAGCTTTACAAAAGTGCACATTATTGCATTACAATCAAAATCAGAAAAGGTTAAGGTTATTATTAGTTACCATAACTTTATTAATTACTAACTTTACCTGATTAATTAGTAAATAATAGCTTTTAACAGTTAAGAGTTATTATAAAAATAGTTAACCTGCAGTTATATAGTACACTGTAAATGAGTGTAGTTAACTCAAAATGTACTGAAAGTTAATTCTACTCATTTGAAAAGAGTTTGGACTCTTAATTAAATACCTCATTACTTCAACTTAAATAGAGTAAGTTCACAGTACTTGAATAGATTAGTTTAACTTAAATGGTTTGTAGCAATCGTTTCCTCAAATGGTTTGAGTTGCCTCAACTTATTGGGTTTTACAGTACTCAGTTGGTTTAAATTCTCTTCATTTATTATTACTTCATTTATTACTCTTCACAGTACTCATTAGGATTAGTTTTTGAACTTAAATGGTTTGTTGCAATCAGTTTGCTCAAATGGTTTGAGTTACCGTAACTTTTTGGGTTTTACAGTGTATATAAAGTCAATAAGATTGTTACATAAATGCCATTTGATTTGGTTTATTACCAGTTTGAATTACAATTAAACGTAATTACATTTGATGATGCACAAATGAAAAAGTTCAACAAAGTTCACCTTTTTTGTATTTGTGTTCAGGTCAATGCTGTTCCCCTGAAGTCCTCCTGGGTGATGACTTGTTCATATGCTCCTTCTGGAAACCTCGTGGCCAGCGGCGGACTGGACAACATGTGTACCGTCTACAACCTGAAGACACCCGTAGTCAAGACTGTGAAAGAGCTGGATGCTCACACAGGTACAGCACACACCTGAAATTTAAACGAGAGCATTTACTTTCTTGCAAACATGTACACAAGTGTCTGCCATGTTGTGTCTCTCTATCTTTTATAGGTTACTTGTCCTGTTGCCGTTTCATAAGTGACACTGAGATCGTCACCTCTTCTGGTGATACCACATGGTTTGTGAATGTATCTTTTACATATAAATCAATTGTTCTGCTTAAATAGAGTACACTGAAAAAAATGATTCATTGAATTTACACATTTTTTTTTAGGTAAGGTAAGTGGTTGCAAACAATTACATTAGCTGAATTTAATCAAACAAATTAAATTTAGTAATGCACAACTTTATTTATTTGTTTGAATTCAGCCCATATAAATTGTTTGCAACCACTTACCTTAAAATAATTGAGTAAATCCAATGAACCATTATTTGAGTGTATAATGTGTGTAGTATGAATCTATGCATTCTACAGTGGCCATTTTGTTATCATCACATGACCCGAGTGGGTAAATTGCAAAACTTTACGACCATTAAAGGGTTAGTTCACTCACAAAATATTTTTAATTCTGTAATTAATTACTCATCTTCACGTCTTTCCAAATCCCAGAGACCTTCGTTCAGGAGCACAAATTAAGATATTTTAGATGAAATCCAGGAGCTCTCCATAGACATCAATAGTATTGAGCCATTCAAAGTCCAGAAAAGGAACCAAAAACATCAAAAATGTCTTCAAATGTAATCATACGAAGCTCCAAAAACACTTTTGTGCACCAAAAACATGTAAAAACCAACATTTGCTCTTCCTTCTGATATCAATGTGCAAAAGCATATGCATCATATTACTTTAACCCTTTCACTTTACTCACTCATTACTTTAACTGCCTACTCTACCAAACGGTTGACCATATTTTGACTGTTTTAAATAATGACTGGTAAAGTAACTTAAAGAATGACTGTTTTAAATAATTAAAACACACACAGCATTTCTGTCAAACAAACATAATCCTCTTTCACTACTACACTTGGTTTTGGTTTTATTGTAAAAAAAATAAATAAACAAGAAAACATGTTAAATGAGAATATGAAATATGTTATGGCAAACTTCAAGAAATAAACATGATTTATTATTCAAAAATGTTTTATTTTGAATATTTTTTAAATAAACTTCATATTTTTTAGATTTTCATAGTTTTTGTATTAATTCCGGTACTTTTACCATAAACCGACATATAAACTATTTGGTAGAGGTTGATATTTTAGAAATTATGGGATGTGTTGAAAAAAATGCATTGATTGTGTTAACTAGCCACATTGGGAGTTAAGAAATGCAATCCAAAAATGTTTTTTTTTTTTTTGGTGGGGCAGTGGTAATACAACATATGGCCATTAGCATAACACGCAAATATTCTATTGCCTGTAGTAAACGAAACATGCAAGAAAGGACAGGACAACAAAGTTGTTTTTACTGATTTTATTGGTGCACAAAATTGTTCTTGGAGCTTCATATGATTACAGTTAAGCCACTGAAGACACATGGATTGTTTTGACAATGTTTTTGCTTCCTTTTTCTGGACTTTTTGAACCATTGTTGTATATGGAGAACGAGAGAGCTCTCGGATTTCATCTAACCTACCTTCATTTGTGTTTGTTAATGACTAACACTTAATTAGCTTAATGACTAATGATTTACATTTCAGTTTGTTGTGTACAGAAAGCCATTACGCAATCTCAAACAAGTTTTTAATCTGAATAAAAAGCAAAAGTCAGTCCAAAGGCACTCAAAAAATGTGGAATAAATATTAAAAAGGCTTTATTTACATGGTTATTCCTTAAAACTGTGCCTATGTGTTTCCGCAAACACTTCCTCACATCGTTTTCGAGTGCATTGGACTGACTTTTGCTGTTTAATTTCATTAATCCCTTAGCCAATGAGCACAGACACATTATTTAAGCTACTCCTGAGCCCTTTTTGTTTGATTTTGGACGTGTTTTAATACGTTCATTGAGATTGCATGGAAAGAGAAGCAATTTTGTGTTTCGTAGAAGAATATTTTTCAGTAAATAATGGCAGAATTTTCATTTTTGATTGAACTTTTCCTTTACATCCACAAATCGCAGAATTTCCTAAGAAATTGAGTACTAAAATCAATGACAAATCAGTGTTACTTGCTATTTTATTGTATTTACTAAAGTCAGAAGTCTTTCTAACCCAATTATTGTTTAGTATGGCAAGCATTTTGACTTTTTCTTAATATCAATAAAGAGTTAGGGTGGCTCTGTGCTTAGCACAGTCGCCTCAAAGCAAGAAAGTCGCTAGTTTGAGTCCCGGCTGGACCAGCTGGCATTTCTGTGTGGAGTTTGCATGTTCTCCATGTGTTGGTGTGGGTTATCTCTGGGTGCTCCGGTTTCCCCCACAATCCAAAGACATGCGCTATAGGTGAATTGAATAAGCTAAAATTGGCCATAGTGTATGAGTGTGTGTGTGAATGAGTGTGTATGGGTATTTCCCAGTACTGGGTTGCGGCTGGAAGGGCATCCACGTAAAACATATGCTGCAATAGTTGACAGTTCATGCCGCTGGGGTGACCCCTGATTAATAAAGGGACTAAGCTGAAAAGAAACTGAATGAATCAATGAATTTTAATCCACAGCCTCTGCAAAAGGTCCTCAGTAGATTCATTACATCGTCTGGAGTGTGTAGGTGCAAACATGTTCGCTGACGTTATTTGTTTGCAACAGAAAGGGAACGTGTGTGTGTGTGTGTGTGTGTGTGTGTGTGTGTGTGTGTGTTATTGCACTTCAAAATTGTACTTTTGCTTCTCCTGCATATATTTTAGGTAGAATTACATTACCTACACAATATCAGTTGGCAAATCTCCTAACATTTGATTTACATCATTCCATGACAAGAAGTTCACACTCCAGACCTTTTTTTTTGCAGAAGCTGTGGATTAAAGCTAATAATGGTGTAAATAATGATCAGTATAAGCTTTTTTTGACCCTCAAAGTGGTGCTGATGTCAATGGACCCAAACATCATAGCTTAGCAACCAATCAGAAACATGCCTTCAAATAATAAGTGAAATACTTTTGCTCCAATTTGTTCAATTTCTTGACATTTGTCTTGCAGTGCACTGTGGGATTTGGAGACTGGAAAGCAGAAGACGGTTTTCCTAAACCATGTTGGCGACTGTATGTGTCTGTCTCTGTCCCCTGACAATAACATGTTCATATCTGGGGCTTGCGACTCTCTGGCCAAGCTGTGGGACATCCGAGATGGCCAGTGCAAGCAGACCTTCCAGGGTCACACAAGTGACATCAACGCCATCTCAGTGAGTTCAATGGCAAATATTTCACACAGTACTGAGAAAACGCTAAAGGGTTGCATCACAGTATGGGTCTTCAGTGGTTCAACTGTAATCATATGAAGCTCCAAGAACAATTTTGTGCACCAAAAAAATCCGTAAAAATGACTTTGTTCATCCATGACTTTTCTTGCATGTTTCATTTACTTCAGGCAATACAATATTTATGTGTTGTTTTACCCATAGTGATACGATGCATATGCTTGTGCACACTGACCTCACAAGCAAGAAAACATTGGCGAAAAAAGTCATTTTTACAAGTTTTTTGGTGCACAAAAGTGTTTTTGAAGCTTCTTCCTATGATTACATTTGAAATTACATAGAAATTTATGACATTTTTGGTTCGTTTTTTGGTTTCTGGTTCCTTTCCATGTTTCCATCCAAAGATACCAATTAAACTTTTTGTGTAAAATAGGAATATAACATAAAACATTTGCGAATAAAGCACCATTTCCGAGTCAAAGAGAACAAAGTTTACACTTCCTTATAAACTGCCACCAAATATCAAAACATAAAAAATAATTTGCTTAGGTAGGAGAAGCCACTGTGGGCCTTTTTAATATAATAAGTGGAGTTTCACAAACTAATTTCAAGAGGAGCACATGATATGATTGATCGTGACTGGTCTCCCATCCGTAATCATTAGCAAACCAATCGGATTATTCTAAACTCACTATAAATATCCTGTCTAGCATTACTCCCTTCTCTTTGTTTCCCCCAGTCCACCCCATCTCCTCCTTCTCCTCCTTTACCAGGGGGAGTTTGAGAACTACCTGATCTCGTACCCCCTGACATGCTCATTGACCAGGCAGGAGCCTTGGGCTCAATTATCTCTGAGCTCAGGGTTCTCTCTCAAAACAGCATGCCAAACCTTCTGATATTATCAATCAATATCTAAGTGCGAATTCTTGAAATTACTTAAGATGGAACGCAATGAATGTGCATGGCTTTTGGAGATTTTCTTTCTAAATAGGTAATAATACTGAACCACTTTGATGACAGACTTTGGCTGAGGGATTTTAGAATGGTTTCAGATGGTTTACAATGTAGTCGGTCCACTGATTTATTCATGAATGCTGTCTCATCATGGCCATTTTCTTATCACATGATCTGTAAAAACAAAATCACATGACTTTTTCTATGCGCATGCTGAACTTTATTAGGTAAATGAGTTTCCATCATAGTTTATGCGCATTTCTTCTTATCATCATCAAATAAAAAGTTTATCCTGAAAGTTCATCTTATTTTATTCACATTTTCAAAATGTATGCACATCTTGGCATTTCCATTAAACATTTTATGAGATATTCCAAAATTTGCATAAAAATAGGTGGATGTAAACCTAATAATGATAATGATGACATTAACTTTCCAACGGTTTCCGAGATTTGAGTTTTTACAATGGAGTATATGCACAGCTAGTGTTTTTCAGCCAGCGATAAACTTCCGGTGAGAGGTTTCTGTAACTATTTTTAATTTAATAAGGTTCCTTTTATGGCATCAATGTTGTAACGTAATTAAAATACAATCAGTTAAATAGACTTAAGGATTCATTAAGTTGTCCAAGCGTAAAATGAGATGAAAGACCGTTTAACACAAGCTCCATCAGTAGCAGCAGGCTAGAGCAGAAACTCCATTGAAAATGCTGGAGTAAAATAAATTTCCAAATTTTAAAGACATGGCGTCAAAACATTTAATTTAATGCAGTGCTTGTCCGGTCTGAGACCCACTTTATATCGTACATCAATCAGGTGGTGAAAATCATTTATTTTTAAAGAAATCAGATTTTAAAAGTGGTGATTTTGTAATAAAAGCGATAGCAACTGTGCTGGCTGACTGAACATTAAAAGTCTGTGTGCATATACCCCATCGCCCAGCAAAGCTTATACGTCTAAATCTTCTTCTTTCTGCAGTTCTTACCCTCTTCCACTGCGTTCATCACTGGCTCGGATGACTGCACATGCAAGATGTACGATATTCGCGCTGATCAAGAAGTGATCTGCTACCAGGATGCATCCCTGAACAGTGGAGTTACATCAGTGGCTCTGTCCGTGTCTGGACGCCTCATCTTTGCTGGTTATGATGATTTCAACTGCAATATTTGGGACTCACTAAAGGGCGAGAAAGTTGGTGAGTTGAAAGTTTAATAAAGACCCTTTTGAAGGAAACCAAATCACTTGATGTCATCAAGCTAGTCTCATGTAGCCAAATGGTCCAAAAACCAAGCAGAAGCTTTATGACTGACATGTAAAGCAACCAATCACAGTTCATTTTGTTCAGTAGCAGTACTGGGGTGCTGAAATCTAACAATGATGCCCTACAATAACAAACTGCTGGATGTATATGTACTGTAAACTACACATACTTTAAAAATCCCAGCATTTATTCTGATAATTGTTGATTGTCACAGCTGTAAACATGATGGATTTCTTAATACATATGAAGAGGTTTGCCATCATGTTAGTTTCCAGGCAGCTAGTTAAACAACTTAGCACACACTTCTCTTGGAAATCCTGTAAAATTCATCCAATCAGATGATGACTTTAAAATGTTTCCAAATTGTATCTATCAGACATCAAGCTAATGGTGCATGGGCATGATGTCTGAGCATGAGACTTATATTTTATGACAGATATTTTGTGAATACATTTTTTAATCATACAAAAAAAGTGTCACCTTAAGAATTGTTAATTCTTGTTAATTAAGATGTTTTTCTTGCAATTATTAATTTAAATACTGAAATTGTAAATGTTTTTCTATAAATTGGGAGCTAGAAATGTTGAAAGAAAAAGTAGAATTAAAAGATAACGTCTCAATTTTAATCCTGTGTCAGAAACAGGCGTCCAAACACCCATCTATTTATTTTATAAAAGCATACTATAGATATTACTCAAAATAATTAATCCACAAAAGGTTTTTATTTCCTTTTTGACCTCATAATATTAAATCAAAATGTTTTAACATTCTGTTCCTGGGCTTATTCAATCAATTAGATAAATAAAATCAAAATGTACAATACATATTGATTTTAAATGGACTATTGCTGTGTTTATACTAGTATTTATACAATTAAATGTTAAATTCAAATAACTTCCCCTCCCTTTTCAACTATATCTTTCCTTTGATTGGTGTTTACTATCTCAAGAGGGGCGGGATTACCCTGTCAATTGCATGAGATTCACCAATAACAAATCACTTTACCAATCAAACCCCGCCTTAACATTCCAAAAAAAAGTAAATACTTTAAAAAAAAGCAGCTTTAAGCCGCGATCACGCTGCACTTTTCGCCCCATATGCTTATTTCACGTGGCCGTCATTTTAAAATACGAAATTGAGGCTGCGGTGGGAAGAAACTCAGAAGTATAGGATCAGCACTATAAACATTGCAACAACATGCTGTGCACCGACGATAAACCTCCAGCTGTTGCTGTGATTTCAAAATGCAGAAATGGTGTAAACATCACTTTAATATCATTCAGTTAAGTTTAATTTAAACAATTAAACGCATATTAGGCATCAAACTACATTACAATCTCTTTAAGAGTGTCCTCCTAGGCTTCAGTTCATGGCAGCAGGTAAACACAGTGGGGACGCTTCTCTGTTTCAGCCAATGTAAGCTGGTGAGCGATAAAACAATGCAGTCCTCTGTAGCACACCCTTATGTTGTCTGTAATAGTGCTGTCCTGGTACTGATGTTTTAAAAATGTCCATTTTCTGCTAACATTTAAGCGCCGCTGAGTGCGTTCTTAAACAGCTGACTTGCCAAAGTATCCACCAGTGCTCAACAGAAATGACTGTGATTGGCCGTGAAGGTCATCAGTTCACCGCTCTTCACAGATTGCAAACACAGATACACAGGCACTGGCGTTTTAAAGGCGCGAATATCAGTCGAGTCACCAAGCGGATCGCTCATCTGTGTTTGCACTCGGTAAACATCGGTGAAGTGCGGGGAACTGATGACCTTTACGGCCAATCACAGTCATTTCTGTTGAGCACGTGAACACAATGGCAAATCAGCGCTGTTTAAGAACGCCATCAACAGTGCCTTATATCAGTGGTTCTCAAACTTTTTTCATCAAGTACCACCTCAGAAAAAAAGTTGTCTCTGCAATGACCACCATAATGTGCAGTATTGAAATGCAGTAGCGTAGGCCCAGTAAAGCAACTACAGCTCTGTACAGCTCAAAAACGAGGTAGATTAATTCCTATTATTAAGAATATTTATTATTGTCAGCCACTTTAAACATTTTAAATAGCTTGAACATTAACACTGTATTTGCATGTTCTCCCTGCGTTTGCGTGGGTTTCCTCCGGGTGCTCCGGTTTCCCCCACCATCCAAAGACATGCTGTACAGGTGAATTGGGTAGGCTAACATTGTCCGTAGTGTATGAGTGTGAGTGAGTGTGTATGGATGTTTCCTAGAGATGGGTTGCAGCTGGAAGGGCATCCGCTGCGTAAAACATGTGCTGGAAAAGTTGGTGGTTCATTCAGCTGTGGTGACTCCAGATTAATAAAGAGACTAAGCCGAAAAAAAAAAAATGAATGAATGAATTAACACTGTACTGTGCTTATATGTAATAAAACTAAACAAAAAATACATAAAAACATCAACATTTAAATTAAAATGTGCTTTTACAAGTTAAAAATGGTAGGTTACTGTTCTTAAAAAGTAAAAACAAAAAAACTCCTGTACTTAAATGTAAAGTATTAACATATAGTAGCCTATTTATCAACACCTCGAAATATTGCCTGGACCTCATAAATATAGGCTATATGTTATCATATTCATATATAAACCATTTTTGATAAATACTTTAATATATGTAGCATGTGCATATGACATATTTGATTCCTTCGCGTACCACTAGAAGGAATTCCGCGTACCACTAGTGGTACACGTACCACAGTTTGAGAACCACTGCCTTATATGATAACAGGAAATGGACTTTTTTTTTTATTTCAGTACCAAAATTTTGTCTAATATAGTGAAAGAATCAGTTCATTAACTTGAGTTTGATAAATGGCATCTAAAACGTGTGCTTGGAAAAGAAAACGTTAGCTAACTAGTGCCATTTCCCTTAACTTAGCAGAAAATGAGGTCTGATATCCCTTTTTATTTTCACTATTCATTCAGAACGGACCTTTGGGTCACTCGGAAGGCGGTGAAAGTATAAATTTGTGTCACTTTCTCTTCGCTGATAAGATATACAGCCAGGTACACAACATTCCTATGTGACTCCGAGCGATACTTCCGGGTTTCTTCCCACCGCAGCCTTGATTTCGCTGTTTAAAATGGCGACCGCCTATAGACTTCTATTCATACACAAGCGAATGCAGCAAACTGAAAACACAAGCTTGTGCGACATGTTTCACAGTTTGCTGCGTTGTGAAGTTCAAGCTTGGTAAACTCTGACCTGCGAAATCGCATTGTGACTTTATGAGACCAATCGAAGATCAAAACATGACCTCTCTGTACTTAAAATATGGACCAATCGCTCGCTTTTTAAAATGTCTAATCATCTTGTTTAATCCCGCCCCTTTTCGCAGCACCGTACGACAGAATTTCGCATGCTCAAACACTAGTGTGACTGCGGCTTTACTCAGCTATACATCCCAATAAGGAAGAAAAGACTTCTGTTTAATGCTGACTTTAAACCCACTGGTGCAAATTTGCCTCTACCTTTCCCACATCTCAAAAGTCTTGCCATTTATTTTCCTTTCTTAACGTTGCATTACTAAGAAACGATCCATAGTGCAAATAAACGAGTATTTTCACAGTACGAGTAACAATCTAGTGCAGTGTTTCTCAACCACGTTCCTGGAGGACCCCCAGTTCTGCACATTCACCATGTCTCCTTAACCAAACACACCTAATTCAGATCATCAGCTCATTAGCACAGACTGAAAGGCCTGTAACGGGTGTGACAGACAAAACACGCAGTGCTGGTGGCCCTCCAGGAACGTGGTTGAGAAACACTGATCAAGGGCAAAGATCTGTAGCTAATTCGGTTTCATTGCAGCTTTAAATAAATGCACACTAAGATCAAATTCATCTTCTCACTTTCTGTATTTCCTCTCTCTCTCTCTCTAGGTGTGCTGTCTGGTCATGACAACAGGGTGAGCTGCACCGGTGTACCAGGAGATGGCATGTGTGTGTGCACTGGCTCATGGGACAGCTTCTTGAAGATCTGGAACTGAGCCAGATCCTGTCATAAGACGAGAACAAGAAAGAAAGGATGAGGAGAAGGTCGAGAAAGAGGAAGAAAAAAAACGGTCTAAGCAACAAAGAAGCACACAAAGGTCCAGCTGAATGTGTGGGAATCTCCGGAAGACTGGCTGTTATTAGAATATATAAATGGAGTATTTAATTGTAAACATGTAAGTTGCAACTAACAGGAAGTTTGCATTAAAGTTATCAACAAAAAAAAAAGAAAGGCGACACTCTTGTGACAACAATACGGTGACTTGAATTTATAGTGTTTCTGACAGCTTAAAAAAAAAAACGAAATAACTAAATGATCATTTAAGAATTAACAAAATAGCATACGATATTTTTTTAGATGAAATATTTTTATTTATTAGGCGCGATGCTAGAATGCAGAAGAAATTGTACAGTTACTTTTTTTCCAACAATCCACACTGACTGTCTGAGATCTGATTTTGGTGGCTATATTTTGTTTTCATTTCTAACAATCTTTCCCCCTTCAAAATGACACGATTCGATAAAAGATCAAATGTATTCACTTCTTTCCTCCTTTTGTAGGACTTTTACATGCAAGACAGTTCCTCTTAAATATTGCAGTGGTTACTTGAATACCTTTCTAATAAACATAGTGTTCTGCATTAAACAATACTTTAGTGTGTGTGCAGTGTGTGTCTGTAAAGCTCTGAGTTGTGAAAATGGGTGTTTTGTGATTTTAGGCCATTTGCTAATGACTATCGGCTAGGGCTGCACGATATTGGAGATATTTTTTTTCTCTGTGATTTATATTGTGATATGAATACAATTTAATCTATTTAGAAAGTCATTCATTTAGATTGATCAGGATGATTTTGAAGGGGAGTGAAACATGTATAAGTCTATATATTA
Organism: Danio kyathit; assembly: GCA_903798195.1. Classification (NCBI taxonomy): domain Eukaryota; kingdom Metazoa; phylum Chordata; class Actinopteri; order Cypriniformes; family Danionidae; genus Danio; species Danio kyathit. The sequence goes on along the minus strand of LR812537.1, from coordinate 8,544,725 downwards.
TTTTATATTAATATATATTTTATAATATTTATTTTATACAGTTGAAGTCAGAATTATTAGCCCCCCTTTGATTTATTTTATTTTTTTAATATGTCTCAAATGATGTTGAACAGAGCAAGGAAATTTTCATAGTATGTCTGATAATATTTTTTCTTCTGGAGAAAGTCTTATTTGTTTTACTTCGGCTAGAATAAAATCAGTTTTTAATTTTTTAGAAACTATTTTAAGGTCAATATTATTAGCCCCTTTAAGCAATATATTTTTCCGATAGTCTACAGAACAAATCATCATTATACAATAACTTGCCTAATTACCCTAACCTGTCTCGTTAACCTAATTAACCTAGTTAAGCCTTTAAATGTCACTTTAAGCTGTATAGAAGTGTCTTGAAAAATATCTAGTAAAATATTATTTACTGTCATCATGACAAAGATAAAATAAATCAGTTATTAGAAATGAGTTATTAAAACTATTATGTTTAGAAATGTGTTGAAAATATCTTCTCTCTGTTAAACAGAAATTGGGGAAAAAATAAACAGGGGGGCTAATAATTCTGACTTCAACTGTACATATAATAAACAAACTACAGTCATAGATAAACACAATGGAGCAAAGATTAAGTGACATAATTTGTGGTCTCTGGGGAGTCTAACAGTATTCAGGTACATTAATTTAATAATTAAATGTAAAATAACATTTCATATACATCTTTATTAGTTACAAACCATATAATTTATTGCTTCTGAATGCTTTAAACTATCCTAAAATGCTCACACAGTTACTGGAATTATTAAAAACGCAAACAAATGACAAACTTTCAATATATTATGGTTCAATTCGGAAGTGACTCCACAAATCTCCTGTGTTTTAACCTGTGGTTTCTGGTCAACTATAATCCCAACTCAACATTTTGCAATGTGACTATTGTGGATAGACACATTACGATATCAATGCTGAAACGATATCTATTGTGCAGCCCTACTATCGGCATAATTTATAACAATGTTGATCTATGCGTTTTTACTTTATTGGTTGAATAAATAATTTTAATATGCACATTTCATGCAGACAAACTTGCATTAGGCACTGTCAGAATCTAGGACAGTATGAACACTGTAAAAATCATTTCTTACTTAGTTTTTGTCTCATTTCTAGTCTAAATATCCAAATATACTTAAAAAGAAGCATTTTCTAGACAAGTAAAGACATTTTGTCTTGTTTTCAGAAATAATAAGCCAAAATTAAGTAAGTTTTACCTTAAAACAAGCTAAATAATCCGCCAATGGGGCAAGCAAAATAATCTTACTTCAAAGTGAAAACAAGTCTATTTTACTTACTCTATTAGCAGATTATTAAGCTTGTTTTAAGGAAAAACTCACGTAATTTTGTCTTATTATTTAAAAAAAAAAGACAATATGTCTTTACTTGTCTAGAAAATGCTTCTTTTTTAGTATATTAAGATATTTGGACAAGAAACGAGACAAAAAAAACTCACTTTTTGCAGTGAAATAATATTGTAAGGGAAATCTTATGTGTGAAATGTAAGTTTAATAGCATAATAAAGTGTATAATAAGAGTTACATCACCAATAAAAATCAGCCCAGACGAAGTGACTAAGACGGTTTAGTTATCCAGGTCAGAATTTGTGTTCATGTCAATTTACAATCCGAGTCTCAAGTCGGACGCTTTTAGTTCTGCAGTGAAACCTAATTCCTTTAAGTATATTACCACCGACTGCAATCTCAGTCACCTTGGGAAAGTAGATCAGGCAGTTGTTTTTTCTTTCACTTAAGAAGGAAGACGTGAGACTTACTCTTAATCCACTTTCAATGGAGCTTTTCTCAGAGAAACGTCAGCAGGAACCCGAAGACAAGATGACCAATAAGTGTCTAAAGATCCTATTCTTGAGGAAGTGTAAGGCCCTTCATTGCTGCAAAATAATTTGTGACATTTATAAACTGGTGCAAAACACAAAAATAACATTACAAATTAAACTGCATTGCACTTAAATAAATAATATGATATCAGTCACACAGTACACTCACCATCAACTTTATTAGGTACACCTTATTTGTACCGGGTTTGACCCCCTTTTGCCTATAGAACTGCCTTAATCCTTCGTAGCACAGATTCAACAAGGTACTGGAAAATTTCTTAGAGATTTTGCTCCATATTGACATGATAGCGTAACGCTGTTGCTGCAGATTTGTTGGCTGCACATCCATGATGCGAATCTCCCGTTCCACCACATCCCAATGGTGCTCTATTGGATTGAGTTATGGTGACTGTGGAGGACATTTGAGTACAGTGAACTCACTGTCATGTTCAAGAAACCAGTCTGAGATGATTACTGCTTTATGACATGGTGCGTTATCCTACTGGAAGTAGCCATCAGAAAATGGGTGCACGGTGGTCATAAAGAGATGGACATGGTCAGCAACAATACTCAGGTAGGCTGTGGCATTGACACAATGCTCAATTGGTACTAATGGGCCCAAAGTGTGCCAAGAAAATATCCCCCACACCATTACACCACCAGCCTGAACCATTGATACAAGGCAGGATGGATCCATGCTTTCATGTTGTTGACGCCAAATTCTGACCCTACCGAATATCGCAGCAGAAATCGAGACTCATCAGACCAGGCAACGTTTTTCCAATCTTCTATTGTCAAATTTTGGTGAGCCTGTGTGAATTGTAGAATGTGAATCAGTTTCCTGTTCTTAGCTGACAGGAGTGGCCTTCTGCTGCTGTAGCCCATCTGCCTTAAGGTTGGACGTGTTGTGTGTTCAGAGATGCTCTTTTGCATGCCTCAGTTGCATTGAATGGTTATTTGAGTTACTGTTGCCTTTTTATCACCTGGAACCAGTCTGGCCATTCTCCTCTGATTTCTGGCATCCACAAGGCATTTGCACCAACAGAACTGCTGCTCACTGGATATTTTCTCTTTTTTTACGATCATTCCCTGTAAACCCTAGAGATGGTTGTGCGTGAAAATCCCAGTAGATCAGCAGTTTCTGAAATACTCAGACCAGCTCATCTGGCACCAACAACCATGCCACGTTCAAAGTCACTTAAATCCCCTTTCTTCCCCATTCTGATGCTCGGTTTGAACTGCAGCAGATCGTCTTGACCATGTCTATATGACTAAATGCATTGAGTTGCTGCCATGCGATTGGCTGATTAGAAATTTGTGTTAACAAACAGTATACATAATAAAGTGGCCGGTGAGTGTATAGCAACATGTATGGGTGCAACAGTTTTCATAAAGACATTAAAACCGTTTATACTACAAATAGTTTCATATATTGGGCAGTAAAAAGAAGTAAATGACAAGAAACGTGAATAAACACATTAAAGACTCTCCATAAATGCAATAAACCATAAATCATTGGTCAGATTCATTTTGCTTAGCTGAAGCACAAAATGCTCTCAGGGAAAAAGAAATAAACAAATAAATACATTACTTTTGTAAAAGTTAATTTATTAATTTATTAAGTTCATTAATGCATATCTTCATTTTATGCAGTCCAAAGTTAAGGAAAACTAAAAAAACAGAAATGTATAAATAATTGCAAGACATTTGGTTGCGCTGTATTTTTTTTTAAACCATACTTTCCCCTCTATGGCCCTACTACATCCTCCTCTGTCAAGAATAATTTTCGTGAACTTCTGCTAAAACATTTGTCTGATTTGTACAAAAGTAGATAGTATGGAACTCAAGGTGATTAATTAAGGCATTTTTTAATAATACATAAATAAATATGACAGTCCACACAAAATGGAGGCTGTCATGGGCTGCGCCCGAAATTGCCCTTCTACCTAGTATGTACTGCATTTGAATTTAAATGTACTACTGGGCCGTTAGAAAAGTAAGTTTTACAGTATACAGTATATACAGCAGGGGTGCTCAACCCTATTCCTGGCGATCGACCTTCCTGCAGTTTTCAGTAGCAGCCCTTATCAAACACACCTGCCTGTAATTATCAAGTGCTCCTCACGTTCTAAATAATTGGTTCAGGTGTGTTTGATCAGGGTTGGAGCTGAAATCAGCTGGAAGGTCGATCGCCAGGAACAGGGTTGAGCACCCCTGATATACAGTATATGTGAGCAGTATGAATGAAACTACATCCTACATGTACTACATTTATTATTTTGTGATCATGTGACCTAGCCACGTCAGTTGCGTTGCTTCACTCCCATTCGTGAATTCTCTCACGGTGGATCAAGGGATAGCCTAGCGTGCATCCAATGCATAGTAGTAGGTCATCCAGGAACTTCTGGTGTACTGTTTTTCAAATTCTATGAATTTGGACATACTACTCGGCTTGCATACTGTTTTTAGCAGAATATATAGTATGGAAGTATGTGATTTCGCATGCAGCCGTAGAGTTTTCAGTCTTGGGCTGCATCCGAAACCACATACTTCCATACTATACAATACGCTAAAATCAGTATGAAAGCCGAGTAGTTCGTCCAAATTCATAGAAATCGAAAATCAGTATGCGAGAAGTACCCGGATGACTTACTACTTCCAGCGAGATTCTGAAGTGCGCATTCCATGCATGATGCGCTATCCCATGATGCCCCGCAAGAGAATTCATGAATGGGAATGAAGCGACACAACTGACGCAGGTAGGTCACGTGACCATGACAAAATGGCGGATGTAGTACGTCCGAATTCCATTCATACTTCTTACATTCATACTGTATAGAACGTACTTTTCTAACGGCTGAGTAGTACCTTTGAATTCAAATGCAGTACCTACCGAGTAGTAGGTGGTTTTGGATGCAGCCTTGGTGTTTACATGGTGCTTGTTATGATGACGATCATGAGCTTAGGTTGTCTGCCACCTAGTGGGCGGGATACATGAATATTGTAACAATAGGCAAACGCGTTTGTAAAATACAGCATTTTACAACAATTTTTTAAAATGCTCAAAATAGGCAACATGAATGTATCTTTGACTTGTTAGGACTTGTTTTATATCGAAAGACAACATCCTTGAGATTTTATATATTGGTTTATTAGGCAACTCTCTGTAGTAAATCAATTTAGCTAAGTTTCAAGGCTAAGTTTAGCCAGGATAGCTTGAAAATACCAGCTTAATCCCTTATCTTGCTTTTGCGCAAAAGCCCCCAGGTTGCCTAAAATAAAAATAAATAAAAATATTAATAACAATAACAATGTTGTCTTTCAATACAAAATACATTGGCTTTTTGTTACTTGTTATGTGTGGCACGTCATATGTTACTCAAAATACTTAATGATACAATTTATGCCATAATGATGATAACCTGTTTTCTTTTGTTACTTCCACCAAGACTGCTGGCCCAATATTCACCAAATATGAATGCCTCGAGGATGTATATTTGCAAAGCTTTAACATACACTAAACTTGATGTGTCATTGCCACTTCACGCTGACCACACCACATCAATTTGGTAACAGCGCCACCTGATGGTCAAAAATATAAACCATTACATCTTACCATGAATTTTCTGCCATTTTGACTACTACAATCATCTTAAAACGTCTTTAATTATTAACTGGTGCAGTTATGAACTTTGCCCCTTAATTGCAGCTATGCGTATTAATACTAATATTATTGTTATCAACTAAACACTAAGGAGATAATTTCCCGTCGAATGCTAAATGAGTTGAATGTTAATTAGGTGACGTTGACGGTGCTTTTAGTATGGCCTTACTTACCTCATGAATATTAATTAGATTCTCCTGACGTGTCATGCAGCCTTCCAATGCCAAATGGCCGCCTTATGAATATTCAAGATAAAGCCTTCTCCCTAGTAGGATTTGTAAAGTCTCCTCACGGTCACGGGAGTGATATTACCGCAGTCGGCGTGTTTGGTCTGTCTGGTTTGTCCTGCAAAAATGTCCTCAAGGAAATTCTTCGTCGGAGGCAACTGGAAAATGAACGGAGATAAAGAGTCTCTGGGCGAGCTCATAATGACCTTGAACACGGCCAGTCTCAACGATGAAACAGGTCCATGGCGTTTGTTTGATGCGGTGTTGTTTAGCTGAGAGCATATCTAGCGAAAAGTACATGCATTTGTTTAATTAACACGATTATTCTGTTGCGTTTTGAATAGTTTGGACGCCACTTTCTTTAATGAGGTCACGTGACACTTTAAATAGACGGAGGCTCACGTAGACTTGTGTGACTTAAAGACGTTTGAACTGTTTTACGTAGAAACTTGTATAAGAAATTGTCAGATTTTTTAAATATACTTATTAATTTTATTAGTTCATGCTATCACAGTCACATTCAGGCGTAATGTAAGCTTAATTTATTTTAATTACGGTCTTCTGCCTTTATTAACCCCCCCCCCCCCCCCCCCCCGTGTATAAATATGCAAATAACTAATTAAATAATTATCTAAATAATGTTTTTCGTCTTATATTTGATCTATGTGCATAAATGTTGTTTGCCAAGTGATTAGAAATTAGAAGAGGTAAATATTAACAATGTAAATTACATAAAAATAGTCAATATTGATATATGTAGTGTGTTTGTCTTGTATTAATACATTTTATCACATTTATGCAGTACATTAGTAACAGATATGGGTTTTAGGCTTTCAGAAGAAGCATTCATCAATAATATATGTATATTTTTGTTTTATGACATTACAATTTTGTCAATTATTTTTGTCATTTTTTTTTATTTGTTATTTTGTTTTAATGACATAAAATAGTCAGTAATGATATATGTAGTGTTTTTGTTTTATTTTAATACATTTTATCACATTTATGTAGTACATAAGTAACATAGATATGGGTTTTAGGCTTTCAGAAGAATTCATCAATAATATATAATTTTTTTTTTTTATGACAACAATTTTGCCATTTTTTTTTTTGTCATTTGTCATTTTGTTTTAATGTCATGAAATAGTCCATATTGATATAGGTAGTGTATTTGTCTTATATTAATACATTTTGTCACATTTATACATTACATTAGTAACATAGATATGGATTTTAGGCTTCAGAAGAAGGTTTCATTAATATAATATATGTATTGTTTTTATTTTAGTTTTATGACAACAATTTTGTCATTTATTTTTGTCATTTTTTGTCATATGTCATTTTGTTTTAATGACATAAAACTGTCAATATTAATATATGTAGTGTATTTGTCTTATATAAATGTGTTTTGTCACATTTATGGAGTACATAAGTATTTTACATAAGTATAAGTATAAGATTTTAGGCTTTCAGAAGAAGAATTCAACAATAATATATATATATATATATATATATATATATATATATATATATATATATATATATATATATATATATATATATATATATATATATATATATTCTCACTGATTTGATATTTTTCCAGTCCCATATATCCCATATTTGTCTTGTATGCATAGAAAATGTAAAAAGTACACACATTTTCAGCTACACACACTTTTAGCTAATTAATTACATTTACATTATCCCTTATTTGTCCCAGAAATGCATTAAAAAAGGCAAATGATTTATTCCAGTTTCAACTGTGTATATATATTATGAAATAAAACACAAAAGTAGTTGATAAACAGTATTTACATATACAGTAGATGTACCTTATATACCATTTTAGCGGATGTAAACAAAAACAATGGTCCCAACGTATTTCCTGTATTACATCTTTAGTTTTTATAGCTTCCGAGAATCCAAAAAGAGCCACATATTGATAAATAATGTTATGAGAGCTGTTTTAACATTAAGTTATGATTGAATTTCCTCTTGATAACAAGCAGGAAATGTTCATGGGCCAATGTCATGACCACATTGAAATGGTCTATATTATTTCATGTCATCAAAGTAATCTAATATTTTTTATATAAACTCTGCTGGATTAGTCCTATTCATATTTGTCCCTTAATGCATAAAATCTCTATTAAAAATACTATTTATTAGTTCGCATGGGTTACCCAAATGATAATTGCTCTATACACACAGTCCATACACAATATGTCCTCACTCATATATCCCATATTCATTGCATATGCATAAAAATAAAAGTTGTGCATCAAATATCTCATTCATCTTAGGGAGAAATACACTGAGAAGTGCACTGAAATAAAAATAATACACCAATATTTCACATAAACACTTTAGACTGACATGAAGCCGAGTAAATGACGATGGATATTGCATTTTTGGCTGAGCTATTCATTTAAACGAGCAATTTAATGATCGTATATCATCAAAACACTGGTTTGTCTTCATTTTTAGATGTAGTTTGTGGCGCACCGTCCATCTATCTGGATTACGCCAGGTCTAAACTGGACCAGAGGATTGGTGTGGCTGCTCAAAACTGCTATAAGGTGCCGAAAGGAGCCTTCACCGGGGAGATCAGGTATATATGTGCTCATTGATAGCTTTTATGAGCAACCATTTATCCCTGTCAAAACTCATATTTCTCATTCTCTCCTTTTGTTTTGCACTCCAGCCCAGCGATGATTAAAGACTGCGGCATCGACTGGGTGATTTTGGGCCATTCTGAGAGGCGTCATGTTTTTGGAGAGAGCGACGAGGTTTTTATATTATCTAGAACCTTTTGTCTTTGCCTTTCTGTATATATTGGATGCAAATCAGTGCTGCTCTGCATTCAGCCCTGGCTCACTCTGATTGGCTGCTGTGTCCTTTGCAGCTGATTGGTCAGAAGGTGGCCCATTGCCTGGAGAGTGATTTGGGTGTGATCGCCTGCATTGGGGAGAAACTGGAGGAGAGAGAGGCTGGAACCACCGAGGATGTGGTGTTTGAGCAGACCAAAGTCATCGCAGGTTCTTTAAAATACACTGATTTATTGTGATTTAACGTTGTGGATTGATTGTTTTCTGGATATTTATTTATTTTAGGCATAAAATAACTATTTTAACAGACCTGTTTTATCAGAAATACTGTAAAAATTGAAATATTTTAATAGAGAGAGATGCTGAAACTGCTGAGAGTGGTTTAGTATACCAGTGTCATTGCTATTATATTATATTATATTATATTATATTATATTATATTATATTGTTTTAAAGGGGTGGTTCAACCAAAAATAAACATTTGTTCACCCTAAAGTCGTTCCAAACCTTTGTTTTTTTATTCTGTTGAACACAAATGAAGATATTTTGAAGAATGTCAGAAACTGATAACCATTGATTTCCAAAAACAAACACAATTGAAGTTAATGGTTACTGTTTTACAACATTTTTCAAAATACCTTCTTTTGTGTTCAACAGTAAAAAGCAGATCAAACAGGTTTTGAACAAGTAAATTATGACAGAATTGTCATTTTTGGGTGAACTATCCCTTTAAAATGTTTTATTTGTCTGCAAAGGTGATGTACAATGCTGTGTGTAAATTCATCATTCATTCATTCATTTTCTTGTCGGCTTTGTCCCTTGCGGGGTCGCCACAGCGGAATGAACCGCCAACTTATCCAGCACGATTTTACGCAGCGCATGCCCTTCCAGCCGCAACCCATCTCTGGGAACTTCCACACACACATTCACACTCATACACTATGGACAATTTAGCTTACCCAATTCACCTGTACCGCATGTCTTTGGACTGTGGGGGAAACCGGAGCACCCGGAGGAAACCCACGCGAACGCAGGGAGAACATGCAAACTCCACACAGAAACGCCAACTGACCCAGCCCAGCCGAGGTTCGAACCTGCGACTCAGCGACGTTCTTGCTGTGAGGCAACAGCACTACCTACTGCGCCACTGCGTTGCCCCTGTGTGTAAATTGTAAAATAAAATATTATATTATTATATATTACATTATATTGTTTTTAAAGGGGTAGTTCAACCAAAAATAAACATTTAATCACCCTCAAGTGGTTTCAAACCTTTTGTTTCTTTATTCTGTTGATCAGAGAAGATATTTTGAAGAATGTTATAAACTGGTAACGATGTATTTCTAAAACAAACACTATTGAAGTCAATAGTTAATGTTTTCCAACATTTTTCAAAATATCTTCTTTTGTGTTCAACAGAAAAACGAAATTCAAATACAAGTAAACGATGACAGAATTCTCATTTTTGGGTAAAAAAAACATTTAAAATGTTGAATTTGTCCACAAATTTGCAAAGGTCACTGTCAAATCTGTGTCTTGAGCAATCAACTAAGAACTGTTTATTTTTATGTTCTAAATATGAAATACCATGATGAATTTGTATATTTTCTAGACAATGTGAAGGACTGGGCTCGTGTGGTTTTAGCGTATGAACCAGTGTGGGCTATTGGCACTGGCAAAACTGCCTCCCCTGAACAGGTAAAACTTTGTTTGCACAATACATCATAATGATATTATTGATTCGATGTTATGATATTTTATTGCTGTCATTTCATAATTATCACATTTGCATGCAGTAAAGCAAGATAAATTATACACCTAAATGGATAGTTCTCCAAAAAAACAACATTTACTCCACTTTGTTTCTTTCAAATCATTCTCTGAACACAAATATATTTGTTTTTAATCCTTTATTTATGATTATTTTATTTTACAGAACAGCCCCTTCCCCAACCATTTAACCTCTTACAGATGAAGGAATAACATTTATAAAAAATAATTAGGAAAAATAATACAAAATAAATAAATAAAGATTACTGCCATGGGCGACACAGTGGCTCAGTGATTAGCACTGTCGCTTCACAGCAAGAAGGTTGCTGCTCCAGTCTAAAGATATGCGATATAGGTGAATTGGGTAAACAAAATTGGCCATTGTGCATGATTGCATGTGTGAATGGGTGTTTCCCAGTACTGGGTTGCAGCTGGAAGGGCATCCTCTGCGTAAAACATATGCTGGAATAGTTGGCAGTTCATTCCACTGTGGCGACCCCTGATAAATAAGGGACTAAGCAGAAGAAAAATTAATGAATGAAATTACTGCCACCATAAAGTCTTTTCAGGAGATACATTTGAACATCAAGTTACATTGTCGTTACCTCAAATTACATTGGTGATAGCTTAATTAACCTCTAAATGTACAAATCTAAATATCTTGTTATAATTTCTTACATCTCTTCAGAAAAATATCAGTCTTCATTCGTAGACATGCAGTTTGAAACACAAATTGAAATCTTTTTAATTAAATCTGAGAGGTTTCTGACGCCCCATTGAAGGTCCAGATAACCACACACTCACATACAAGCATGCTTTAATACATTTTACAATACACATGCATAAAATAATCACATATGGTTATGCATAACAACAAACCTCACTGGTTTCTCGTGTATCACACACACACTTTTTTTTTACAAATATATATATTTTTTTAATCAATATTTTATTTTTGCGTCAAGAATTTACAGATCATTTAAGTATACAGGGTGGGCCATTTATATGGATACACCTTAATAAAATGGAATGGTTGGTGATATTAACGTCCTGTTTGTGGCACATTATTATATGTGAAGGGGCAAGCTTTTGAAGATGGGTGGTGACCATGGTGCCCATTTTGAAGTCGGCCATCTTGGATCCAACTTTTTTTTTTCAATAGGAAGAGGGTCATGTGACACATCAAACTTATTGGGAATTTCACAAGAAAAATAATGGTGTGCTTGGTTTTACTGTAACTTTATTTACAAGATTCTGACCACTTATAAAATGTGTTCAATGTGCTGCCCATTGTGTTGGATTGTCAATGCAACCCTCTTCTCCCACTCTTCACACACTGATAGCAACACCGCAGGAGAAATGCCAGCACAGGCTTCCAGTATCCGTAGTTTCAGGTGCTGCACATCTTGTGTCTTCACACCATAGACAATTGCCTTCAGATGACCCCAAAGATAAAAGTCTAAGGGGGTCAGATCGGGAGACCTTGGGGGCCATTCAACTAGCCCACGTCGACCAATTCACTTTTCAGGAAATTGTATTCAGGAAACCATTCCCATTTTATTAAGGTGTATCCATATAAATGACCCACCCTGTACATGTAACCACCCTCCACCCAAGTCCCACCCTCACTCGACAGAACACTTAAATGCACATAATTGTGAGACATTGAGCTGATGTGTAAAATAAGAGGAAATAAACAAGTAAATAAGTAAACAATGATGACAAATAAAAGATTAAAACATTATCCCATCAGCATTTTCAGTCAATGTAACGTCCACACACACATATTTTATAGCAGTGTTTCCCAACCCTGTTTCTAAAGGCACACCAACAGTACATATTTTGGATGTCTCCTTTATCTGACACATTCATTTTAGGTTTTGGAGTCTCTTCTAATGCTCTGATGAGTTGATTCAGGTGTGTTTGAATAGGAAGAGGTTGAAAATGTGTACAGTTGGTGCGCCTTCAGGAACAGGCTTGGGAAACACTTATTTATAGGTTTGGATAGACATGAGAGTTAATAAACGATGACTGAATTGATTATTTTGGTAACCTATCCTTCCTCTAATAAACTTTTACATTTATAGATACACATTTCAAAGTAGGAGGGCTTTAATTTGTCGTGCTATTAATGATTGTGTATTCAAATTGGTAATAGTTCACCAAAATAGCACTGTGCAAGTAACCAATGACTTCAATGGTAGTCTTGAAGGTTTGTGGTTTTGTGTGCTGCAGGCGCAGGAGGTGCACGAGAAGCTGAGAGGATGGCTGAGAGCGAACGTGTCGGATGCAGTGGCTGACTCTGTGCGTATCATCTACGGAGGTGAGTCTGCAGTGTTCACGTCATCCCCGTCTGTTCAATCAAAAACAAATGACTGCGCTCGTGTCATCCTGCATCATTATTTAGCAGAATGTCTATGATGATGTCCGTTAATGATGCATTAAGATTTTGCAGATATCAGATTTGGTGTAGTAAATGTTAAATAGCTGCTTTTAAATGTACACGGTCTGCGAGGTTTTCCCAGAGATGGGTTGCAGCTGGAAGGGCATCCGCTGTGTGAAAACATATGCTGGATAAGCTGGCGGTTCATTCCGCTGTGGTGACCCCGGATTAATAAAGGGACTAAGCTGAAAAGAGACTGAATGTATAAGGTCTGCAAGGTTTGAAAGATTAAAGTGCAATTATTTGACAATATACAGTTGAAGTCAGAATTATTAGCCCCCCTTTGATTGTTTTTATTTTATTTCCCAAATGATGTTTAACAGAGCAAGGAAATTTTCACAGTATGTCTGATAATATTTTTTCTTCTGGAAAAAGTCTTATTTGATTTATTTAGACTAGAATAAAAGCAGTTTTAAATTTTTTAATAAACATTTTAAGGTCAAAATTATTAGCCCCATTAAGCAAAATATTTTTCCGATTGCCTACAGAACAAACCATCATTATACAATAACTTGCATAATTACCCTAACCTGCCTAATTAACCTAGTTAAGCCTTTAAGGGTGCTTTCACACTTGGTTCAATTGCCTGGACCGTACCCAAGTTCGATTGTCCCCCCCCCTTGCTACCTTCTCGGTTGGTTTGTGTTCACACTGTCTTTTTTCCTTCTGAACCCCGGTACGCTTGCGTCATCGAGCTGCTGTTTTGTTTACGGCTGTTGCTAGGTGACAGTAACAAAAGCAAAGCGCCAAAATGAAAAGACGTCCGCACATCACAGTCGATTTGCTTTTGCTGAATCTTTCAGTTTTGGACATACAGAAAGCGACTCGCGTCCATCTGCCGCAAAAGTATTATAAACATTCAGAACATCACACAGTGTCTGCAGAAGCTGTTTTTGGAGAAGACAAGCAGACATCACTGTGTATCACTGTGTTTGCCCTGGCTCAGTCCCCCTTGTCACCAAGGTAAAATACGTGACACACACACACACACACGAATAAACGTTATGAAAACGTTAGTTTGTTGTACAGTTGGCGGTTCCCTTCTGTTATTTGGTAGGAATGCATTCACATCAGAAGTGAACCGTACCAGAGTTCGCATGAACCGTACTCCAGGGTACGGTTCACGGGTGCGCACCAGAGTTCAGAAGACACGTTCACGCTAGCTAAACGTACCGTACTATGACGTCAAACGAACCCGGGTGCAGACCAAAAGTGCTAGTGTGAAAGCACGCTAAATGTCACTTTAAGCTGAATACTAGTGTCTTGAAAAATATTTAGTAAAATATTATTTACTGTCATCATGGCAAAGATAAAATAAATCAGTTATTAGAAATGAATTATTAAAAATATTATGTTTAGAAATGTGTTGAAAAAATCTGCTCTCCATTAAACAGAAAATGCTGGAAAAAATAAACAGGAGGGCTAATAATTCAGGGGGGCTAATAATTACTTTAACTGTATATAGACGACATTCAGAGCTCCCTGAGATGAGTCATGAGCAATTTCAATCTTCCTGCACAAACTAATGGGTGACAAATTTGCATAATGCCAGTCTGTGTTTTTCATTGGCTGCACATGAAGAACTCCTGCATCCGTCCTCAAACTCTCTAGCTGTAAATGACTTCTGGAAGAGTTTGCTTTATGTTGTCATGTCAAGAAGATGGTGGTTAGATCCAGTTTTCAAAGGGTGATGGGATATATGCACAGCTAGTGTTTTTCCCCTACTGATAAACTTCAGGTGAACGGTTAATGTGACTTTTCTTTTTAATTTTATATCGTTTCTTTTACAGAATCGATGTTGTAATGCAATTAAAATCCAATCAGTTAAATGGACGTCAGAATTTATGTAGTTGTTCAAGCTTAAAACTAGATGAAAAGCCGTTTACACGCATGTACGTCGGGATCAGCAGGCTACTGCAGAAACTCCATTGAAAATACTGGAGTAAAATACATGTTCATATTTTAAAGACATGGCGAGGGAGAAAAGTAATTTAATGCCGTGCTTGTACAATCTGAGACCCACTTTATATTGTATATCAATCAGGCAGTTAATATCATTGATTTCTAAAGAAAACAGACCTTAAACGTGGTGATTTTATAACGGCATACAGTTTACCAGAAGAACTAGGTTACTGAAAATTCAGTCCTTCTGCATATAGCCTATTGGAGTTTTGATTTCAGGCACAAGCAGTCTGGGCCATGATCTGACCAATCAGAGCAGAGTAGGTTCTCAAAGGTGGGGTTTGAAGGGATCAGAAATCTGTTGCACAAAATGAGTTGAACTAACTTCGGGTTGCAGAGTAAGCCCCCATACAAACATGGGTATTTTCAAAACCGCTGTTTGTCCACACAAAATGCATTATCAGGTGACTGAAACTGAAACTTTCTGAAAACTCCAGCCAGGGTGAAGATTTTCCCAAACTTTGGGTGCAGTGTGGTCGTGTGGACACAACAACCAGAGTTTATGTCTTAGGATGTCACTGTATATACGCCGTTTTCTACTTTGTTTTGCCAACATGGCTGCTTTCACAACAATTTCCACACGTTCATGGCCATGATCTGACCAATCAGTAGGTTCTCAGAAAGTAGTGGTTTAGAGGAACCAGAAATCTGTTGCACAAAATGAGTCGAAGGCCCTGCCCACACGTACATAGGTATTTATTAAACCAAATTTTCCCTGCTTTCGTTAAAAAAAAAAAAAACCTCTGTTCACATGAAAATGCAAAAACGCACTGTGATGCGTTTTCAAATCAGCCAATCACATGGCAGCAACCTAATGCAATTAGGCATGCAGACATGGTCAAGACGATCTACCAATCGAGCATCGTGTCAACACCACAGCCTACCTGTGTATTATTGCTGATCATATTCATTCCTTTATGACAGCAGGATAACGTGCCATGTCACAAAGTGTGTTCGCATCATGGATGTTCAGCTGGCAAATCTGCGTGATGCTATCATGTCAATATGGACCAAAATCTCTGAGGAATATTTCCAGTACCTTGTTGAATCTATGCCACGACAGATTAAAGCAGTTCTGAAGGCAAAAGTGAGTCCAACCCGATACTAGTAAGGTGTACCTAATAATGTGGCCAGTGAGTGTATATACGATAATACACACCACTGATTGGTCCAGTTTGGGTTTGCGATCTTTAATCCAGCCATGGCAACAAAACCAAATTAAAACCATTCCACCTTCTTGTGCCTGAAAAATCCGAATTTGTTCAAACTACATGCAAAATTACCAGAGTAAAAAAAAAAACTGCTTTATGCAAGTGCTTTTTGATCTCGAATGAGTATAACCCTTTTTAAAGATAATCTAAAACAAAATTAGGACATTTTTAAAATGCAAAATAGTTCAATATAGAGATTTTATTATTATTACATGATTAAATTGGTGATGCTTTAAAATACAGGTTGTATTAGAATTTATTAAAACGATCAAACAATGAACAATACATTTATTACAGTGTTCATGTTAGTTAATAGAAATACAGTTGTACGTTGTTGGTTCAACACACAATGCCATTAATGTTAATAAGCATGAATTTGGATGTTAATAAAGCATTAGTAAACATTTAAAGGGCCATGAAACCCCTCTGTCTCAGCAGGGTGTTTTCACACCTCTAGTTTGGAAAAAGTCAGGAAAGTGGGCGTGTCCAGCTCTGTTTAGGTGGGAGTGTCGGGGGAGGGAAAGAGGGAAGAATTTGCAAATATGAGAGTTTCCATTTGGGCACGCAGACGCAGAGGAGAAAGAGAGTGACTGTGTTTACATGGACATGAGTAATCAAATTACTTGCCAAATTATTAATTTGTCGATTTTAACTGCAGTTTGGCACTTTCACTTTTTATTCAGCAACATTTCCTGCATGTCGCCCATGACAAACGAGATATTGAAAGCGAGGAACTGCTGAGAGTGGAGTTTTAATGGTATCTTTGATACCACACGGCGAATGGGAGAAAAAAATCCTCCGCATTTCTCGGTAACTTAGATGCACTCGGTAGGTAGCGTCAGAAAGCCGTGTGTGTTTAGACTATCCTGTCACAAAATGCGGCGAAAATCCTACACGACGGTAATAGTTCAAGGTGTTTACATTTGGAGAGCAGCATTTACAGCGGATCTTTCAGTCTATAATATTGTACTATAATATTGCAGTGATATTAACATACTGTAAACTTACTGTACGTTCACACCGAAAGCGCCGAGAGCGTCAAAGTAGCCGGAAGTCATTCATTTTCAATGGGAGCCGGCGGCGATAAGCGGCAAGGAGCAGCGCGGCGCGTCTTCGGCGGTGTGAGCGTCGAGGAGAGTTGAAATCAAGTCAACTTTATGGTAATGAGCTATGACGCGGTTTGGCAGCAAGCAATTGAAATGTAGAAGTCCACCGCTTGAGAGGAGTCCAGAGAACACAGTCACTGTGAACTTTGGTTCCGACCACAGTTGTTCCCAAGGGTTTGATTATTGCGGTCGCTGGATTTCCAATTATTTGCAATGTTTTCTTACTGGAACATATATTGAAAAAGTTACTGGCGAGTTACTAATGTGAATCAATGTTATATTTATATATTTTTTTTTCATTTAAAAAAGCGGGAATTTCATGCGACAATACAAAACACTATTGCTGCTTCAGAATATTTCAGGCATATGGACACATCGTGAAGCAAAGTCACACCACGTGCAACTAGATCTTCCGTAGTTAAGTGAATTTGATAAGTGTGCAACACCTTCACGCTAGAAAGCATGTTTTATGCGGGAGTGTAACTGATATGATATGCTACAACGGCTCCTTTAAATACGAGATCAATGTGTAGCGAATTTTGACGCTCTCGCCGCCGGAGCTCAAGGCAGACAGCGTTGTCGCCAGGGCGGCCAGAGCGACCTTTGACGCTCTCGCTGCTTTCGGTGTGAACGTACAGTAAGTAACTAAATCATTTTGACTAAGGTATGTCTTTAAAAACTGAAAGAGCACTGCTGACGATACGAACTAACTTTGCCATCTGGATTAAACAAAGGGCACTGCTCTCACACACACTTACTAAATCTGTCGAGACAGGACAATCACACTGGAGCTGTGTCTTTTTTTTTAAAAGGGTGACGAACGGCAAATCCGGATTTCACCATTTCCATATACGCAAAGCTCTCGGGTAAAAAATGTTTCTTACAAACGCATTTCTGTCATGTGCACTGTAATCCACACGTGAGTCCAGCTGCGCTCTAATAGAGGGAAAATGAAAACAAAATCTTCGTTGCAGCACACTAATAAATGCAACACTGACGTCCCGTGTCTCCAAATTCTCGTTCTTCCACTTGTTTTGGCAACACAACGTGGCGTCTCTCTGCCGTCTGAACACTGTAACAGGTAAACAGTCTCCGAAGCTATCATGCATATTAATGAAGTTGCACCGCATACGCAATAGAGTGCGCTGATTGGTTTGAACAAAGTCTTTCTCATGAATTAGTGCCGCACACTCAGAGACGTCACAATATTCTCGCAGGGATAGACATCCACTCTCCACGCTGGATTTACACACAAGTATCTAATGGCCGTGACGCAGCTTCAAAAATTCGTTTCAAACCGGAGAACGAATTTGCTCAAAATAACGCAAAAACAACAAATTTTCACTTTTTAGTGCAATATATGTGTCCTAATAGTGTTTATAGCAGCGTGGGACACAGATATGACTGTCAACAGCTCAAAAAATGTGTTTTGGTGTTTCGTGACCATTTAACTACTGATTAATAAATTCTGTACAAGTATTGTTCATGATTAGTTCATGTTAGTGGATCCATTAACTAATGAAACCTCATTGGAAAGCGTGACCATAAAATCCTGTTGTTATGTTGCGTTGCCATCCACTCACCAATGCTGTTCGTCTCTCCTCATTTCCCAGGCTCTGTTACTGGGGGAAACTGCAAAGAGCTGGCGGCCCAGGCTGACGTTGATGGCTTCCTGGTTGGAGGGGCTTCCCTTAAACCAGAGTTTGTCGACATCATAAATGCCCGCTCGTAAAGACAACTCGACCAGACACTCCAAAACCACTGCACTGCCCAATCAGTACAAACCAGCTTCATGTTGTCATTCCAGCAGGTCTGAATGTGTGTTTGAGCTCTTGTTACTGCTTGCTTGTTTAATGCTCAAGTTGGATTATTGGACTGGAAAATTAACTCCCTACTTTGAATGTGTTACAAGAGAGCTGGGCATGCTAGTTATTTCCTCACTGCTGCACCGCTGTGTGGGGTCTATGCACTTACAGAGCACATTACTTGAAATCTAACACGCTTTACACTGATTACCTTACAAAGTGAACGCTTAACTGAGTTTGTAGTGACTTTAAAAGAGCACTTTATCCTCTGTAGAGATGACTACCTCAGAAGACGATTAAAAACATCTTTGTCCTGTCATCTCAGTGTGTGAAGATTGCTTTTCGGAATTTATTTATTTATTTTTTTCAAGTGCTGTTTACACTAAATGCGCTTTAAAGTACACATAAAATCAAATCTAACCATATTGATTTTGTTAGCTCGCATTACTAATTTTGTGATGAACAATTCATCTGTGCATGTCAGAAAAAAATACACATTGCCTTTGTAATCTTTATTGAAATCTGAAAATGCACTTGTTCGTTTTCAGTTAAATGCTCAGATTAGGTCTGTCTGAGGTAATGGGTGTGGCTTACATACTTAACCACGCCCCTCCAGCGGTCAGTTTTGACAACAAACAGAAATGGTGAGCAGGAGGAGTCTGTTAGGTTGTAATAATTATCCTGAACGCTCTTTTCCCAATCTTTCTGAATGAAATTTACTACTTTACAACATCCAATCAGCTCGCAGTAAAAAACAAAACAAGCCACGCCTATTAATGGGTCGTTCTTAAACGATTAGTTCATTTTGAACGAATCTTCAATATGACCCGGGAACGACGAGTCCTCTCAGGGAGTGATTCGTTCATCCGTGCATGTGCACAGATGTGCAGGTTCATTTTTCAAGTCTTTTGAGTCATTCATCACACGAAAGACAAAAGCCAATCATATGCGTTTCGAGCCGGAAAGAGATTTGATCCGTTCATGTCTCGAGTCCTCTGTTTGAGTCACTCCGTCATCACGTGAAAGACAGAAGCCAATCATATACATTTTGATCCGTTCACCTCCCGAGTCCTCGGTCTAAGTCGTTCAACACGTGAAAGACAGAAGCCAATCATATACATTTTGATCCGTTCACCTCCCGAGTCCACGGTCTGAGTCGTTCAACACGTGAAAGACAGAAGCCAATCAAGAGGTGCGTTCGACTTCATGCAGCGCTGCGCAGATCGATCAAAGTCTGTCTTAAAGCGGTGCATGCTGGTTAGAAATTTTGTCCGGGCTGATGCTGCGCTGACGCCATGTGACTGTCACATGTGGCATCAAAGTACCGCGACATCGCTCCGAGATCAGACGATTGAGTCAGCCCGCGCAGCACCTGAACAGCGGCTGCTGTAGCTGCGATGACATCACTGATGTTACACGATTGGCTGAGTTCACAGCATGACAACAACCACGTGTGTTTCGGGTTTATTATTGGAGAAATTCCGATTCACAAATTTCAAAACAAACAATTAACTTTTCATACTCCTTCTATCTTGTACACATCATGCTTATTAAAAGACTACAAATATTTTACTGCAGTATCATCTTTTGTTAAATAATTTGTTCATAATGTCTAGATTGTTTGAACAGGTTTATTCAGCCTTTTTTATACAGACTACTGTATTATACATTTTAGTAAATAACCAAATATTAACTCAAAAAAGTCTTACAGACTTATAATAAAATAATTATCATCATTGATCCTGACATCCCTATAAAGATTTCTTAACAAATTAAGTAAAAAATATTTTATTAAATATAAAACTGTATGATTCTTAAATATTTTATTTCCTGTTAAGCCGTTTATGCAGAAATGTTAAAAGTGACATTGATGTACCCGCTCTTTCTGGGTATTTCTATTTAGTGTAGCTCATTTATTGTGGTCCTTTTGTTCAATCTCTATGGATTAAAGTGCTTTTAATTATCCAAAATAATCATTGTTTAAGACTTAATCAAAACACCATGTTTTGGGTTTTACACTATATATTGGAAAGTTTTATATCTATAGTAAGTAAATGTAAACCCTTTTTTAGCATATTCAAACAAGCTCTGGAGCAGTATTGACATACTATTCAACATCTAGTAGCCCAAAGTCTGATGCTTAAACTCCAAGAATTTGTGCTTATTGTTTTGTTTAATAGGCATATTTGTGGATATTTATTTCCTTTTTATGTGCTCTCTCGTTTTCCCCTTATTTCTCATGCATTTGTTATATAAGCTACTTAAATTTAATTCATAATTCCCTTGTTTAAAATAAACTATAGTTTGTAGAAACTGTATTCTGTTTTATTTGTACTGTAAATCTTTTGTTGTTGTTGCAATAAATAAGCAAATAAATGAATGATCCCGCCATGTGATCGGTCATCATGACAGCAGCAACTTCGAGCTCCGAAGTGTCCGGCTTGACGGCTCCGTTTTCAACTCCGCCCCCGCCTGCGCTCGGCTAATCTCGTTGGTCACCGGCTGCAGCTGTGCTTCATGTCGAACGCACCTATATACATTTTGATCCGTTCACACTAGAGTTTGAGCTTGTGAAATTCTGTCGTACACCGCTGCGAAAAGGGGCGGGATTAAACAAGATGATTAGACATAAAAAAAAAGCGAGCGATTGCTCCATGTTTTAAATTTCTGTCCAGAGAGGTCATGTTTTGATCCTGGATTGGTCTCACGCAGTCAAGTGTTGCGATTGACGCATGACCCTGCGTTTCCGGTCTGACGCATTCGCATGCGTATGAATGGAAGTCTATGGAGGGAAAAGTCCAGTGTGACCGCGGCTTTAGTCGTTCAACACGTGAAAGACAGAAGCCAATCATATACATTTTGATCTGTTCACCTCCCGAGTCCTCGGTCTGAGTCGTTCAACACGTGAAAGACAGAAGCCAATCATATGCATTTAGAGCCAGAAAGAGATTTGATCCGTTCACTTTTCGAGTCCTCAGGTTTGAGTCATGTCACTTTACATTCTGTCACGTGATGAACAATCCAGAAGACTTGAAAGGTGAGCAAATCATGGCTCCTTTCGGCTCAGACTGTGTACATTGGTTGAGATTATATGGACTGTCAGTGTGACATGAACGAACCACTGAAATTTGAAGACATGAAGAGGTGAGCTGAGCAAAGAGGCAAAAATATCTTCATAGACAAAAGAGCAGGTAAACAATGAATGATTATTTTCTCTTACTTATAGCATTCTGTTTATGACTTGTTTGTAGTGTGATCAACCTTTGGCTAGTTGTAGATGTGTTTGGAAGCAATTCGTAACATTTTAATAATATTTTGGCAAATTGAACGAAATGACTCAAAAAGATTTGTTCATCTCGATTAACGAGACCCAAAGATCCGAGTCAGTAAAATGATCCGAACTTCCCATCACTAGCCATGCCCACTGTTGTCTTCTTTAATATTCTGTTTCCTAAGGTGTGTATATATATAAATAAATAAATAAATAAATATATATATATAATTTTTTTTTCAGTATTTTTTTTGATTAATAGAACATTTTAAAGAGACATTTCATTACATTATACTTCTGTCAGTTTGGATCAATTCAGTTTCTCCTTGTTAAATAAACCTTACTACATTTAACCAGCAGTATATATTTCTTAATATAATTATGCCGAATTTTTAAATCGCTATAACATATTTCGAATATAATTGAAAATTGCAAGAAATGCAATGTTTAACTCTCATTAAACCCCCCATATTTTGTATTAAAGCTTTCTTTTGTAGGGGAGTGATTATGACAGTGCCTGTTGTTGGTGTCCCGAGGGGAAATCCTCCTGCCGACACTGGACAACAGCTCATCAAACTGGGCTTGGCTCAGTCTGAAACACTATAGTTTCTGGAAGAGTTTTTGATCTCACAGAGCTGGGTGCACCTCTGAATGGATCTAGTGGACTCAGACATGGCGC
This sequence comes from Danio kyathit, assembly GCA_903798195.1. Taxonomy (NCBI): domain Eukaryota; kingdom Metazoa; phylum Chordata; class Actinopteri; order Cypriniformes; family Danionidae; genus Danio; species Danio kyathit. Next base: position 8,521,880 of record LR812537.1, on the reverse strand, counting down.
CGAACCAATATACTCTGTTTTTCAGCCTTCCTAAGGCACAGCTACTCTCTCAATAAAATCTATTATAGCCATTTATCAATGAAGCTAGAGTCACCGGGCAGAGAGAAGCCCTGCCCAATCCACGAACCCACGTCTATTGTGAAGAGAATTTGACACGCGAATGAAGTGAGTAAACTCAATGTTCACGCGTCTATTAACGCGCAAATTGTCAGTGGTTACAGGTTTTAATCTTTCTTCGAAATTTTTTCTTGGGTATTCAACAGAATAAAGAAACTCCTAAAGGTTTGAAACCACTTGAGAAAGAGTAAATGTAGAATTCTGGGTGAACTAACCCTTTAATGATCTATAAATGAATGGCTGGGCAATATGGCAAATATGCAATCTCAAATATTGATTTTCCATATTAAACAATAACGATATATATTTCAATACAAGTTGTTAATGCTTCCAGATTTAAAAGAGTATCCCAACAATGACTGAAGCCATAATAATGAGAGACCATCCTTTGCTTTTAAAGAAGAGAAGAAAGCACACTTGGAGACTCGATGTTGAAAGTAATGACAGCTTTTAATATTCCATAACAGTATTCTTTGACAGATTCGTCATGTTTTTTTTTTTCCCCTCCATCTTTCTTTCGCCACAATAATCCCACAAAATGATGAAAAGAGAAGTCATCAGGGAGGAAAAGGAGTTCAGGAAAGGGGGAACAAGCCGAGTCATAATCACACAAAGGGAAAGAGACGAATAAATCGACGAGAAAAGGAAGAAACACAGAGTCGTGTGCGTTGGTGGAACGTTGCTACACAAATGTGAGTGAGTGTGTTTGTGTTCGAGTTGTTGAATCAGATCTGTCATTGTGATCGTTACGTCTCTCTTCCTAAAGAACTGGACTCAGATCAGTCATTTTGCAGGAGAAGTGCATCATTTCTGGTGCCGAACAGATAGACACGCCATTGGTTGAGCCAGCTAACAAGCAGCGCTCGTCAATGTAAAAACGACAGAGATGACCAATCAAATCGAAGTAGGTGGGGTTTAGCGTTCATGTTGAATAAAGTTGTACAGTGACATAGATATTAAAATTCGATTTTGTCTACAGTTAGATTGGTGTCTATCAGAAGGAATGCGTCAATAGAGCCGCCATTTTGGTACAGGGTAGCGCAGGCTATATGACATTTGTAATATTCAATAATTTAGGGTGGACAGTATGCACATTGAGGCGCAGGCACTGTTATGTTATCAGGCACCCTTATAAATTACTTCAGAAGCTAATGTTTGTTCACTTATTCAACAATAATACAAGTATCTGGTGATGAGGGGTCTTGTTGTCATATTTTATTTACATTGTTTGCTGATTTTATTCAACAAAACTAGCATAAGCCTAGAATTTAGTGCAAGTTGGTGCTACTTCGCCTTATGGTCAGTGCAGTAAGTGACTATTATCATTTATAACGTTACTTGGTTAGCAAAAAAATTCGTAAAAAACGAAATCTTACTGATGAAATGTATACATTTATGCTTTGTTTATGCTTTGTCCAGCATCTTCACATTGGCTTTAGTCTTGACTAGTGCGGTTGAATGAAATTTGTCCTGGGAGCACTGTACAAATAAGGTGACTGTATTGACGCATGCTCAGGGTCTGTATGCGATAACTAGTGTATATATCTATGATCGACGACTCGTGTGAACGATATCCCTGCGTCTCAATGTGCACATACACCTTTCGGATCTAAATGATATGTAACATTTGTAATATTCAATCATTTAGGGTGGACGGTATGCACATTGTTACTTCAAAAACTAGCGGGTACTTCACTTAGCCGAGAGTAATACTAGTTTTGTAGCGTTCCGTAGCGTCTTGTTTTCATATTTAATTTACATTGTTTGCTGATTTTATTTAACAAAACTAGCATAAGCCTAGAATTTAGTGCGAGTTGGTGCTACTTTGCCTTATGGTCAGTGCAGTAAATGACTATTAGCATCAGTAATGTTACTTGTTGAGCACAAAAGTTCGTAACATACAAAATCGTACAAAACAAAATCATACCGATGAAATGTATACGTTTATGCTTTGTTTGCTCGTTACTACACCTGCTCGCAGTGCAAAAGTCCAGCTTCTTTACATTGGCTTTAGTCTTGACTAAGTTCTGGCGAATTACATTTTGTCCTAGGAGCACTGTACCAATATGGCGGCGGTATTGACGCATGCTCAGGGCCCGTATGCAATATCTAGTGTATATATCTATGGTACAGTGAAAGGTGAGATTTGAAATAGCGAAACATTCAAAACAAGACAGTAGCTATGTTTCCATCCAAAGATGCGAATTAAATTTAAGCGCAAAACTGGAATATTGCATAAACGACGTGCGAATAAAGCAGCGTTTCCATCCAATGAGTCAAAAACGTCACTTCTAGATTAACTGGCGCCAAATATCAATAGTAAAAATGGAATTTGCTGTGGTAGGAGAAGCTGCGTGAAGCTTTTCTTTATTTAATAAATTACTTGCGCCTCAGAAGACAAATGTCGAAGTGCAAAAAACGTGTGGTGGCGTTTGAAGGCGTGAGACGCCGAGCACAGACACTCTTAACAATTCAGAGGTCATTAATAATTTAATAACACTAATGCTGAAATGGTTAAGGGGTTTTAGAATGACCAAAACAACATTTCAGATGTTTTACAGTGTGCTCAGCCTGCTGGTTTGTCCATTCACACACATTTTTATCATCACATGATCTCTTATAACAAAATCACATGACTTTTTTAATGCACATACTGGAATTTGTTTGGTAAAAGTGTTTCTATTGTAGTTATCTTTTCTTATTGAATAAAAAGTTTATACTACTCAGTTATTCGCATACGTTTTTATGCGCATTTTCAAAACTTATGCGCATCTTGGCGTTTCCATCAACCGTTTTTTAATGCGCATATCCAAAATACGCATACAAATAGGTGGATGGAAACATAGCTAATGTTATGTTTTATGAAAGAAAGATCGACTGGAAGGGCGAATGATGTCCAAACAACCAGATATTTATTTTTCAAATGTTGTCTTTTTGAATGGAGAATAAAGTACCATTATTATTATTATTATTATTATTATTAAATATATAAAAAATAAATCCCCTCAATGTTCAAGATATGGTTATGACAATGGCTCGATTTTTTTTTTTTTAATATAAGGTGGCGAAAAATGATCCACTTCCCCTTTGAAATGAAGATCCAGGGTAAAAGAAAAGGTCAAAGTACATTTTAAGAGTCATTGCATGAGAAAATCAGGCAGATGAAGGAAAATGTTATAATGTATATATATATATATATATATATATATATATATATATATATATATATATATATATATATATATATATATATATATATATATATGAGTATTAAAAGTGACACGTGAGCTTACATTTTGCTTCATTCTCTTTTTTTTATTATATATATCTTTATTTTATTATTATATTATTATTATTTATTAGATTTTTTGGGCTGTCTTGATCTATGATGCTTCAGACAACAATAACGTCACTTATTATGACATATTTTCAACTCAGTGAGAAAGATATAAAGAGACTTGGTGGTGTTTTAAATAATGAAGCAATTTTTATGGAAATAAATATATATTCTACACATTATTTATCTTTTTTGTTGTACTGAAATGAGTAAAACACTTTATATTTAAGTCAAATTTTATTTCATTTTATTTTATTTTATTTTATTTTATTTTATTTTATTTTATTTTATTTTATTTTATTTTATTTTATTTTATTTTATTTTATTTTATTTTATTTTATTTTATTTTATTTTATTTTATTTTATTTTATTTTATTTTATTGGAATAACAGTTTTTCCTCAGCATGCTTTTGGGTCAAAGATGGACACAAATAACAGCATAAGAAAGAGAAAGTTTGATTAAAAAGCATCTAATGCCCTGGGCAAACTCCGTAAACTCTTCTTTAGAGTAAAGCCTTACATGTTTAACAATCTCAACCACAAATCTGAACACTTTACAATCTATTCGATTTGGCAAAATCCTACACCTCATAAACAATCCTCTAACTACTTCATTTTTAATCCTGTCTTTTCCAAAAATCGATGTATTTTTTGCCTAGTTCTCATGCAATGAACCATAAAAATTACATTGGATTGCAATATTCTTACTGTACATATATTTTCACATCTAAATCTTAAGCTTAAATTGAAAGATTGCACCTGATTAAAATAAACCTTTATTCCATCTGAGTTCAAATCCATCTAGTTAATCTCAAGGTCTGTTTTCTAATTCATACGCATGCATGTCCACCCTTTTTTTTTATCTTGTTAAATTATTCTCTTGTGCATAATCTTGTTTGGTTTGTCCGGGATCCCCCTGTGCATAATATTTGGTCTATCCAAGCCTGTCCGCAGTCCAGTTCTGTTTAAATACGTATTTCAAGTGTCGCTGTTTTGTATATCAGTGCAAATAGTGCTGTTTTTGATGCGTTTTTTGAATGATAAAAGGGTAGTCGGTCGCTTCAGTGCAGTACATACTCTGTTTGTCAGTTGTGTGATTTTATTTTAGAATTTTCTTCAGTGTGTTGATGTCGTATCACAGAGCGCTGGGGTTTCTGAAGTTGTGCCCGGCGAATCGAGCCTGATCGCCCAGTTCTTCTTCAATCCTGGAAGGCAGAGAACAGACGGAGATGGACATGGATTAATTATATGGGATGTGACAGAGAAAGAGCTGGAAGTCTCTAATCAACAGTGCTCATCAATGTAATTATTGCTTCTTTTTATGGACGCTGCTGTTTTACAGATGGTCTAAGTGCAACAGTCATTGCGCGAGTCATGTTCTGTTAAAAGACTGACGCGCCATTACAACCGAAGGCTTTTACATTTTAAGTACACATGAAATCAAAACTAACCATATTGATTTACTCAGCTCGCATTGCTAGTTTTGTGGTGAACAATTCATCCGTGCAGGTCATTTAAGAAAAAAAAAAAAGTTGTTTGCCCTTGTAATCTAAAATTGAAATCTGAAAATTCACTTCCTGTTTGTTTTCAGTTACATCCTCACATTACGTCTGTCTGAGGTATTAGGCGTGGCTAACATACCTAACCACGCCCCTCCAGCTGTCAGTTTTGACAGCGTTATGACAACAAACTAAAATTGTGAGGAGCAGGAGGAGTCTGTTAGGTTGTAATAACTCTCCCCAAACCCATTTCCAGATCTTTCTGAATGAAATGCCTACTTTAATACATTCAATCAGCTCACAGTAGAAAAAACAAGCCACGCCCACTGTTTTCTCCTTTAATATTCCGTTTCTCTAGGAACAAATTACGGAAAAAACAAAACTTCTGGTTCATGTGGACTTTAAAGTCAAAGGTTTGTTGCTAGAGTGTTCTCATAATGTTCCCTGATGGTTGCTATTTGTTTGCTCTGGTTACTAATGGCTTGTTTCCACTGAGAGGTACAGTTCGGTACGAGTCACCTTTATCAAGCTTGCGTTTCCACTACCAAGGGTACCCTTTTGGTGGGCGTGGTGTACGCAGAAAGTTTCAGACGACGTCATGTTTACTCAAGATTATGTCACAGTAACACCGTACAGGTCGTTCACATATCATATGAGAAGCACTTCTCACAAAACAGATGCTTTATACACATAAATACTTGTGTATAAATGTTTATTACTAACCTTTCTATGAACATGATTTGATTATAACTGCAGATCAATGATAATAATAGCCTACTGTAACGTCTGCATTTACATAAAATAAATAAATAAAAGAACATATATGAACACATACAGACCCTTACAGTCTCCAATATGTTACCAATTACAGAAAAACTACACACAGCATACATTTATTTAGTCCTTATTTGGGTTAAAAAAAACAACACGAAATATAGCCCACAGTCAGAGCTAACCTCACATCTGTGTCTGTAATCTTCAGCAGCACGTGTAACCTCTTGTTAGAAAGTAATTCTGTCATTCTGAGTTCATAATAGTCCAAAAGGTGATGATAATAGTTAAACATGACCGTTTGTTCATGTTTAGGTGGCAGAAGCATCATTTGCTGCTGTTTTGTCAGGCTTCTCCTTTGTTTTTTCGCTCTTCACTCTTGCGTTTGTCCACATCTGAATGGATCGGATATCGGAGTGCTTCAATGATCACGCGCACGTTAAAAATAATAGCTCAAAAAGTATAATATAGACGCGATCGTGAGCTCTCTGGACAAAGTGAAACCGCTCGCACTTTTAGACGAGCTCGTAAAACAACAACAGGACACTGCAGAATTTGTTCTTCTTAGCTTTCTGGCTGTTCATCAAGACGACGATAAGGTTTGTTTGAGCTTGGGTCAACCATGGCTTGTTATTATATGCATAAAGTATTACGATAATGTCTCGGCTGTGTGTATTTAAAAACATGGCGGTTCCATTGTTTTGATTCTGACTAGCTCCACGAGCTCGTGACGTATCTCTGTAACCAATCAGCTTTCAGCTGCACGTATAGCTCCACCTTTTGGTACCCTTTCGAAAGGGTGCTGAAAAAGTGGTACGGTACGGTTCGGACTGAACCGTACCACTCAAAGGAAACGGGCCATCAAAGGGCTAGTTTACCCCAAAAGGACATTTCTGTCAATATTTGTTCTTTCTTTGCTTGTTTGAGTTTCCTTTTTTCTGTTACGCCCCATTCACACGGGGCGTCAGCTTCAACGCTTCCCATTCACTTTGAATGGGTGACGTCAGGCGTTGCCGAACTGCATTGTGGATCCGTCGGCGCCGCTTCAGAGGCGTTGCTCGCTGCAGAAGTTGGGACATGCTCAACTTTTCAAGCGCCGACGGAAGCGTCAGCCAATCAGATCGCTGTATGCAAATACACCAGCTCCAACAGTGGCCTATTGCTGACTAATTTCATTGGCTGACGCTGCTATGACGATCGCGTCAGCCCCAACTTCAGACACACCCTCTGTCCAGCGTTGAAGCTGAAGCCTCGTGTGAATGGGGCGTTAAACGCAAAAGAATATATTTTGAAGAAAACTGGAAACAAAATACTTCTATAGTATTTGTTTTTTTTTTTACTCTGGAAGTCAATGTGTATGCTGTAGGTTTTCAGCATTCTTTAAAATATCTACTTTTGTGTTTGACAGAAAACGTCATTCATAAAGATTTGAGTAAATGTGGAATTAATTTTTTGAGTAAACTGTACCTTTTAGACAGTTGAGTTTTACCATTTTGGAATCCATGAAGCTGGGAGCATTTTAGCTTAGCTTAGCATAAATCATTGAATCAGATTAGACCATTAGCATCTCACTGAATGTAAACAAAGAGTTTTGATAATTTTCCTATTCAAAGCTTGACTCTTCTGTTGTTACATCATCTACTAAGACCGACGGAAAATGAAAAGTTGCTATTTTCTAGCTTAAAATGGCTACGAACTATACTCTCATTATAGAATAGTATGGTCTACTTTATTATTACGCCAGAATGAGAGTATAGTTCCTAGCCATATTGACCTAGAAAATAGCAACTTTTCTTTTTTTTTTTTTTTTTTTTATCGTTATCGTCCGAATGCTTTAACGTCCGAAAGAACATTAAATTTCCTGCTTACTATTTCCTTTTTAGTGCTAACAAAAACAATTAAAGCATTGCTAACAAAATTAGCATCATTGAAAGCTCTCTTGCCTCATTAGTTGGTTGTATTTGGCGAGACGCTCAGATCTACACGGAGCTCCTGTCTTTATCTGAAAGATAAAGAGTGAAAAAGTTCATATTTGTACAGCAACTCAAACCAAATGATTTTCTTTCCATATTTTAATGAAACAAGCAATTAAGGGTCCCATGAAATTAAAAAAAAAAAATGTAAAAATAGATGTTAGTTTCAGTCTGTTAGTTTTAAGAACATCTATATGTTGGTGTGCTCCAAAATTTGCGTTTAGGAGATGTAAAACCGATGTAAACATGTAAAGCTTGCAGTTTGTCACTTCACATCACCCCATAATTCAGTTTCTCATCAAATCTTGACCAATCAAATTCTCTCTAGGATCTGACATGCCCTGCCCACTCAACCACTCTCACTGGCAGAGCTGTAATGAAACAAAATGCTGTTGGCTGCTTTTTAAAAAGGGGAGGAGCTACTCTGTCCCACCCTCTCTTCGTGTTTTGGTTGAGATTGCATCAAACATCGAATAAAAATGCACATTTCAAAGCACTTCAGGGGACCTTTAATAAATAAAGCAATATCTTCTCACAGTTTAAATGGTGAAATGTGTACCTGTCCAGTGCAGAGTCCCACCACTAGATCAGCGATGAAAGTGTCTTCTGTTTCTCCGGAGCGGTGGCTGACCATCACACCCCATCCATTAGCCTGAGCCAGCTTACATCTGAGGGAAACACCATTAAAAAGTGAGATAATGCTGATAGTGACCTGTGATTTCCTGATTGTAGTTTCCAGCCACTCACGCCTGGATGGCCTCTGTGACGGAGCCGATCTGGTTGACCTTCAGCAACAGACAGTTGCATGCACGGTCCTCTGCAGCCTTCTCTATCCTCTTTGGGTTTGTGACGGTCAAGTCGTCGCCCACGATCTGGATCCCCACAGAGCCTGTCATGTTAGTCCAAGCGGGCCAGTCGTCCTGATCAAACGGGTCCTCAATGGACACCACTGTCAATTTCGACAGAAGCAAACATATGACAGAATATCTGGAGGTCAAATTTGCTGGTATGTACAGTAGGGATGTTCTGATCGCTATTAAGGAAAGTTACTTTTGAAAGTAATGCATTACAATATTGAGTTACTCCCAAAAAAAGTAACTAGTTGGATAACTTAGTTACTTTTTATAGTAAGAAATGCATTCCGTTACTTTTACGTAACTTTTTCTGAGAACTTCCTGAGCCCTGAGCTATAGCCATATATACAGATTAATGAAAGTTTAAAGCAATGTCACTGTCCATCAAGACAATCCCCTTTACCTTTTCTTCCTTGTGTTCAGAATAATGAGAAATTTCGTAAAAATCGAGTGCGGTATTTTACGTGATGACGCTCTTTTTAATTCAGCAATTAATTTTTTTAAAGCTAATTAATTAAACTAAAAAGTAACTCCCATTACATTTTTAAAAAGTAACGTACTGCGTAATGCGTTACCTTACTCGTTACTTAGTAAAGTCATAGTATTATCAAAGACTATAGAATACACAAGATAGGTCACTCGTATCTTTTTGAATGGGGAAAAGTGTAACAGTCAATATGGTGAATAAAGCCCCGCCTACTAGTACAGGAGCCAATCATCGATCTCTATATGGCGAATAAAGCCTGCCTACTAGTACAGGAGCCAATCACTGATCTCTATATGGCGAATAAAGCCTGCCTACTAGTACAGGAGCCAATCATTGATCTCTATATGGCGAATAAAGCCCGCCTACTAATACAGGAGCCAATCATCGTTCGCTATAAACTGACGATACTCCGGGGGAGGGGCTCGGACCAGACGTGAGTTTCTGCAGATTTTGTGTGATTTGGATGTTTAGAAATGAAACTAAAGAGACGGTTGTTGTTTAATATTATTGTTGATTCCTAATATGAAATTTAATCGTAAGCTTGGCAAACAGTTTTGGAGAATTTGATGTTTCCCCATTCAGACAAAATGCCCAAACATACTCCCTGAGAGGTGTTTTAAAGATGGTCGCTGAAATGAAATGACTTGCCTTAGAGCAGGGGTGTCCAAACTCGGTCCTGGAGGGCCGGTGTTCTGAGTTTAGCTCCAACTTGCTTTAACACACCAGCCAGGAAGTTTCTAGTATATCTAGTAAGAGCTTGATTAGCTGGTTCAGGTGTGTTTGGTTAGGGTTGGAGCTAAACTCTGCAGGACACCGGCCCTCCAGGACCAAGTTTGGACATCCCTGCCTTAGAGGGACTTTGGTATTACATAACTCGCGTTACTTGTAAGGCATTACCCTCAGCACTGGTTCCGATACCCTTTTACCTTTCCCGATATCTGATATCTAAGCTCAGGTTATCGGCCGATACTGAGTATTGAACTGATACCTGAGTGTGTATCTGTAGAAACAGTTGTGTAAACTGCTACTAGCCCTGTATAAATGTACAATTTACGGTTTGCTTCAGACTTATCCATTAATGGAATATGTACAAATACATGCAGTGAACTAGATTATTTTTATTATCTCACATTTTGATTATCAGACATTCGACAGTTATATTATTTATTGTACTTTACTGAAACAAGTTCAGCCACAAATCAAACATTGTAGAATATCAATCAAAATATGTAATGTTGTGATTTATTTGTGCAGGTTGTTTTGGTTTATGGCTTCTAATGCTTTAAAAAAGTCTTTAAATAAAAGAAAGAAACCTCCAAAGAAAAACTACACGGAAAATGTATTTACGTAACCATTGTAATGGAAAGTGAACATGCTCTATACAAGTTTTAAACCTATTATTGAAGTATAGTACACTGTAAAAAATGTCAGTAAATTAGCAGTTTTTCGTATTTTGTGATTCATATTGTTTTTATTAATGCTTTTGAATTGCATTATGTTACTTTGATCTTTCTTACAACAAATTTTAACCTTGAAAAGTTTGAAAAAGTGACTTTTATTAACATTTTTAATAGTTTAAAGTAATATACTGTCTGGGTTTGTGTTGTATAGTACGGTACAAACACCTTGTAATAAGCTGCCAGTGCATTTTCTGTGATTTTACAGACTTATTTCTCTTTATATTATTTCTTAATATTATTTCAAACTAATGTCAATAAGTTTCAATGAGTTGAAATTTCAACATCAAAAGTTGACAAAGCAGAGATCAACATCCCATAATGCAATTCACAACCGTATATAAACGGAAAACACTTATGAATCATAAAAAACTTAAATATTTAAATGTCAAAATCTATCCATTTTACTACATTCACGATTTACCCGGAAAATCGTTGATGAACGTCTGGTAGATCTCTAGAAGCTCATCGCTGCTGATGTGTCTGTCTGCGTTTGGAGGCGACTTGAAGTCAAGGTCGTACTTTCCTTCGCGGTAAAACTCAGACGCCGCTACATCCATCCCGATCACAACTTTATCTGTGAACCCGGCCTTGTCTATGGCTGTCTTTATCAACTCAAGTGCTGTGAAAATGATAAAAAGGAGACAACAGAATAAAATAGCGTTTTCAAAATGATCCCCGTTCACATTGAAAACGTTTAAAATCACTGTATTCTGCATGCCAGGTCAGTAGGTGGCGATGTCACTTTGTAAAATTGAATAAATTACACACCTACTGTATGTAAGCTCTAGGAAAGATCATGGTCTCTGAGTACACTCACACAATGACATTGTAATAAAAGTTTGACAATTTGACAACAGCTGAAAACTGAGATCGCAAATTGAAAATATATTTGTAAATTTAGATTTTTACGCTCACATCAAACATAAAAAAAAAACAAGACAATTTCGCAAAACTGCTGTTCGGATGTACAATATCTCTGGTGTACATAAAAATCACGATGATTCTTTAGCAATTTGTCTACACATTTATTTATAGAAACTGTTTCACGCAAAAGGCTCGAATTCATGTCACAGTAATGCGGCATTTATGGAAACGACCACAATTTTTTAATTGACATTTAGAAAATATGTGAAATCTTTTGCGCAAATCTGTAACAGAAACCAAACTACTGTTAAAATGATCCTTGTTTACACTGTAGCACAATATCAACAATAAAAAAGCTGTATTGTGCATGCCAGGCCAGTAGATGGCGATGTTATGCTCTTAAAAGCCCATTTAAAAAAAAAATAAAAAATTCAGGTAACCAAAACGTCACTGTAAAGCCGTCACATAAAAAAATAAATCACTGGATCACCGACACTGAGAAAAGAAAGGTTAATTAATGGGTTAGTTCACCCAGAAATGTAAACACGGTCATTAATTGCTAACCCTCAAGTCATTTCAGTCTCCTGAGATCTTCGTTCATCTTCAGATCACAAATTGAAATATTTTAGATGAAATCCAGGAGCTCTCTCGTCCTCCGTAGACACCATTGGTCAAAAGACGTTCAAAGTCCAGAAAAGGAACCAAAAACATTCAGTGGTTCAAAGGTAATCATATGAAGGTCCAATTTTGTGCGGCAAAAGGTTATAAATATGATTTTTGTTCACATCAAGTCATCATGGTGCGCATTTACTATGGAAATATATATGAAAACACGGCAACACCAGAAGTTCCAAAAATAAAAAAATTTATTTACTTAAACTCATAGTATGTAACCTTTATCTTAAACAATAAATTAATGACAAACATAGTAAAAACTACTAAAGACATCAGTAATTTACTATGGGCAATAATACGTTGAGACACGCAAGCAGCATATTGCTCATAGTAAAAACTCACTCTAATCTGACATAGACGTACAAGTCATTTTTACAGGTTTTTTGTGCATAAACGAGTTTGTGGAGCTTCATATGATTACAGTTGAACCACAGAAGACAAATGGATTGTTTTGACAATGTTTTGGTTCCCTTCTGGACTTTAAACGTCACATAACCATTGCTGTCTATGGAGGATGAGAGAGCTCCAGGATTTCATCTAAAAATAGTTTAATTTGTGTTTCGAAGGTAAACGAAACATTTAAGGAGATTGAAATGACATGAGGGTGTGTAATTAATAACAGAATTGACATTTTTGGGTGAACTAACCCCTTTAAACCATGTTCATTTAGAAATTCCAAGTCATTTTCGCAAACCATTACAAGGAAAGAGCATGTAGGATCGAATTACACTGTTAGCGATTTTTGTAAATTACACAGTATTTAACTGTAATATGAACTGTATTTTACTGTATGTTACTGTAATGTAATGTTGCATTGTGAAAATTGTGTATTTAATTTTTTTTATTTTATATTGTTGTGTGTAAAAGCAGCCCTTTATTTATAAAAAAGTACATGAGACAGATTAAAACTGAAATAAACCGCTTAACTTAAGCAGGGAGCTACAAGTGCACAAAATACATGAGCAATTAAACAAGGCACAGGTGAACACAATAGGTATAGAAACAGAATAATGGAAACCCAGTTAATGTTCTCTGTTTTAATAAAGTATACATATTGTGTTCTATTACTGTATATTTTACAGTAAAAATATGCGTAGCGTTCTGTAAATACAGTATTTTTTGCTGTAACTGATTTACAGTTAGTTACTAATAAACTGCTGGCAGTAAGTTACTGTAGATTCTACAGGAAATTGTTAACCATGTACGACTGAAAGCATATTTTCTTGTAAAAAAACACATTCCTTATTTAACAACAACAACAAAACCACTTTCACATCCCACCTTCACTGTTCTCCAGGATATTTGGCGCGAAACCTCCCTCGTCCCCGACATTGGTGGCATCCTGGCCATATTTCTCCTTGATGACACCTTTCAAGGTCTGGTAAAGTTCAGCCCCGACCCGCAGCGCGTCACGAAAAGACTCCGCACCCACTGGAAGAACCATGAACTCCTGCATGGCCAGTTTGTTTCCAGCATGTGAGCCTCCGTTGATCACATTAAACGCCTGATAGATGACAGAGATGATGTGCTTTGTTCATTTCCACAAATAATCAAGAGAAAATACCAACAGTGCTGAATTATTGTCTTGCGCACTGAAGTCATGGAACAGAGTAATGAGTTTTCTTACAGGAACTGGCAGCACTAGTTCTGTGTTTCCTGCCAGATCAGCAATATGACGGTACAGGGGGACGCCTTTTTCTGCCGCACCGGCCTTGCAGATGGCAAGAGACACTCCCAGGATGGCGTTAGCACCAAACTGGGCTGTAGATGCGATGAATGGAGAGAAATTATACAGTAGTTATATATGGATAAGACATGAGGGTGAGTGATTAATAACAGTATTTAAGCTTTTGGGTGAACTAACCCTTCTAAAAATAGTGTACAAAAACAATGTTCGTTTGAAAATTGCAAGCCATTTTCACAAACAGTTACAAGCAAAGAGCATATAAATATATATATATATATATATATATATATATATATATATATATATATATATATATATATATATATATATATATATATACATATATATATATATATATATATATATATATATATATATATATACATATATATATATATATATATATATATATATATATACATATATATATATATATATATATATATATATATATATATATACATATATATATACATATATATATATATATATATATATATATATATATATATATATATATATATATATATATATATATATATATATATATATATATATATATATATATATAACCCACTGTTGGGTTATTTTTTGTTTTTAAATAAAACTAAAGGACGACAAGGAGGCTCAATGCTGCCTCACAGCAAGAAGGTCGCTGGTCGCTGGAGTCCCGACTGAGCCAGTTGGCATTTCTGTGTGGAGTTTGCATGTTCTCCCCGTGTGTCACAATAATCAGCGATCTAATCCTTGTAGATCAATGGTAAGCTCGCAGATCGATATAGAACTAGAAATCCACCATTATATGGACTACAGATCCAGTCATGCACCGCTCACACGCACCTGTTCCGGATTCTGCTGACTGCACACACACACAAGGCCAGAGCATCGTTATGGATGATTACATGGACTTTAAATACAGCGCACACCAAATCTTGTTAAGCTGTACTGTGAACATTTCGATGCGTTTCCTTTGCCTTGCCATGTTCCTGTCTGCTTCCTGCCTTTGACCATCTGCCTGTTTATTGACCACGATTCTGGATTTGCCTGTTTACATCTGTTTGCACCTGTGTTGACCTGTGTAGGAGTGTATTCTCCTAATAAACCCTGCATTTGGATCCGCACTCCGTTGTCAGTGTCCCATTCGCATAACAAAAGACTCAGCCAAGATGTGTGTGCGCACGCTGTATTTAAAGTCCATGTAATCAGTCTATAATGATCCTCTGGCTGTGTGTGTGTGTGTGCAATCAGCGGATTTCGGAACAGGTGCATGTGAGCGGTGCATGGCTGGATCTGTAGTCCATATAGTGGCAGATCTATAGTTCTATATCCATCTGCGTGTTTACCAGTGATCTACAAGGACTAGTTCGCTGATGATTGTGACACTGTGTTGGTGTGGGTTTCTTTCGGGTGCTCTGGTTTCCCCGCAGTCCAAAGACATGTGCTAAAGGTGAATTGGATGAACTAAATTGGCTGTAGTGTGTGTGTGTGTCAATGCGAGAGTGTATGGGTGTTTCCCAGTACTGGGTTGCAGCTGGAAGGGCATCCGCTGCATAAAACATATACTGAAATAGTCAGTTCAATGGCAGTTTATTCTACTGTGGTGACCCCTGATAAATAAGGGACTAAGCTGAAAGAAAATGAATGAATTAAATTTGTTTTTTGTCATTCTAGTTCACCAATCTCGGTCCTGGAGGGTTGGTGTCCCTGTAGGTTTTAGCTCCAACTTGCCCCAACACCCTGCCTGGATGTTTCAAGTATACCTAGTAAGACCTTGATTAGCTTGTTCAGGTGTGTTTGATTAGGGTTATGGCTAAAATTTGCAGGACACCGGCCCTCCAGGAACAAGTTTGGTGACCCCTGTTCTAGGCCCTAGAATATTTTAATCATTTACTGAAGTACAGCACTAAACATGCAGCTGAATAAGTACATAAGTCGCTGATTTGGAAATATCATTTTATAATTTCCATTTTGTGGAAATCCAAACGCGATTGGTCAGACTTTAATTGAAGATTACCGAAACAAACTATTATTTTCAGTGGATTAACTTGCACAGATTAATTAAACAAGGCACAGGTGAACACAATAGGTATAGAAACAGAGAATGATGTAAACCCAGTTAATGTTCTCTGTTTCTATAAAGTATACCCATTGTGTTCTATTACTGTATATTTTACAGTAAAAATATGCATAGCGTTCTGTAAATAAGTATACAGCAAAATAAATGCTGCTTTAAATGTAAATACAGTATTTTGCTGTAATTGATTTACAGTAAATTTTGATTTCACACTGCCTTTAAACTACTGTAGGCCTTAAAAATATGATTATTTTGTATGTTCTACTCACATTTATTCTCCGTGCCGTCCATTTCGATCATCATGTTGTCCAGTTTCTCCTGTTCCACCACACTGATCTCCTAAAGTTCACATCATGAAGATATAAAACTCTGCAGATTAATAATAATTTTAATAATACAGCGCTTGATTGATGCTTGTTGAAAATATGAATTCATTAACCCTGCTGTTGTCAAATGAGTCTTGTCAATCAGAAAAAAAAAACAATCATCAATTATTAAAAGACTATTGCAGTATGTTTAGGCTCTTTAGCTTTCGCATTGTAGCGTGAAGATTAAGAAATAAAAAAGGACATGAAAAAAACGAAAGAATGAAATGTGTATAATCATAATGAAAATCGAGACCTGGATAATAGGAGATTTTGTGTCTCTGCCATTGGTAGATTTGAAGCAGCTGTTTTAAAATCTCCTGTTATAAGTAAACGGGGTGTAAAATATGGAAAGAAAACATGGTTTAAAAAGTGCAGGGGTGGGATCTGATTCTGATCCCGTCTGATCGGAATCTGATCTGTAAAACAAACAAACAAACAAACAAATAACAAATAACTCGATTAACAATTATTTGGAATTAAACTGTGAAAAAAAAGTCAGATTGAAAATTGTTGGGAAAGAAGCGGGGAAAACATCTGGAGGAAGAAACTGCATGGGATGAGAAAACACAGGAGGCTGTAAAATAATTAAAATCATAATGAAAATGTAATAAATAACAAATGTAGCTATAGATGCGTTAAACTTAACAAAATATTGCAGATGTAAATACAAGTTAAATATGTTTCCTATGCAGTTTCCTATATTTCACAGTCTGCTGATGTAAATAAACGTAATTAAACCTTAAAGGTGCTGTATGTAAGTTTTTGACTGTTCGAAAGCATAAAAATACCATATTCTGCTTTGAAAATGTGCTTTCCGTGCCGGAACGTCTGTCTTTGTTTTGGTCATTTAACCCGCCCACTGCCAGTTTAGCAAACTATATTTTAGCACCCCGAGTTGCCTTGGTGGAAAACAGCTTAATTCATTCACTCAGTCATAAAGTCTCTCAAAGTGTGCATCCGCAACCGAAATGCGAACGTAAACATTAGGTGAGCAGGTAACATTGTAACCCCGTGTCCTAACAACACACTACATAACAAGATTTGCAGTGATAAGCAATTTGGCTGTTTGCACTAGACAAAACATGACAGAAATTGAAATACAGCCTTTCAGAAGCACAGAATAGTGCACTCACTGCACTCCAACGAAATGTTTAGGGTTACAGTCTAATTAGTACAAATTAAATCTCTATAACATTATTATATGTAGATGCTGAATCACTGATATGTGTTACTAATATGTGAGTCACAGTTCTAAAGTTCAATTTCAAACAGTTTATTTTATTTTCAAGATCTGAGGTGAACTATCTGCTGCTGCTTTCAGTAGTATGGCAATAAATATCATGTAAAATGGCACATTATTAGCATTTAACACTGAATAAAGCACTTGAGGTGTACCTGAGGTGATCATAGTCAGTTTTCTGTTGTTCAGCTGCGAGAAATAGATGTCAGGTGTTGGTTAGAGCAAAAACTCTTTTAACTTTTAATATGCAAAATCGGTTCATTCCGCTGTGGCGACGCCAGATTAATAAAGAGACTAAGCTGAAAAGAAAATGAATGAATGAATGAATATGGAAAATATTCCCGGTTTAACACGGTTTAAATCAGTCTTAAATCAGCCTTTAGGCTTAATTGTCAGGCTCTTGTTGTTGTCGTCAATCTGGCAACCTGCGCTTGCATCGAGCCGTCAGAAGAGGATTCGAGTGAAAATGTGTTTTGGATCAGGAGTGTAATACCTAGTTCAACCACTGGGTGTCAAACTTACATACTGCATCTTTAATAATGATATAATTATCATTATTATAATAATATTTATTATCTTATTTTATTATAGATAAAATTTAGATTCTTTTTTTCAAATATTTCCCAAGTGATGTTTAACAGAGCAAAGTTTTAAATTTTTCGGCTCAATATTATAAGCCCCCTTAATCTTTTTTTTTTTTTTGATTGGCTACAGAATAAACTGTTGTCCAATTACTTGCATAGTTAACCTAATTAGCATAGTTAAGCCTTTAAATGTCACTTTAATACTAGTATCTTGAAAAATAAATAGTAAAATATTATGTACTGTCATCATGACAAAGATCAAATACATCAATTATTAGAAATGAGTTATTAATACTATTGTTTAAAATGTGTTGAAACCAATGCATACTTCCATACTATACAGTACGCTAAAATCAGTATGCGAGCGGAGTAATATGTCCGAATTCATAGAATTCGAAAATCAGTATGCGAGAAGTTCCCGGATGACTTACTACTTCCGGCGAGATTCTAAAGTGCGCATCCCATGCATGCTGCGCTATCCCATGATGCCCCGCGAGAGAATTCATGAATGGGAGTGAATCGACGCAACTGACGTGACCATGACAAAATGGCGGATGTAGTACGTCCGAATTCCATTCATACTTCTTACATTCATACTGTATAGAACATACTTTTCTAACGGCCGAGTAGTACGTTTAAATTCAAATGCAGTACCTACTGAGTAGTAGGCGGTTTCGGACACAGCCCATCTGTTTAAGTGTGACGTCATGCGAAGCAGCTTCTGGGTCCAAGCGCTCTACCAAACTCATCAAACGGTAATAATAAACGTTTACAAAGCGATGTAAAATTTTCAAAAATAACAAATGCAATACATATATATAACCATGCCTAATATCCGATGGCCAGAAAGTGATTTCTTTTTTAAACATTTTTTAAATTTTGGTATTTGTGATGCAGCAAGCCCAGAGAGTGTATTGTACACCATGATTTCATAAAAGAAAATTTACTTTAATGTGTGATAGGACTAAAAAGTGGCCATAAACGAAGATTTTCTCAATTCAAATGAGTAGCGGCTTGGACCTGGAAACAGTACTCCATACGTCACGAGTTAACAAGCGGATTCTATATTAAACAGCACTTGGGAAATATTTTAAAACTAATTTTGTCTTTAAGTGTCTATATATGAAACCTGTGAATTATTAGTTCCTTTCTTTCATTTTAATTTCATAGAAATGAATCTGGTTAGCTCAGGTAATCTTTTCCAGAATTAAGCAAACACGCGCAGATCGCAGTTTATAATCCTTCTGGTGCCTGCTGAATTCTGATTGTTTGATTATTTGCTACTGAAATGTGCTTTATTTCACTTACAGATAAAATGATGGCTGGTCCAAGAGTGTCATTAATGTGTCCGACAGCCTTCAGTACACCTTAAAACATGGGTCAAGATGAATCGAATTAAATACTAATAGTACAAGATCAAGATCTTTTTAGTTTTATCCAATCTCTGAATGGTCTCTGACCTTTGCCATTATAGCGGCTCTTGTCTCCGTCTCTGAGTTCCAAAGCCTCGTAGATGCCTGTGGATGCTCCGCTAGGCACCGCAGCCCTGAACAGACCTGAAAACACATTAAACATTCATTATTACCAAACTATATTCCTCCATTTATGCCTTTTTCCAAGATGCTTTCAAGAAGAACTATTTATTTTTAATGTACATTCGTGGAGGAATTCATTTTTTAGATGACTCCTATAGTTGAAGTCAGAATTAATAGCCCCCCTCTAGCATAATAGTTTTAATAACTCATTTGTATTAATTGATTTCTTTTATATTTACCATGATGACAGCACATAATATTAGACTATATAGTTTGCAAGATACTTGTATTCAGCTTAAAGTGACATTTAAAGGCTTAACTAGGCACGTTAAAGGTAATTAGGCAAGTCATTGTAGAACAAAGGTTTATTCTGTAGACAATCGAAAACAAATTGCTAATAATATTGACCCTAAAATGATTTTTAAAAAATAAAAATTGCTTTTATTCCAGCCGAAATAAAACTAATAAGACTTTCTCCAGAAGAAAAAATATTATAGGAAATACTGTGAAAAATTCCTTGCTCTGTTAAACATAATTTGGAAAATATTTAAAAAAGAAAACTAAATTCACAGGAGGGCGAATAATTCTGACTTCAACTGTATATTCCACATATTGTTTTGCATGTATTAGCATGCCGCCTTATGCTGTTCTGCTGAGTAGAGAGACTGTATTGATTCACCTTTATCGGTTCTCAGGTCCACCTCCACTGTAGGGTTTCCCCGAGAGTCCAGGATTTCCCTGGCAATGATGCTTACAACAGACATCCTTAAAGACAAGGGAAAAACAGAGAAGCGATGAACTAAAACTCTTCACTCTCGAACTCAACATGATGTTTAGTGAGGCATGTATTTAAAGGAAAGCTCCTTTACAACTCCCCTAAAGTTAAGCAGTTAAGTTTAACCATTTTTCAATCCATTCAGATGATCAACAGGTCTGGCAGGAGCACTTTTAGCTTAGCTTAGCATAGATCATTGAATCAGAATAGACCATTAGCATGTCACTCAAAAATGGCCAAAGATGTCCCATAATTTTCCTGTTTGATGCTTGACTCTTTTGTTGTTACATTGTTACTCACCTAAAATGAAAAGTTTGTAATATTAGTGCGCCTGTTGTAGCCATGATCCGGCAGCAAAGTTCCTTGATTATTACGCCAGAAAGAGAGTATAGTTCCTAGCAGCCTGATCTCACAAGGAAACGTATTTCACATTTGTCAGTTAAGTGGCTAATTCATATGAATTTGTACAAGTTCATTCGAACAAAAATGTATGATTTTTAAAAAGGAGGCGTGGCACCCAACCCCGCCCCTAAACCCAACCATCAATGGAGGATAAGCAAATCATACTAAATTGTACGAATGAGATCGTACGAATTCATACGAATTAATAGCCACTAAATCAAAATGTTACGAATTGCAGTGAGATTGCGTTTTTCCTAGACATTTTGTCCTAGAAAAAAATCAAGTTTTACTTTTCAATCGGTCTTAGTACACAATATAACAATCGAAGAGTCGAGCGTTAAATGGATAATTCATGCAAACTCTTTGATCATTTTTAATTGAGATGCTAATCCAATTCAATGATCTATGCTAAACTAATCTAAAAGTGCTTTCGCCAGACCCAGGGATTGGCTGAATGGATAAAAAAATAGTAAAACTCAGTTTGTTGTTTATATGTACTTTATGTCTGTATTTTTACTTCTACTCTTTATTTAGTCTAATATTAGTTTTCTTTTTATTGCAATGTTTTGTTTTGGGTGAAGCAGTGGCGCAGTAGGTAGTACTGTCGCCTCACAGCAAGAAGGTCGCTGGTTCGAGCCTCGGCTGGGTCAGTTGGCGTTTCTGTGTGGAGTTTGCATGTTCTCCCTGCGTTCACGCGGGTTTCCTCCGGGTGCTCCGGTTTCCCCCACAGTCCAAAGACATGCAGTACAGGTGAATTGGGTAGGCTAAATTGTCCGTAGTGTATGAGTGTGAATGAGAGTGTATGGATGTTTCCCAGAGATGGGTTGCAGCTGGAAGGGCATCCGCTGCGTAAAACATGTGCTGGTAAGTTGGCGGTTCATTAAAATGTTAAAATATTCAATTAATCGAGATTTTAATTTTAGGCCAAATCGTCCAGCCATATCGATTACTGATGTCCATGTAACGGAGTCATTGTCCTACAGGTAACTGTCAGCTTGGTTTGTAGCAGACTTTAATCAAACCAAACCAGCAAACTGTGAACACACCCTTAGGCTTCGGGATTTTGACAGCTGGCCCAGAAAATTTAACAGGAATTATTATTACCATTTGCTATTCAATAAAAAAAAATAGGTAACACTAGTTTACCCACCAATTCTCACCATTAATAATGGCTTATTACTTGTTTATTAGTACTTATAAAGCACATATTCTCTTCTGTATTTATATTTTTACATGCCTAATCCTACCTAGTACTCAAAACCAACTACTAGCTATTAATAAGCAGCAAATTTCAGTTTATTGAGGCAAAATCATAGTTAATGGTTTATAAAGAATAGCGTCTGACTGGAAAAATAGTACGGTTAAGATGACTAGACTATGAATATTATATAATATTTAAAATATACACTTTAATTCTTCAAAATAACCCCACAAACATACATGAAGTGACCGCCATCTTTTTTTGACTTTAACACTTAGCATCTCTGCAAACGCGTCAGGAGATGCCAATCAATCTGATTGTGCCTTTAAAAACGGCTGTGTTTTTCTGGAACATTCAGTCCCGTCTTTTGTAGAGCAGTGAGAGAAACTGCTCAAGCATCGACATGGAGATGCCTGAGCTGGCAGCCAATGGAAAAGCAGAACATGCGAAATGCATCCTAAATATGCTACAACCGACATGGGCGCGCGCACGTGTCACCTTGTTAATGCAATGGGCGACCACCAGCACCGAAAGCGGCCGAGGAGGAGGGCCTTTATTCGGGATGACAACACTGGAATGTGTGCCCGCAGGTGCTCAGGATATGATCGAGCATCTAAATCCGGATAAGGCTAATTTGCCAATGTATGTGTGTGTGTGAGACAGAGAGAGTGTGTGTGGTACTGCAGCAGATATACGGGGAGGAGGGGGCGGACGGGTGGGGTGCATATAGCGCAGAAAGTGGCGTGATGGGGCAAGAACAAGATAAATATTTTAACGTGCCTTTGGCGAAATGAAGAGCTTTCTGAAACGGAGCATCGAAGCGAGTAGTAAGTAGTGGGTTGTTCACAAGCGATTCGTTTTTGTGTTTTTTTTTTCGCGCGCGTCACGTGACTAATATAGGAATAACTCCTTACGACTCCAGATTTTTTTTTTTTTTTTATCTTTTCCTGTGTAAATAGTTGCATTTTAATCATATATGTGTTCGTTTATTGGTGAAAAATCTAATGTTTTGATTAAACTTAGGTTAAATTAGTCAAAACTGTATTCATTAATATCAATTCAGTCAATTGACCCACTCTTACATCACAAATTAGAACAGATTGGACACACACTGACAACACACACACACACACTCTGAGAGGCAATATAAAAACGTGATGCAAACACATAGTGCGATGTCCATCTGCCTGACCCCTACCAGCGGGCACCTAAAAAATAAATAAATGCCACCCAAAATCAAATCCAGCATACCAACATAAGAAGTGACACCTCACGCAAGAGTCGGATGTCTTTCTATTCTAAGTGGAACATTCACAAATCAAGTCTGTACAGAATAATAAGCATAATGACCTCAATGACCCCATGGCAGATGATGGAAAAGAGCAGCCTAAAAAGATGTCAAATAAAAAGGCTTCTTACCTGCCGTCAGTGCGTGTAGCCTTGCGAGAGGCAAGCCTGGAAGTGTGAAACTGCGGAAGAGAGAGGAAAACAGAGCGAGGGTGGGAGCAAAGCAGAATGAGAGCGAGATGAGAGGAGAAACAGAAGGGGGAGGGGATGAAAAGATGAGTCAGAGGAAGATGCTGAGAATTAGAGAGGAGAGAAACAGGAGGATGAGTAGGTCAAGGCGACTGATTAATAAGCGGGAACAAGGGACCCGGGAAGAGGAGGGGAGACAACAAACACAGGGTGCTGCAATGCTCCTCTGTGCATGACGGCTGGTAAAAATAGATGCATGGAGGAACTGGGTTTGAAAGATGCTGAATCTGCCTGCATTAGTGGCGAATGCTGAAAATGTTAAAACAGTGGTGGTGGATTGAGGATTTTAGGTTGCGGAACTTTGTGTTTTTGGTGTATTTTTAAAATTTGTGTTATTTTCCAGGATGTTTTTATACAATAAAAAATACTTTTTTAATACATACAGTTCAGAATTATTAGCCCTCCTGTTACATTTTCATTCTTATACATTTCTAAACATAATAGTTCAACCAGGCTCATTCTGAAAACGTACCTCTATATACATTTCTGGAGAGCACCAAATAGATGTTTTCATATAGGAAATATGCAGTTTTTTGTTTTTGTGAATTCTCCAGAGGCTTTTTGAAATCTCAAATTTCTCTCTCGCCATTCGCACCTGCTGTTCTCGCATAAATCCACCAGAGGCCGCTGTTGACTGACTGACCAACCGACCGATCACCCCAGCCTTCTCCTTCCCTAAACCCAACCAATAGACCAATTACCAACCTACGTCACACATGACGTCACACGGGTCCCCGGTTGCAGAAAAAGACCGGCTGCAATAGCAAACATGTCGTGTTTTGCGGTAGGATGCCAAATTTGAAAGCTTAACTTTTACCTTACACCCCACTGCTTTTAATGCCGACTGCAGACGTCTTTGGCTAAAAAGGAGCTGAATGAAGTGACGACCTAATTAGAAATGCTCGACTCTGCAGTTCTCATGTTATATCAGGTAAGTTCACGCTATGCTGAATCATAAACATTACTCGTTTTTGATTGCAGCAATGATTTCAGCAAAAAAGTTACATATAGTTAATTAAACTGCAGACACTGAATAGTAAGAATCAAATGTGAAAGTGTAAGTTATTAAAGTGGGTTTTATATCAGACTCTATATCAGGAGTCACCAATCTTGGTCCTTGAGGGCTGGTGTCCCTGCTGGGTTTAGCTCCAACTTTCCTCAACACACCTGCCTGGATGTTTCAAATATACCTAGTAAGACCTTGATTAGCTTGTTCAGGTGTGTTTGATTAGGGTTGGAGCTAAAATCTTCAGGACACCGGCCCTCCAGGAACAAGTTTGGTGACCCCTGCTCTATATTGTTTACCACGGCACTTTGAGTATTCGGTCTGAAATAACCTGCAAGTGTGACTTGAAAACAACATTAACACTGTTTATTTGACTGTGAACAATGTTGTAATCTGATAGACATTGGCTGCTAATAGGATTTCGCTATTTAGAGTTTGCAAATACTTTTATGAAATTATATTATTAAAGAGAAAGTCCGAATGTGCGAATATAAAACCCACTTTACCTTTATGTGTAAGTTCACATACCCTGCCGTAAGGTCAGGTGTAGATCGCTGTCAGAATGCTGTCGTCTGCTTGTTGATGATTACCCAGGCCTTGTATAGCTCCGTCTTTTTTCCTTGTCTTCGGCTAGGCAGAACCTCGGTTTTTAGCACTACATAGTTTTGAATCTGGTAATCATGGAACATTATTTCTTGCACATGACCACACAGAACACAATTGTTGGCATCCAAACACTTGTAGGCCTTTAACTTCTCTCGTAAAATCCCTTGGAGCTTCAATGAGATTGTATATTTGGGGCTGGATGCTTGGTCATTTCGTCTTATCCAATATCCATTGGGAGGGTGCTATCGCGAATGGACCTGTCAGATGAACGGCGCTCACTTTAACGTTAATTTTGCTGAATAACTGTGCTTATCACTGGGTGACAAGCTGTTATAATACGCTGAAAGCATTATGTAAATAATACATATAATATGTAATCAATATAACTTATTTCTAAGACAACAACAAACTCTGAACTGCATCGGATGTCATTCCCTCGCTGTAAATGCTAGCACTCCCGGTTTTATTCTGCCACCTCCCTGCGCGCGCATCCTGAATGTTTACAAACATGGTAATTGGTCAATAGTGTTTTAAAAAGCACCAATTGACCCGCCCACCCATTTCCCTAAACTCTAACTGTCAGTGTTTTCAAGAGCAATCCAGAAAAAGAAAATCCCTCACCTGATTTTTACCACGTTTTCAGATTCAACCTATTATTTACTTATTTTGGCTTTTGTTTATGTCTTACCTGCTTTTTTGGAATCGTTCTTTGTTGGACTCGAACCCTGTCATCGTGGTCAACTCTTCTCTGTGTCTCAAGTCCGCTGACATACGTGGCGAGCTACTGGGCAAACTAGTAACAGCGGAAAAGCCGTCCGTATGGAGGTAAGCAGTCAGCTGGTAAGCGCGAAAAGGAACAGTGTCATACCACCTCGTAGCATTCATTTTAAAGGAGAAATGCAGCCATACGTACTTCTGGCTACATAACTCGCAATGTCCAGAAATGTATAGGGCTATGTTTTCAGAATGAGCCTGTGTTGGTTTAATTAACTAATTGTTATTAAAAGTTATTAAGGTTCTAATATCTTTGCCATGATGATAGTACATTTTACTAGAAATCTTTTTGGCATTTCTGTGTGGAGTTTGCATGTTCTCCCCATGTTGGCGTGGGTTTACTCCAGGTGCTCCGGTTTCCCCCACAAGTCCAAAGACATGCGCTATAGGTAAATTGGATGAACTAAATTGGCTGCAGTGTGTGTGTGTGTGTGAGAGAGAATAAGAGTGTATGGGTGTTTCCCAGTACTGGGTTGTGGCTAGTGTAAAACATATGCTGGAATAGTTGGTGGTTCATTCCACTGTGGCGACCTCTGATAAATAAAGGACTATGCCGAATGAAAATGAATGTAATAAAATTACCTAAAAATGAAAGAGTTGATTCTTACTTTACTTTTTCAGCTAAAAAGTAATTTAATTACAGTAACTAGTTACTTTGTAGAAATATAGAAGTATTGTGTTTTTATTATAAAAATCATTTGTAATGGAAACATTTTACTTGTTCGCAACATAAAAATCTTCAAAATCAAAATTGACATTGTTCACTTTTCTAAATACATCATATACTTTTTATTTTTACAAATAATATGAGTTTTTTGTTTTGATAATCTTTCATTAATATTCAAGTGGCTGTGCCTCGAAAACATTTCATTATCTGCTAATGTAATAACATTTTTAGGGAAATAAATGTAGCATTTATTTTTACAATGTAGTAAATTCCTCATGGATAAAGTCACATTCAAATCATTTTTTTTTACACACAAACCAGGATCATTACAAAAGAAAAATACATCGCTGCTGACTTAATTAAACAATTATTATTTTTTTTATCTAAGTGTACACTGTAAAAATATATCTAAAATGTGGAATCTGAAATATAAAAATGCTAAATAGCTGATATTGTGTGAAAATATGTATATTGTTAAAGTGAATACGAAACATTAGACTATGTGTTTATGAGACTGATGCAGAAAGGTAAGCGGAAGATAATCTGTGATTACGCTGTTTGTTTTAATAAGATTATTGTTTCTGAGAATTGGGTCACGCTGATCTTGACACTACATACATTCAGACTGAGATAAAGAAGGTGTTATTTTGAGGACAACAGACTACAAACCTCTTGGCCAGATACAATTACACTGATTTCACTCCTTTAAATGTATTACAGAGCGGATGCCCTTCCAGCTGCAACCCAGTACTGGGAAACATTCCTACACTCACACATTTACTACATCCAATTTAGCTTATTCAATTCACTTATACTGCAGGTTTTTGGACTGGGGAGAAAACCAGAGCACCCAGAGGAAACCCAAGCTAACACTGGGAGAACATGCAAACTCCACACAGAAACGCATATTGACCCAGCCGGGGCTCGAACCAGTGACTTTCTTGCTGTGAGGCAACATTGCTAACCACTGTGCCGCCCTGTATTACATGTATTATAACTAAGACTGCAGAATAATGTCACATCTTTAAAATGAGAAAGAACCAGCTGTAACTTGATTTAACTTGTCTTGTTGGTTGAAAAGACAAATTGCAGAAGAAAAAAAATTGGATTTTATTATATTATTAATATATTATAAATAATATTAAATTATATTAAATGATCATGGGCCAAAGATAAAAAGGGATTTCAAGCATCAAACAATATTATAATGTCAATATTATCAGAAAAAAACATATTTTGTACAATCGAATGTGCTCAGTTTATTTTAATCCATTTTATTTATATATTTTCAGTTATTAGTAGGTCTTTTATATTATTAGTATTTTTATTTGACTTTTAATCAATGATAAAAAATGACTATCATGCAATTTTACCAAGATGCCTATAAAAGGTAATTCAGTGTATCATTCATTTATACACCAAAAAAATATTATATAACTCCTTTGACGACATATTAATAGACCCTATTTAAGGGTAAAAGTGCTAAATAATTCAATGTCATTTTAAATCTTTATACTTTGGCACTAGCTTTCATATCAGTAGGTTTTACCCAGGACATTTAAGCTTAAAGCTAAAGATATTGTGAGAGCTATTGTTAGTCCCTTTATTAATCTGGGGTCGCCACAGCGGAATGAACCGCCAACTTATCCAATGAGTTTCAAATGAGTTTATCCAGTATAAGTTTTTATCCAGCATATGTTTATCCAGCATATGTTTTACGCAGCGGATGCCCTTCCAGCTGCAACCCATGATTGGGAAACATCCATACTCCACACTCATTCACACACATACACTATGGACAATTTAGCTTGCCCAATTCACCTATAGCGCATGTCTTTGGACTGTGGGGAAAACCGGAGCACCCGAAGGAAACCCACGCAAACACAGGGAGAACATGCAAACTCCACACAGAAACGCCAACTGGTCCAGCTGAGGCTCGAACCAGCAACCTTCTTGCTGTGAGGCAATCGTGCTACCCACTGCGCCACCGTGACGCCCAGCTTGTTCAAACTACTTTTTTAAAATGAGCTGAATCAACACAATTCTTGAGATTTTTGGGGAGCAACTTAATTGTTTTATGTTCAGTCCACTTAAATTTGTTAACTTAATCGATTTGTGTTAGGACAACATGAATTGTGTGGAACCCTGCCTTTTTAATGGTGTAACTTATAATAATTTGGATATATATTCCAATTCCAAACTAACGTTTTTAAATGAACATAGCCAGTGTATAACCTGCCAACAGTATTCAAAATGAATATGAGCAACAATGTCTTTATGTCTCTTTTGAAATGCATTTCTTACAAGAAAGATATTTCATTGTTGACATCAGAGCCGAGCTGAATAAACAAATGTGTGGTCCACTCTAGTGAGTCATGGCTTTTTTTCAGCATGTGTCAAATTCACTTTAGCAGACGGGTCACTGTAGAGTCACAGACTGTCACATTTCTTTTGCAGTCATAGTTCAAAAAAACACAGCAGTGTGCAGTTCAGAAAAACACCCCTGTCACTCATTTATAGCTGCTTGATTCTATCAGTAAACACTGTAAAACCCGAAGAGCTGAGGTAGCTGTTTTAGAGACAGATTGCTATAACGTTTTATGTTTAAAAACTAATATTTGTGAGAAACTTACACTCACTGGCCACTTTATTAGGTCACCTTACTAGTACCAGGTTGGATCCCCTTTTGCCTTCAGAACTGCCTTAATCCTTCGTAGCATAGGTTCAACAAGGTACTGGAAATATTCCCTAAAGATTTTGGTCATACTGACATGATAGCAGTTGCTGCAGATTTGTCGGCTGCACATCCATAATGCGAATCTCTCTCAATCTCAATTGGATTGAGATATGGTGACTGTGGAGGCCATTTGAGTACAGTGAACTCATGTTCAAGAAACCAGTCTGAGATGATTCGCACTTTATGACATGGTGCGTTAAGTAGCCATCAGAGGATGGGTACACTGTGGTCATAAAGGGATAGAGATGGTCAGCAACAAAACTCGGGAAGGCTGTGGCGTTGACACATTGTTCAATTGCTACTTATGGACCCAAAATGTGCCAAGAAAATATCCCCCACACCATTACACCATCACCACCAGCCTGAATCATTAATACAAGGCAGGATGGATCCATGCTTTCCAGTTGTTGACACCAAATTCTGACCCTACCATCCGAATGTCACAGCAGAAATCAAGACTCATTAGACCAGGCAACATTTTTCCAATCTTCTATTGTCCAATTTTGTTAAGCCTGTGCAAATTGTAGCCTCAGTTTCCTGTTCTTAGCTGACAGGAGTGGCACCCGGTGTGGTCTTCTGCTGCTGTAGCCCATCTGCCTCAAGGTTGGACGTGTTGTGCGTTCAGAGATGCTCTTCTGCATACCTCGGTTGTAACGAGTGATTATTTGAGTTTCTGTTGCCTTTCTATCAGCTCAAGCCAGTCTGGCCATTCTCCTCTGACCTCTGGCATCAACAAGGCATTTGCACCCACAGAATTGCCGCTCACTGGATATTCTCTCCTTTTCGGGCCATTCTCTGTAAACCCTAGAGATGGTTGTGCATGAAAATCCCAGTAGATCAGCAGTTTCTGAAATACTCAGACCAGCCCGTCTGGCACCAACAACAATGCCACATTCAGAGTCACTTAAATCACCCTTATTCCCCATTCTGATGCTCGGTTTGAACTGCAGCAGATCGTCTTGACCATGTCTACTTGCCTAAATGCATTGATTTGCTGCCATGTGATTGGCTGATTAGAAATTAGCGTTAACGAGCAGTTGGAGAGGTGTACCTAATAAAGTGAGGCAGTGAGTGTATTTCATTCAAGTCCACATGATCTATTAATGTGAATTTGAAAACAACAATTATTAGAATTAGAAATTCAATGTTGCATTATAAATGTCTTTAATGGCACTTTTGATTAATAAAAGTAATCATTAGTTCCAAAATTATAAATTGACCCCAAAATTTTCCACATGAAGTGTAAACGTACTGTAAAAATGTACTGTTGTTTGTGATTATTGAGTGTTTTTTTTGTTTGTTGCTTATTTATGCTTTTGAATTGCATAATTGAATGTTGATCTCTGCTCGGACAACTTTTGACATTGAAAAGTTAGCCAAAAAGTATTTTGTTAACATTTTAGTATAAATTGACTGTTATAAAACATTATTGCAATGGCGATAAAAGTCACTTTGTTGAGCTGCAACAAACAACAAAGCTATTTTAACATAAACATGAAGGTCACATAACGCAATCGGAGTAA
Source organism: Danio kyathit (assembly GCA_903798195.1). Lineage (NCBI taxonomy): Eukaryota > Metazoa > Chordata > Actinopteri > Cypriniformes > Danionidae > Danio > Danio kyathit. The sequence goes on along the minus strand of LR812537.1, from coordinate 8,491,128 downwards.
ATAAATGGCAAACTTGAATGATAACATGAAAAATAAAAAAAAGGTTAATTGACATATGTTTTGTTAAGTGTATATAAAAGTATAATTCTAGGTTTTTTTGGGCACGTTTCCGTGTCCTCCGGATGTAAATATCACTCCTGGCCACTAGTAGCCGCCATACCCTTTTGCCAGATTTCCAGAGTCAACCACTAGAGGTCAATATCAGCACATTATTGATTCTCTCATTACCGAGACTACATTCATCACCACAAATACTCTAACCACTGGAGTGAATACACAGTTCTGCAGTCTTCTCATAGAATTCCTGCTTTTGAGCTTGCCAGTTTTTGAGTTTACATATAAAGGATTTATGATATTATGTTCTGCTGCCAGCTTTAATCTAGATTAATTATTGTATAGATTGTGTTTCTATTTAAATAAACACCCTAACCCCCGTTTTCACAAACAAGGTTTAAGGCTAGTCAAGATTAAATTACATGTTTGAGCTGTCTCAACTCAAAATAACTTGCAGTGAGATGTCTTAAAATACGTCAGTGTCATTTTTGGTCTCCAGGTACACACCAGTAATATATTTTTGTATGGCCGTTTTATAAATGTGGCTTAAATAGCCTAATTTATCAAAGCACTGTTTGTGAAACTGGGTCTATGTGTCCGAACCAATCTTAAGACTAGCATGTTAGAAGCTATAATAATAAATTATGATCTTATTTTTATTTTTTAAATAACTCTTATAACACTTATCTGTCATTTATTACTTTACTGTCAACTTTACACTTGACGCTAGTATTGTGCTGCATGCCCTTTTGCCTTTATTACTACGTCAATTGTGCCATTGATTCAACAAGGCACTTCAAACATTCCTCAGAGATTGACATGAGAGCATCACACATTTTTGTTGGCAGTTGTATTGTTGTTTACACCAAATTCTGACCTACCATCTCAATTTTGCAGCAGAAATAAAGACTCATCAGACCAGACAACCCTTTTCCATTGTCCATTGATTTGTAGCTTCAGTTTGCTGTTTTCATCTGTCAGGAATGTATGCTCTTCTTCTGCTGCTGTAGCCCATCTGCTTCAAGGTTTGATGTGTGTTTAGAGATGCTCTTCCGCAGATCTTGGTTGAAACGACGGATGAGTTACTGTTGCCTTTTTGTCATCTTGAACCAGTCTGGTCATTATCCTCTGACCTCTGGCATCCACAGAAGGTCCTCTTTTTTATGATTATTCCCTAAAAAAAATTGCGGAAATAACACCAGTAGATTAGCTGTTTCTGAAATATACAGACCAGAGTGTATGGCACCAAAAATCAAAAGATAGTTCACCTAAAAATGAAAATTCTGTGATCATTTACTCATCGTTTGAGATTCTTTCTTCTGTTTTATTAGATATATTGAAAGATTTTGAGGCAACACAATGGCGCAGTGGGTAGCACGATTGCTTCACAGCAAGAAGGTCGCTGGTTCGAGCCTCGGTTGGGTCAGTTGGCATTTCTGTGTGAAGTTTGCATGTTCTCCCTGCATTTGTGTGGGTTTCCTCCTGGTGCTCTGGTTTCCCCCACAAGTCCAAAGACATGTGCTGTAGGTGAATTGGGTAAGCTAAATTGTTCGTAGTGTATGAGTGTGAATGAGTGTGTATGGGTGTTTCCCAATGCTGGGTTGGAAGGGCATCCACTGTGTAAAACATATGCTGGATAAGTTAACGATTCATTCTGCTGTGGCAACCCCAGGGACTATAAAAGGGACTAAGCCGAAAAGAAAATGAATGAATGAATGAATGAAAGAGTTTGGAAAAAACAGCCATTGACTTCCATATTCTTGTTCTTGCTATAGATTTTTCTTTCAACATTCTTGAGAATATCTTGCTTTGAGTTCAGCAGAAAAAAAAAAATCATAAAAGTTTAGAACCACTTGAGTGTGAATAAAGAGTGAAGACATTTTTGGTGAACTATTCTTTTAAAATCATGTTTCCTTCCTATTCCAGTGGGGTTTGAACTTTACCATCACCATATTTTCTTGAATATACTGTATCTACATACATAAATGTGTTGACTTGCTGCCAATGTATTCCCTGATACAAAATTTGTAGTAAAACGCGTCTGAACGTGTCTGAACATACCTAAAAAGTGGCCAAAAGTGTGTAATTCATAAAGCACATCTGCAAAAGAGGAGATCCTGTGAATCACAGTTACTTAAATTATAAAGTATAGAAGCATTAAGAATAGACAAGTCAAGCACATCTAGCCATTGTTGCACTAAATGAGCTTCTTAGTTCAAATACAAAAGCAGTTGTGCATATTCTGTGAAAAAAAATATTTACATTTTTTTTTATCAATTTATATTTATTTTAATTCAATGTGATGCATTGCGTGTGTGCTTTACTAAAAAGATAGGTCCTTAATCTTGTTTTGAATTGAGAGTGTGTCTGAGTCTCAGACATTATCAGGAAGGCTCTTCCAGAGTTTAGGAGCCATATATGAGAAGGCTTGACCTCCTTTAGTGGACTTTGTTATTCTGTGTACTACCAGAAGCCCTGAGTTTTGAGATCTAAAAGAGCGGGTTGGATTGTAACGAGACAGAAGGTTGGTTAGATAAACAGGAGCTAGATTATTTAAAGCTTTATAGGTAAGATGCAATATTTTATAATCAACATGGAACTTATCAGGCAGCCAGTGTAAGGAGGATAAAATTGGGGTGATGGATCAAATTTAACCCTTATTAACACGATTTGATCCAGTGGAAACTACACTGTTAAAACTGCTGGGTTCCACACAATTGATTTGTGTTGGGTCAACATGAAAGAATTAAGTTAACTTAGTTCTAGTTTTGAACTGAGAGTGTGTTTGAGCCTCGGACATTCTCAGGAAGGCTATTCCAGAGTTTAGGAGCCATATACGAAACGGCTCGACCTCCTTTAGCAGACTTTCCTATTCTGTGTACTACCAGAAGCCCTGAGTTTTGAGATCTTAAAGAGCAGGTTGGATTGTAGCGAGACAGAAGGTTGGTTAGATAAACAAGAGCTAGATTATTTAAAGCTTTATAAGTAGGAAGCAATATTTTATAATCAACGCATAACTTAACAGGCACCCAGTGTAAGGATGATTATTGGGGTGATGTTTAAATTTTCTTGATTCCTCGTAAGAGTGTCTATCTTTATTTCCATTTGCTCTATGAGGAAAATGTAAACCCAGTGCACTTATAAACATTATAAATTAATAAAGATCTGCACTTGACCTGATTTTACATGTTTCCATTGGTGACAGTTGGGGGAAAATAAAATTATCTCTTGCACTTCCTCGTGCATAATCACTTATTTATTCATTTTAAAATCAGAATGAACCATTTTTTATTTACTTTCACACCTATATAAAGTAAAGTGTGCGTTGCAGTTCATTTGGTGCACAACAATGGGGCTCTGAAGCTAATGCAGTATGATTTGCATCTATTGTTTGCGTGCTGAAGTACAATAGGTTCATGTGATGAAATGTATTTATCGCAATGCTGCATAATATGTAGGGCGGCATGAAGGGAAAAAAAGCACAATCATTACATGGTAAATGTGTCATATTCATAATGTCCACACTATATGCCTTATAAAACCAAATATTTCCCCTTTTTTCAAATTTACAAAGGACATTGTACATAAATGTACATTGTACACAAAACAAGGCAAATGAAGAATGTTTAGTCAGCATCACAAATCTGAACCTGCGAAGCTTTAGTGGCTAACACAACAGAGCAAAAATCTCTATATGAGCAGTTTTGCATGATTTAGTGAGGGGTTCAGTCTGAGATTAAAAAGGGGGGGGGGGGGGGGTAGTCGTCAGGCATATTATGGGATGTCTGGTCCATTAGGAAGGGGGAGGGGTGGGGGCCGGGGTTGAAGGGGGGAGGAAAGAGAATGAATTTCACACTCGGGATTGTTAATTTTTGTCTTTGGGAGGTTTTATTTTGCTGCATGTAATTGAAGATTCACCTGTGAGATACTGAGTAAGATTCCATTGTTTTTAGATGATTTGTGCATATTAATGAACGTTCTTAATTTAGCATAGCCTAATAATGAACAGGAACCCCTTGAAATATTAATAAGCAACAATATATTAGTGTATTTAAAGACTATAGTTGCACAAGCCAAGTTAGTGATTTGAGGAACAATCCAGCGTAGCCGCTGAACATGCGGCCTGTTGGTTTTTTGACCATATCCAACATCCTTATGAGGTTTTTTTTTTTTATCAGTAGACATCTCTGATGGTGTCCATATGTGGCTTTTTCGTCCAGTTATGGAGTCACGTTTGGTGGGGTGATGCTGTGGGGGGAGGAGGGAACTAGCAGAAAGCCTAAAACGAGTATTATGGTATTCATTTTAGCATGCATGGTAATCTGAAACCCCTCCCTTACACCAACACCCCCCTCCACCCCACCCCACCCCAAAAGACACACACACACACACACACACAGAAACACCTCTTTCTTGCATATCGTCATGACAACTGCCAGCACAGGAAGAATATTATGGTCTGTGTTTTCTTTTGGCTGAGACATTATTACTGAATATTTGGTGCTTTAGAGTGTGGAGGAGGGGTGCGCCTGAGTGGGTTGTCATGACGACCACCTCTATATTTCTTTGATATGTAATTATGCTATATGGTGCCTACCACTCCCCATCCCCCCGACAAATTACATATTTTTTCTTCTACACATGTACATGTGTGCATACACATGTGATGGACTGGATATGTGCATCAAGAGTAGTCAAATGTCAATCTTCCAGAGAAATCCAGGTGATACAGGATGACAATGGAAAAAGGTGGCTTTCTTAACCCAGGATGAGAACAAATTAGAAAATGTCTAGGAAAACATTGTCCCATCATTCTTGAAGACAGGTGGCCATTTTATTTGAAGGCCTTTTAGAGCTGCATTATCAATGTGACATTTGAACTTGAGAGGTCTTGAACCTTGAACCAGACCCATTTCCTGCCATTCAGGCCCATTTTGTGAAAGCCAAACCAAAGTTGTGCATGTTGTACAGAATAGTGTGTTCATAGTGCGGTTAACTACCATTGGCTTGAAGTGCACTAACTTTAGGTTTTGATTATACGTGCCATTTTATACGCTCAAAGATGTCTACTGTACATGTGCTGTAATAAGGAAGCGGGCTGGCGAGGAGTTGCTAATCGACTTTTTTTTCCCTCTCTCTCTCTTCCGGCTCAGTTCCCGTTCATTCTTTTTTCGGAGTTATGGTTATTGTGGGATGTCAGTGACTATGTTTATTATTATGGGATGTTCGCAGGGGTGGGAGGGGGTGGCTGTCGCCATGGCAACTGTTGCTAAGGGCACAGTGGAATGGGGAAGAGAGGGTCTGCCTTTGGTTGTTGGGGGGGGGGGGGGGGGGGGGGGGGGGTTATTATGGTCTGTATGTTGCAAGGTAACTATGCGGTGGGGGGAGGGGTGAATGTCTGTATGTATGTGTATGTGTGAATATGGGGAGGGAGATTATTATGGGATGTCTGGCCCCTGATCTCTTTGTGTCTATGCAAAGGGTGTAAGTGGCAGAAGGAGAAACTGCGACGTTGTGTGCATCCTACAGCTGAGGAAAAAAATTATCTGGATATACTTTCACTACTTACTCATTAGAAACAGGGAGATCACAAATTGCATTTAAGTGTTGATGAGAAGGAGCCAAAGCAACGTGGGGACATATTATTGCATTATTTTTTTATATTTTTGAAAAAAGGAACAGCTCAAGTTGTGTGAGTACACTTTCTTAAACTGTACTACGTCAATTATGCTAATGTTGTTTAATTATTCGTACTATTTGTGACCTCTTTTAATGCGTGTTAAAATTAAAAGACCTTAAAAGTTATAGAGACTTTGCAGGTTAGCGTCCCTAGCCTGCTTAGCTAATGCCTCACTCACACCATGCCCCATTTGCCAATTCAATGGCCATAACTTCTTTTAACCGCGTATTTTAAAAGTTTAATGATGGTTTTTCATTTGCATTAAACCAAAAGGGAGTTTGTCCAGCAGTATTGTATACATTTGCATGCTTTTCGAATTTATTTTTGGCATGGAGTGACCACTATGATCAGCATGCTACCGTGACTATTAACTTCCGTTTGTATTGTTCTTTTATTTTCTGCCTCCCCCGGCTTCAGGAAGGCACCAGAGGAGGTGAAAATCGGCATACAAGTGTTCACAATCCTCTCTAACTGGTGTAATCAACAATATGTCCGGCAGTGAGGACGATAGAGACGATTTTGAACATCGGTCTATGATGCAAGGTAAAATATTTACATTTACGTATGTGGGTCAACTTCACTCGGATGGTCCGTTTTGCTGTTATTTATTACGTTTGTGGATGAAATATGATCTAAACCGATTAGTTCTGACGCATTTTATGTTGTCGTTTGGAGTTTATTGATGTGAAACTTCATTTATTCGATGGCTAGTCGGCTAACTAAACAACAACTGGGATTGATTCTAGGTGTTTCCTTTTAACATCACACGTATTGAACTAGAATTATCATTTTAATGAAGAATTCACCTCATATTTTTGGATATCATACAATTTGATCACCCCTTTGACGTTTTTTAGTCAGCGCTTTGTGTTGCCGGGTTTTTTTCTGCGCGGCTAGCCGTCGACTTACCTGTTATTTTTACCTTCACAGTCAAATAATATCCTCTCATATTGGTCAGACACGACACAATACTATAAATTGAGCGTCTTGGTGTGATTATTAAGCAGTAGTAATTGTTTTATAGTAATATTTGATGTATTGTTGTTGTACCGGTATATGTGCTTCGCGGCCTACCGGTAACAGTCGCGTGCTGCTAGTTTGACGCGTGAGGATTTTCAGTGTCTGACTGTTCGCGCGCTGTCGGCCTGTACAGTTGACGCAAAATATGCGCACATTTACTTACTAAATGTCTATAAATGTCGACGTTTTAGCTTAATATTTTGATTTTGCACATCAGTGTGTGCAGGAATCGGATGTGACGCCAGTTTTTGAGGGAAATAGTTAAAGGGGGGCTTTGCCCGGTTTTCAATGTGCCGAATAAAGCAAAAACACTCGTTCTTGTTCATTTAAGAATGGAAGTAAGGTTAATTTTAACAACTACAGGAAGGGTATTATGATATATACAACACAAATGTATTGTGTGCAAGTTCATAGTATAGTATATTTAATGCAGTTAGTCAACTCAAAGAGTCTTCTATATTTATATGAGTACCTGGAGAAAAGCCAGTATATTGTTTTTCATAATGAAATATGAGGCAAGTCCATTAAGATCTTATCTGATTACTGTCATCCATGGGAAAACCTAGTCAAGGATTGACAGGATGATAATGCACGATAATGACAACAACAGTGCTTTGAGACTTCCCTAAACGGAGATGGTAAAATCAGGTCCATAATGACTTCTATTTTCTATTATTAAGTTCAGTATTTGCAGCCCTGTTATCAAAAATAATATTTATTATCTGATTAAATGCGTGTTTTTTTCTCTTTGTCCCCCCTCAGTCATTTAATAAATCTTTCGTTCAAGTTATTTTGACAGCTTGTATGAAAATATAGTGCCTCAGATAATTTTTAACCAGTCCTGATCAATGATTGCAATAGATTTGTAGATAGTTAATCTATCGCTGTGCTTTTATTAGATTAAACGTAAAGGCCAACGAAGAGCATTAATGATTTATTGAATTAATCTGAGCAGCTCTTTGTCTAATTACAGAAATTAATATGTTAAATTCCAGCTTTTTAGTTTTTGTAGGGCCCATATGGACTAAATATTCAACTAAACATTAGTCTGAAAAATTCAATCGATATTTCTAGGCATGGAACGATAACTGTTTTCAAGGTTTACCGCGTTTGGAAAAGTCAAGGTTTTAAAACCACCAAAAGTTTCTGCTATACAGTTCCTACGCTATGTAAGATTTTATTATTATGTTTTTTTTTTTGTTTTTTTAGGACAACAGTATCTCCAGCAGAAAAGATATCCAAAGATGCTGTTTTAAATTGTAAAGAAATCTGTGTTTTTGAAATTAATGAAGACAGCAGAAGTCACTAGCTATTAGGGTTGTCAAGATGGCATGAATTCAGGCCACAATACTATACCAGTTGAAGTAACACAATATCAAGTAGTATAGCAATATTGTACTACTTCATAACTCAAATCTACGAAATAGAGCAATTAGTTAGAAATACTATATTTTATATGTTATAATACTTAAATTTAATTAATAATTCCTTTATTATTGAAAACTTATTATTTGTACAACTTTGTTTTATTTGCATATACTGTGACTCTTCTGTTGTTATTGCAATAATGATAATAATAAAATAAATAAATCTTTGATTACGCCATATAATCTGTAATGACTGCAGCAAACTATGACTCGTATGCAGACAGTTAAAATTAAAGTAAAATAAAGTGGTCTATTGCTTATTTGCCGGCACAGATATGTAAGCATTTTAGTGTTTTTTCCACATACAACATTAACTTTCATTAATGACGATACTACCGTTTACAGACTACAGTGGCACCGACAGTATTTTGAAGCCATGGTATAGCGGTGCTATTGAAGTACGGGTAAACGGTGCAACTCTACTAGCTATGTTTCCACCCAAAGATGCGAATTAAATTTATGCGCAAAACTGGAACATCACATAAAAGACTTGCAGCGTTTCCATCCAATGAGTCGAAGAGAACAAAATCGTCACTTCCTGATTAACCTTTCGCCAAATATCAACAGTAAAAGCGAAATTTGCAGCAGTAGAAGCTGCGTGAATCTTTTGTTCATTAAATAAATGACTTGCGCTTCAGAAGACAAATCCCATTACACAATGAACGTGTGGTGACGTTAATTAATAATATAATAACACTAATACTGAAATTGTTTTGGCTTTTTAGAATGACCAAAACAACTTTTCAGATGTTTTACAATGTGGTTGAACGCAGGTTTGTCCATTCACGCACATTTTTATCATCACATGATATAACAAAACTCATCACACTTTTATAACAAAATCACATGACTTTTTTTAATGCGCGTATACTGGAATTTGTTCGGTAAAAGTGTTTCCATCGTATTTTATGCTCATCTTTTCTTATAGAATAAAAAGTTTATCCTACTCAGTTATGCACATACATTTTTTAAAAATGTATGCGCATCTTGGCGTTTCTATCACCCAATCTTTTATGCGCATATCCAAAATGTGCATTAAAATAGGTGGATGGAAACATCGCTAATGATTCATTTGAATTGTTCAGCCTGACATGTTTACTATTCCAAAATATTTAAAATGTTTCTCAAAATAAAAAAGGTTGTGTTCAAAGGGGGAAAAAAGTTTTGTTATTTACCCAGATGTTTAAAAAGAATATATTAGAGTAGTAATATCGTGATATTTTTGTCTGAGGTTACCATATTGTCAGAATCATATACCGGTTCATGCTTGGATCTTTCCCAGTACAATATCTTTACAAATATTTTTATCAATACTCATCCAGTCGCATTTGTACAGATGTCCGTAAAAAGCAAATGGAAATTCATTCATTCATTGATAATGGAAAATTGATTTGTCGTGTGCTTGATCCACAGAAGAAGACGACCTCGAAGAGGAGTTGTCAGAGAATGATGCCCCAAAGGTGAAAAAGAAGAAGAAAGCCAAAAAAAGTAGCCGTGAGAGCAAAGGCAGCAAGAGAAATCGCTCCCGCAGAGAGGTAATGGCCTTTTCTGCGAGTGTGTGTGTGTGTGTGTGTGTGTGGATATTGTTTGTGCGCAATAATATCCTTGGAGAATGCAGTATTTGTTGTCCTTATGTTATGGATTAGAAACCTCCCCCACAGTGTCTTAATGAGAAACAGAGCAATTTAGCTAGTGTTTCAAATGGGATAACGTGTCCTAATGGCTGTTAATTTCAAAAGGTACACCATTTCATTAGTTATTTTTCACCCGATTGCTTCATTAATGATATCTACAGCTGTCGTGTTCAAAATACTGAGTGCTTTTGTTGAAACGCAGCCATGAAGTCTACCATGTAAATCGCTAAATTAAATTTGTGCTACAAACATTTGATGGTTATCGAACTGGTCAGGATGTCGATGCTTGGTTTTGTTGAAAATACTAAAACTGATGTATGATTTTAATTGTTTATATCTAGGCCTGTCATAATGATCAATGTATCAACTTATCGTACAACACATGGATGTGACCATAATAATTTTTGGTGTTGCAATATATATTGCCCATACATAAACTATTTTAGCTGATTGCACAACCTCTCTGTCTTTTTTGGAGGTGTCAGTATGGTTAAAAAAAACTCTATAGTATTTACTGTAAATGACTATAGTATATTTTCATGTAGGTGCCTGACAACTGAAAATAGATCTGGTAGCAGATATCGCAGCCTCTGTTACTTTTTACCTTGTACTTTATTTGTCACCATTACCATTATTATTTATTTGTTTAGGACAGGGGTGTCCAAACTTGGGCCTGGATGGCCGGTGTCCTGCTGAGTTTAGCTCCAACTTGCTTCAACGCGCCTGCTAGGAAGTTTCTAGTATCTAGTAAGAGCTTGATTGCCTGGTTGAGTTGTGTTTGATTAGGGTTGGAGCTAAACTCTCCAGTTTTCACATTCTGACTCCAATACCTCGTTATTAAATTGTTAAAATGACCTTAATTAAATAAAATATTCTTAAGAATATAATATTATGTGTTCTTTGGAAGAGTGAACTTGCATTATGATGCTATTATGTTGTCATTCTTGCATACAATCTTAAAATGAAAATCTTAATCGTTTATCGCAATATATTTTGGTGCAATATATCATACAACAGAAAATAGACATCGTGACAGGCCTATTTATAGCTCATAAGTTTATTGTAGCAGTTTTTGTAATGTTAAAAGCTTGTTTACTTGAGACCTGGGAAGCTGTCAAAGACAGTCACAATGGGCAATAACAGTTATTAGTAGAATATAGCTGGAAGCGTTCAGCCGTTGCTAGGCTCAGTAGATCAGATAACTTTATACTGCTTTGACCTTGACTTTTAGCTTAAAAGCTACAAAACAGAGCAGATTCGTTCCAATGTTTCGATAGTTTAATATTTTGATAATATTGATTGTGTAGTGTGTACAGTGTGACATTGCATTACGTTAATTATAATAATTATGATTTTAAGGCTTGATGTTAATGGAAAGCTGATTATTGTTATGTATTTACCCATATTAAAGCACATTCTCAGTAGTAAATATGAAGACTAACGATTGTTGAAGAATTATTTTGATTTTACTGTAATAAAATCTTTTGTAAAGCTGCATTGGAACAATAACTATTGTCAAATTAATTAATGATAAAAAAGTTAATTGCTTCATAAATGTACTAAAAAAATCACTCACTTGTGTGTGAGAAATTGCAAATATTCATCACAAAGAATTAGGGCTGTGCGATTAATTAAAATCGAATCGCAATCGCGATTTGAATCATTGCGATTAGCTAATCACAAAACGCTGTGGTATGAAATGTATGTATTATTTAACTTCCCCCACCCAGAGCAAATGCGTGACTGCCGTCTGTGTGTGACAGTCTTACTAGCCAATTGAGTGAGCACACTTTTCTGCCCAGTTAAAATTGCTCAACCAAACTATGCGGAATGCCCACAATAAACAAACCGGAAAGCGCAAATGAGTGGGATGATGGCGTCTGCCGCTTCAGAAGCATTAATAGATGAATTATTATCAAAGAAAAACAGCACGTCGGTAGTATAGAAATATCTTGGTTTTAAAGTCAGAGACACCAAACAAAAACCAGGTAATTTGTAAGAGCTGTCGCAGAATTGTTGCCATAGCACGAGGAAATACAACAACCAGCACCTATAAAAGCACCACAGGCGGTTATATTAGGTGCGTCTTGCTAAAAATTCAACTAAAAGTATTGCCAATGTCACTCTCGTAGCTTGCAAAGTACAATTTCAGAGTTCTTTGCTAATATAAGTTGATATCTTTTCAGTTCCAACTACAATACAGTATATTGAGCTGAAGCTTGACTACAAAATTAAATAGCAAATCAAATCGAAATCACAATATCTGTCAAAAAAAATCGCAATTAAATATTTTCCCCAAATCGCACAGCCCTACATAGAATTGTTCACTAAAAAAAGCCACGCATATCACTAAATAATTAATATAAGTCTGTAGTGCTGCTTTTCAACTATGTATATTGTAGGCATAGTTATATAAATGTATATCTCAACTTAAATGAACCAAGATTACATGCTAAATGTGCTATCACGAGTAACATATATGTTGATGTTGAGGGTGTTTACCATAGCACATTTTACTTTCACTTTCAGTTGATTCCCAATATGATGCTTTCATGTCAGCCGAAAACCACCTAAGTTTCCATACTCGCCATGGAAAATGTCTACAGCAATTAATGATACACAGCTGCGGGGCCCAAACTCGGTCATGGAGGGCCGATGTCCTGCATAATTTACCTCCAACTTTCTTCAACACACCTTCTTGGAAGTATCTAGTACGCCTAGAAAGAGCTTGAATAGCTGGGTTGGAACTAAACTCTGCAGGACACCGGCCCTCCAGGACCTAGTTTAGCCACCCCTGATACACAGGAAGCATGCGTTCACTATTCATATATTATAAGTTAAATAAGATAAATATTATGTCATATAAAAGCTGTACATTTAATAATGCTAGGTCTCTGCTGTAGCTTTGGAATCCTACAATCCAACAGTGCATTGTGCTACTGTACAACTATCATTTTTTATAAATGGTCATTTATTATTCAATATTCTCTGATTTATTTATATTATCAAATTATTATTATTATTATTTATTGTCAATTTAATTTATTCTTGCAATTCAAAGCTGAATTTTCATCATGATTATGCAAGTCTTTTAGGGTGTACTCACACTAGGCACGGTTGCATTGAACTGTGTCGGTGCATGATTGTCCCCTCTCCCCCGACGGCCCGCAATCATCGCATTTTACCTTCCGAGCCTGAGCACGCATTGATAATTCGTCAGTTAGGAAGAGAAGCGTTTAGTACAGTGGAGATTGTCGCTTGTAATGCGGTGACACACAGTCAAATTTTTTGCTGGACAGATCCACCACTTTTGACGCTCATAAACTTTAAAGTCATCGTGCTGCACGTATTAGGAAGTTTGCTGAAGGTGGCAGCTGACGTGCAGCGAGAGGTTTGCATATTTAATAAACTTTGACAGTTTGCATTCATTGATTGTAAGAATGATTCATAAATCCATATAAAACAGCCCCTTAAAGTGATGTTGCATCTTCAGTTTCACGCTCAAGGCTGGTTTATACTTCTGCATCGAGTGATTGGCGTGATCCACGGCGCATGCCCTGTGTGTAGTCGTGCATTTATACTTCTACATGCTGTTGGTTTTGCTCTACAATAACACTTCTGAAACACTAGCTGGCAGTAGGTTATGTTCCTCTGTGTCGAGTTTCTTCACAGGTGTTTTTTTTTTTCTGAAAGCTACCTTAATGTACAAGTAGCTCAAACTCACTTATTCAGAGGCAGGAACCGGCGGACGTGCAACAACTTTAATCATAAAGTAAACACAAAACAATAGTTTCACGGGACTCGACACTTGTATATCCTCGCTCCAACTGGTTTGCGCAGCTCTCACCCCCGCCCACACACTTGTCTGCGATACCAAGCCGACCAATCACAGAGCTTGCGCTACGTGTCATTGCAACGTGTAGTTACATTTTTTGAGAGGTGCACATCAACCACGACGAGGGGTATGCGAAGGCTTCGCCAAACCATACGCATGCGCTTGACTTGAAGTATCAATCAGCCTTCAGGCGTGCTTTGCACTCACACTACAAGCATACCGCTTCAAAGCCCAACCGAACCACGCTCTGGCACACCTCTTTGAACCAGGCCAGGGCCAGTGAACCGAACCACACTCCCATATCTCAAACAAACCTGGAAACGCGCCCAGGCATGGTTCGGATAGCCTAGTGTGAGTACAACCTTAGTGCCACATGATACTTCAGAAATCAGGTTGCTTAAACATTTCCCTTTAAAAAAAACAATTGGGCTTAAAATATATGTTAAAACTGGTCTTTTCTTTCAATAATCTTTGTAAATGTAAGGTTCACACAATTATGTGTAACATTAGAAATGTCTTTACTAGCACTTTTGAGACATTTTAATGCTTTAAAATGTAGCCCAAGCTAAATTTCTGCCGGGGTTTTTTCAAAAGGTTGCCAGCCAGTGCCTATATATATATATATATATATATATATATATATATATATATATATATATATATATATATATATATATATATATATATATATATATATATATATATATATATATATATATATATATATATATATATATTATAGGTGGGCATAGATTAATTTTTTTAATCTAGATTAATTTCAAAATTAATCTAGATTAAAATGGCTCATTTGAATTCTGCCGAAGGCATTCAGAATATGTGTGCTACCCAAATAATAAGTCTTTGAGAACGGGTTTCTCAAGCCAGGTGGCGCATTAGACCAGGGGCTCATCTCCTGTTTCCAAAATGCATCACAAACTGCTTGAGAAACTGTTCTACTATGATAATTGGTGATGAAAATAAATGATGTTCAATAAGATGTACTTGTGTTTACTAACTGTTTATTCAGTTAAACATGAATGTTGAACTGTAGGCCTACATAAGCTCCAAACAGCGATTTCATACTTGCTTTTGATGTACGTACATACAGAAAATGCTGCTTCGCAAAGGCAAGTTCACAGAGCCCTGACGGTGTGTCAAGCATTGAGTATGTTTACATGAGCAACAATACTTTAATACGATTTTAATATGATTAAAACAATACTCTGATTAAGAGTCTACCATGTAAACAGCGTTTTTTGATTACCTTAATGCGACTAAAGTCATAACTGAACTAAACAGAAAAGGAATTGAGACGTGGAGTATGCAAATATTAGTGGCATTACTGACAAACTATTCCCGTTATGTAAGACTTTTCGCCATATTTTCCAACAAGATCCACACAGGCGGCTGTCAGTAAAGGACCGCACAGACACACAGACGCACACACATAAACACACACACATTGTGAAATGCGGAAGTTTTTTTCTCTTCTCATTTGGCGTGCGTTATTAAATTCCATAACACTCTCACCTGTCCTTACTCATTTATTTGCATCTAATACCCCAGTTTGTCACGAAGGCATGAATTAAATGTTCGTGAGTTAAAGTGAAACTGGCGATCTGCAGTTAGAGTCAGACATCCTGCTGATTTGATTCAGAAGGGCACTTCTTTCCCAGTATGTATATGTATATGTATATATATATATGTATATATATTATAAATAGAAATTATCTACTAGTTCTGACATTGTTATTTTATGTAATGGTTTTTTAATATAATGCGTTTTTAATAAGTTTTATTTATCAGATTTTTGTTCTTTTTCTTTTTTATGATTGTTTTTTTTTGTGACAAACAAAAAAGAAAATAACAGTACAAATAGAAGAAAAAAAAATATATATATAACAGTACAAAATTGATTAAAAAAATAAATACAAACCACACTATAACCCACATATTGTGCAACAATCACTATATGATGTGCATAAACAAAATATGATGTGCATTCATTTTACAAATCAAGCTTATAAACAGGTCATTACCCAAAGTTGAGGTTGGCAGCATGGTGTATTAAGTCAAATAAATAATGATAATAAAAGAAAAGTGCCAATGTTTTAGATCACAGCGCTTTCATGGCTTGTGCACATTTGTGTGCTACTTTGTGGATTTGACATTTCGTTTGGTAATTCTAGGTGGTACGTGCTGCTGTTGAATGTTTGATCACGTTAGTTTACATGTGCATAGAGAAGTCATAAATAAAACAGATCATCATCTCGTTTTTGGATAATGAGATGCTGTACTCTGTAATAGCACCCCCTGCCATATAAAACATGGAAAACCTGAAATATTTCTAAATGGTGGACAAAGAGTTTATATATAAATGTTGACTTGAAATCTTATGCTCTGTGTATTGATAGGTTTATTTATTTAATGCTTGCATCCACAACTTATCAGGAATCTCTCCCATGTGTCTCCAGGAAATTGGCATCAGTTCTCCAGAACCAGGTGAAGGCCCAGATCTGGACGATGGTGAAGAGGATCGCTCGGAAAGTGAAGGTAGTGACTACACTCCAGGCAGGAAAAAGAAGAAGAGAGCCAGCACATCGAAGGATAAGAAACGAAGCAGTTCTGCCGCAGAGAGAAACTCTGCTGCCTCCAAACGGAGGGAACCGGAAGAAGAGGAAGACGAGGATGATGACGATTCTGTGAGTTCATATGAGGTTTTAATTGAACTGTAAACACAAATACAGAAAATAGTGATCTGCACTCCTACGAATAGTCTTGTTTTAACGTTTTATTCGTCAGAATTTTACTGAGGAAGGCTTTGAGACCAAAACTTTCCTTACGAATGTAACATGAAATGTCAATACAAGAATATTTGTAAGATTGAAGATTAGTACTTCCTGTATTGGCAATCTAACAGATCAATTCATTAAGTAACAAAAGCTCAAGAGTATGGCGGTAACTACAATTGTTGAAAGTAAACATCCCTCAAGATCTGTAAGTGATCTCTGAATTGATTTTTAGGAGCCAAAAAGTTCCTCTCAGCTTTTGGATACCTGGGGAATGGAGGACATAGACCATGTTTTCACCGAGGAAGATTATAGGACTCTGACCAACTATAAAGCCTTCAGCCAGTTTGTCAGGTATGTTCATTACCTAGATTACCTGCTAAATGAAGCCATTTATCCCAGGGAGTGTTCACTTGGCAGTCTTGGGTAGATTTCTGGTGCAATTGCTCTGTTGTCATTTGAATGTGTGAATGGTGCTATCTAGAACCTTGGTGTGCACCATTTAAACTCTGTAATGGTTGAATACGCACCCAAAACATCCAGACTAGAGGGTGACAAGGGTTACCACTTTTCAGTCCCAAAGAATTGTTTCCCCTTTCCAACTCCTCTCCCAGGCCACACTCCCAGCTTTGTCACGACACCGCCCAAGCCTATTATGTCATTATATTTTGTCTGGAGCCTCCACCTAAGCTCTTTACTCATCATAGTACATGTCCTGCTAGTAATATGACAATAAAAGCGATTTTAATGTGGTTGAAAATGTGTATTTGTCTAGTGACCTTATTCTGTACGTACAAGCAGGCACAGCCATTAAAATCTTTTTGGCTTGAAACTTCCATAAACTCCGCTAGGAACCACTCCTTTAGATGGCTATGATTGTTGATTTAAAGAGATTTTCTTCTCATTTGACAGTCCAAATAAAATGGAAGCTGCGATTGGCGGTTTATACGTTATATTGTGACTCAGTTCCTAAAGAAACAAAATATTGAAGAAAACAGTGGGCGTGGCTTGTTTTTTCTACTGCGAGCTGATTGGATGTAGTAAAGTAGGCATTTCATTCAGAAAGATCTGGAAAAGGGTTTCGAGAGAGTTATTACAACCTCCTCTTCACCATTTCTGTTTGTTGTCAAAACTGACAGTTGGAGGGGCGTGGTTAAGTATGTTAGCCCAATACCTCAGACAGATATATTCTGAGGCTGCGTCCGAAATCGTCTACACAGTAGTTAGGGTTAGGCCGATAGACGATGCCATAGTCCATCGCCGATGGCCGATAGACATCACAATGCTGAGCCGGCATCGTCGATCCTCCGCCCCGCCCCGTTGCAAACCCGCTCGTGAAAAATACACACTCAGGCTCCGTTTACACTAATACATCTTAGTATTAAAATGCCATTTTAGAACGAAAATGACCCACGTCCACACTGGCGTTTCATCTAGCGTTTCTGAAAAGCCTTCCATCCACTGAAAACACACATCACGTGACCACACCCACACAAACAGCCACACACACACACAGCCACAGACACACACACTGTCATGCACTCGTCTGAGCTCCAGAGAACAGTGTACGTCAGACAGTTTATCAAGGATGTATCGCTGGATCGTGTCTCCCTATAGTTGATATACGTGATATTTAATTAATCATGTCTCTATCCAGGGCTTAATTTGAGCCGGAACATGCCGGATCCAGCACCTCATTTTACCGATCTCCCTCCTCAACCGCCCTCCTCCCCTGTCCGCTGTTCATTTTCACTTTCCTCCGCGACTCTCCAACCTTCTTCACTTTCGTCCGCGACACCCCTGTGCTGCTCACTTTCGTCCGCGACACCCCTCCGCCATCCACCGCACCAAACAAATGACTGACACAGATCACTCTGCCTACTCATGCCGGAGTCCCGCGGAAAAAGTGATTGACCGGTGGTAATTTGTGTGTAACTCATCTTTATTTATTTATGATTTGGTTATGGGTAAAACAAAGACCAGGTAGTTGAAACGGTAGGCTACAAATAATGAATTCG
The DNA here is from genome assembly GCA_903798195.1 of Danio kyathit. Taxonomy (NCBI): domain Eukaryota; kingdom Metazoa; phylum Chordata; class Actinopteri; order Cypriniformes; family Danionidae; genus Danio; species Danio kyathit. The sequence goes on along the minus strand of LR812537.1, from coordinate 8,472,671 downwards.
TTATGAATTAATTAATTATTCATAAATAATTAATTCACCTCCGCCTATGAAGACGATGCCATCGTCCATCGCGATGTTTCTCATTAGAAATCGTATGATGCTAAATTGGTCAACATTGCCCAACCCTAACAGTAGGTACTGCATTTGAATTTAAACGTACCACTCGGCCGTTAGAAAAGTATGTACTACACAGTATGAATGTGAGTGGTATGAATGGAACTCGGACGTACTACATTTGCCATTTGTCATCATCATGTGACCTACCCGCGTCAGTTGTGTCGCTTTACTCCCATTCATGAATTCTCTCACAAGTATCATGGGATAGCACAGCGTCCTTCCGATGCGCACTTCAGAATCTTGCCGGAAGTAGTAGGTCATCTGGGTACTTCTCACATACTGTTTTTGGAATTCTATTAATTCAGACATACTACTTGGCTCGCATACTGTTTTTAGCAGACAATATAGTATGGAAGTATGCGTTTTCGGACGTAGCGTGAAAATTGTATCAAAAATAAACAGGAAGTGCATTTTCAGATTTCATTAAAATATTACAAGGGCAATTTATTTTCTTAATGACATGCACAGATGAATTGTACACCTTAAAACTAGCAGCTAACGAAATCAATACGATTAATTTTGATTTCATTTGCACTTTAATCGTGATCTACTATGCAATCCCACAGGCCTCTGATCGCAGCCAAGAACCCCAAAATCGCGGTTTCCAAGATGATGATGGTTCTGGGAGCAAAGTGGCGGGAGTTCAGCACTAACAATCCTCTGCGGGGCTCTGCTACCGCTACAGCTCTGGTGGCTGCTGCCTCTGTCGAAACGCCACCGGAAACTCCAACATCTGCATCCGCAGCTCAGATCAGCCCCGAGTCCACGCCAGCAGCTCCTGTTCGCAAGGCCAAGACAAAAGAGGGCAAGGGTGAGTGCAGTTGCTTGATCTTTTAGATAAGCGTTTCCCAACCCTGTTCCTGAAGGCACACCAACAGTACACATTTTCACCCTCTTCCTAATCAAACACACCTGAATCAACTCATCAGAACATAAGAAGAGACTCCAAAACCTTGAAATGAATGGGTCAGATAAGGGAGACATCCAAAATATGTACTGTTGGTGTGCCTCCAGGAACAGGGATGGGAAACACAGTTTTAGATTGTATCTGTTTGATTGATCTTGTACCATATGAGTGTCTGTGCTTTTCATTGTTATTATTTAATTACAGTATAATACATAATTGAAGTCACCGGCTGAGTGATCTCTCCTTTTTAAGCCAAAAAGCTGGATAATTGTTGTGCAATTAAAATGTAGTGTTACTAGCTGACAAGGAGACACACCTGGGTTGTGCTTCTACAGAATTCCTTCATCGAAAGATCAACCGGGAAGGAGAAATGTATGGATTTGTGCCGAATGGTAGCATCATTGACATATAAAAACCTATAACTGTCAGTACTTTTGTATGCTTTTATACAGTTTCTATTCTAATTTGCAGATTAAGTGCAATTTAAGTATAAACTGAAATGCAAAGTCAAAGTATAAATAGCAGAAGTGATTAAATAGATTTTTTTCCTACCAGCAAATATTAATCTAAGCAAATGAACCAACACCAAATATAAAAGCAGACACTCATGTGCGGTAATGCTGTGATCAATGATTAATTGCTGAGGAATATCCTCAAGATAAATGTAAATATCGCCAAATTGGAGCTCTGACAGGGACATGATGGTTTTAATGCCTGAAAAATGGTTGCGGGTGCAGTAAATGTATCGCAAGTGCCCACAATTTACAGTGTGTGATCATATCTCTGTTTCGTTCTGTTGATATGTGATCCAAATAGTCGTATCTTGAAACAAAACATGACCAAATTGTGCTGCGTTTCGATGGAGATCCCAGTGTAGCTGCCATTATGGCCCATTGTTTTTTTTTTGTTTGTTTTTTTTGCCCGCCAGGTTTTGTTCACATAGGTCACGTGACTGAAAACTATCAATACCAGCTGTTTTCCTAAGGAGATGTTTGTTTGATTTGTGCATATTAATCTGGAAGTGTTATTATTATTATTATTATTATTATTATTATTATTATTATTATTATTATCATTAGACAATATTTAGTTGTCACACTGTTGTTGAATTATGAAATCATGCATTGGGCTCATTGTATTACAAAGCTTGTTTCACTGTAAATTGTTTACAAATTGCAAGAGTCACATTTGAATGGTTTCTGTTCGGGCTGCACAATTATATAGTTTCAGCATTGATATCGCAATGTACACATCCACAGTAGTCACATCGTAGCATTTGCAATGTCCAGTTGTAATTATAGTTAATCAGGAACAATAGTGTGTCATTGCCAAGTTTATCCATAATGTAGTGAACGTTTATCATGTGAATGTTTTTAGATCTGTGATTTATTATTAAGCATTTCTAGAAAGCTTAAAAGCACATTGTAACGCTTGTAGATTACAAAGATTATTTATGTGTATTTATTCAAAGAAGACTAGTAAATTATGTTGTGTCTGAATGCTATACAACTTCTCATAAGAACATTAGAAAAATAGCACTGTTTGCTTCATTTGCGTCATTGCTCTTTTGTATTTATCTTTTTATGTGTTATGCAGAATTGTCTTAATTAGCCTAAAATTATGAATTATTTATTTAAAAAAAAAAATAAGGTATTCGAGTCATCTGGTGAAATTGTATTTATCGCAAAATATATTGCAGAAAAAGGAAATATCGCAATATAACATTTTTACAATATCATGCAAGCCCTAGTTTCTGTAAATGATGGGCCCGTTGAAACTTCCCAAACCTGAAAGCAGTCTGCTGTTGATCATTTCACATGCAAGAGTGAGCACAGAGGCTAATTTAAGATATGCAAAAGTTTGGGGTTAGTAATATTTAAAAAAATGCTTTTTAAAAAATGCTTTTATGGTCACCAAGACTGCATTCATTTAATAATAATAATAATAATACGAAAAAACTGAAAGTAATGAAAGTAATAGTGTGAAATTATCACAATTTAAAGTTTCTGCTCTGTCTAAATGTATATATTTACACATTTTTATTGTTGTGAATCAGAGCTTAATTTTCAGCATCAATGCATCAGTTTTATGTAGGGCTGCACAATAAATCGTTTCAGCATCAAAATCACAATGTGTGAATCCACAGTAGTCACAGATCTGCAATGTCAAACTGGGATTATAATTATAATCTGTGGAGTCGCTGCAAAGTTTCACTTTAGTCTAATAATATGAAAGACTTTTATTTTGATGTTTTTCTTAAGTGACTTTAGATTTCAAGTGAATTAAAACCATTTGGAAACAAGGAATTTTAAAGTTTGTCGATTTAATGAAGATTAATTGTTTAATTATTTCATGCAATAGAATAAAGACTATTCAGTGTTATTTTACATTTAATTACTGAATTTCTATTATTCAATACTGTTAAAGTGCATCTGAAAACCATAAAGTGTTGTTTATTTCATATTTATCTTTGTTTATTCCATTTTGCATAATTGTGTATATTTTGTGCATATCATTCCAATCAATATAAAATGAGCAATTCTTTTCAAATAGTCATCTTGTAAAATTATTTTCATATCGCAATATATAGCAGAAAAACTAAATATCACTGTCAGTTTTTTTTCAATATCGTGCAGCCCTAGTCTTGTCACATGATCTTTCAGAATCATTCTGATTTAATGAATATACTGAAAACATTTGTACTGCTTAAATATTTTGAGCTTTGAGGTTCTTCATAAAACACTTTGTGGAAAAAAACAAACAAACTCACAATTATAATCAATTTTATTAAAATTTTTCATTTAATATTGCAATAAATATTAGAATACCCAAATGCTAGTTTATATCAGATGCTGATTATAAAGATTTATTCAACCTCTTAAGCTGCTTTTGTACTGCGTAATTCAGCTTAATTTACTTTGCCACAGTTTCCTTTTGAATTTTTTACACTGTAGTTTAGTACTACAAAGTGGGTGTGATAATAGATATATCATTACCAACCAGAAGTACATCTGCACTTCATCTGCTGACCACAAAACAGCCATTTTGACAGGCATTTAAAATAATCATACAGTTGCTTTTGCTGTCCATTTATTTAAATCTAGCTGGTTTGCATATCAATTGAAGCAAATAGAGATGATTCAGACTGGCCAATCAGTCCTTTGCAGTGTTTACTAGTCACGTTTTAGTATTGGACTTGCTTAAAACCTCAACCAAGGTGTGGTACTAAATTCTAGGGATTGTACATAGCGGAAACTCCCCAAAAAGAGAGCCTTTAGCATCCAATAGAAATGTGCCTCAATAAAACAAGATGCTTGAGATGATTTCCATATGCTAACAGGCTTTATTTGTCATGTAGAAATTCTTTATAAGACTTCTTGGCCACTGTTTTGCTTGCTGCATGGAAAATTTATGCTAATTCCTGCGCATTTCAGGTCCCAATGCACGCAGGAAGTCCAAACCGGCTCCTAAACCCCAGGAGAAGAAGGTCAAAACCAAAAAGGTGGCTCCCTTGAAGATCAAACTAGGAGGCTTCAACAGCAAGAGGAAACGCTCATCTGTAAGCCCCTCAGTTTCACTTTATTATTTGTCCATCTTGTCTCATCACTCATGCTTTAAGATTTTCCACAATTAATGTTTTTTTTTTTTCTTCTTGGCTACGTGCTAATTTTAGACCTAGCGCCTTGCTAATGACATCCAAGTAATTTTCTGGTCATTTTAGACTGAAGCGGAGAGCAATGCACTGTGATTCTGTTTTTCAGCATCGCTCATGTTGCACATTCTGTTTTTCAGAGTGAAGAGGATGATGTTGATGTGGACAGTGACTTTGACGATGGCAGTATTAACAGCGTGTCTGTTTCGAATGGATCGAATAGCCGTAGCAGTCGCAGCAGCGCCAAAAAGAAGCCCAAAAAGAAGACAAAAAAGGGTAAGGGTCCTTAAGCTTATGAACGTATTAGACAAACTGTTAGGCCAAGGCTGAAAAAGCATCTTATTTCTGTTATAATCAAATATATGTTCTCGTTTTAGAATTTTGAGAACTGATTTGTACAAAAATTTGGCTCTTGAACATGTTGAACATACACAGAAAAGCCAATATTAGTGTGAAATCTTTCGTTAAATATTAATATACATTTGAGCTGTCATGAGTTACTATGAATTTCCATTTAAATTCTTCTGGGTTTAGTTTATTTGTGTTAATTTTTAATGATTGCATTATAATTATGATTAAATTTGTTAATTAAAAGCATGTCTAAGTAATAGAAATCATAACAGTTGAACAAAAATGAAATTTACAAAGTTTTAAATGATAAATCTGTTTCTTTTTACAATTCATTTGTTTTCTGGATTACATTTTACATCTTATTGTGTCTGAATTTCATAAAATCCGTATTATTTTTGCCACAAATAAAAACAAAAAGATCTCCTCATTTTAAAGGGCATCTATTTAACCCCTTTTACAAGATGTAAGATAAGACTTTAGTGTCTTCAGAATGTGTCCGTTGAATTTCAGCTCAAAATACCCATCTGATCATTTATTATAGAATGTACAATCTTCCCATTTTGGTGTCTGAGGACATTGTAGCTGTTTTACCTGGGTTAGGTTACCTGTGGCTTTAAATGCAAATGAGCTGCTTCTCCCAGCCCACCGCCCTGACATGCATGTCTGCTTCTCATGCGTTACGTCAAATAAACAGCAGTCAGTGATAGAGACAGACATGGATGAAGCTGAAATAAGGTCACTAGTCAGAAATACCAAGTAAGTTTATTTGCTGTATTTGTGGTGGAGACTATTCAAGCCTTTCTGAAACGATAAGTCACACAGAATTTTAATTTTCCTAATTTTAATGTTTCTGGATTCCATTGTAATATTTATGTTACAGTTAAGTAGACGGAAAGCATGTCTAATTGATAGAAATCCTAAAAATGGATTGCTAATTCTTTTTGATTTAGCTTTTTCCATCCTAATGTTTCTGTGTTCATTTTTAATGATTGCATTGTGATAATGATTACATTTGTTAATAAATACCATGTCTAAGTAATAGGCCTGTCACAATAATCAATACTTATCATGCAATACATGGAGATGACCTCAATAATTTTTGCCGTTGCAATATATATTTACAAATTCACAAATGGCGTTAAAGCCATTTTACAATGACATTTACATTCTACCTCATTGGTGTCAAAGTTTATAATTGAAATTTACATAATAGGACATTTAATAGTGTATATAAAAGGAGATTTATCTTTTTAACATCAAATTATAGAAACTAAACAACCATAAGAATAAGTATTTTAAAGTGTTTGCGGCTATTTGCATTATTATGCTGTTATCATTATATAATCAATCGGTATCATGAAATTATCTCAAAATGACAACAATATCGCTTATCGCAACAATTTCTGTGACAATATATTCCTCACAACAAAAATTCCTTTTCGTGACAGGCCTACTAAGTAATAGAAATCATATCAGTTGAACAACAATGAAATTAGCAAAGTTTTAAATTAGAGGTGTGAACCTACACTGGTCTCACGGTTCGGTTCGGTTACGATTATCATGCCATCGATTCGGTTCAATTTGATATCTCGGTGCATCACGGTGCATTGACGATGCTTTCCATACACAGTTTTATATTTTCTTCACAGCACAACAATTCTTGTATTAAAATGTATAAATATATTTATATACTATTTGTAAAACAATTTTGTCCTTTAATACAAACAGTCAGATATATAAACTGTACCTTTAAACAACACGAGCATTTATAGACCATTTTGAGGGATGTAAACAAAAACAATGGTCCTAACGTATCCTGTTTTACATTTTTTTAATTTCCATTGCTTCTGAGAATATAAAAAGGTCCACATATTGATAAATAGTGTTATGACTGCTGATTTAAAATCAAGTTATGATTGAATTGCCTCTTGTTACAGTTAGGAATTAGTGTAACGTCAAGCAGGAAATGTTCATGGGCCAATGACATGACCACATTGAAATGGTCTATAGCAAATAAACAAATATAAATATCCCGCTCGCTTTCTGCCTTGTCTACCAAGTTTTTTCTTACACTCCTTTGATTGGTCACGCGCTCAACAGAAAGGGCTGTGATTGGCTCTTACACGCTGGTGCTCTTCACAGATGCACTCATGGGCCACAGTGAGACAGAGAGAGAGAAATGGAGTTTACTTTCATTCTCTTAATCGCCGTGAAATAGGGGCTTTTGCTGTAAGTTTCAGTGAAACAGTGTTCAGCAAACACACGCAGTGAAATTGTGCACAGTTTCTGAGTTTTTCGTAGTTAGAGCGTTGTAAATACTCGCGGCTCGCCTCCCTCGCCATAGTAAGCTACGGCGACACAGCGCATGTGAGATAAATGACGTCAGTATAATAACCGGTTATGATTATTACTGAACCGATACCGAATTGTCCGCATCTGCATCGCGGTGCGCCGAAGAAACGATTAATTTTGACACCCCTATTTTAAATCCTAAATCTCTTTTTACAATTCATTTTTTCTGGATTTAGCGTTTTCCCTCTTAACGTTTCTGTGTTCATTTTCAATGTTTACATTATGATAATTATAATTTGTTAATAAAAAGCATGTCTAAGTAATAGGAATCATAACAATTTAACAACAATGAAATGAAAGTTTTAAATCATAAATCTCTTTCTTTTTACAAATATTTGTTTCTGGATTGCATTTTACATCTTAATGTGTCTGAATCCCATAAATTGTTTTATTTTTTGCCACAAGTTAACTCTTGTGTATTGTTTGAATTGTTATAATGGCAGTCAGTGGGGGCAAAAACAGCCCCGAACATAGCGAAAGGGTAGTACATTTACCCAGAATGTATAATTGATTCTTTTTTTGAAAGCATTTTTTTAAAAATATGTGTCAAAATAAGATTGATCACCAAAAATCATTTCATTTGCTGAAACGCAGAGAAAGTTTTGAACGAATTGAGCCTCAAAATCTCATCTTTTTTAATGTTTAAAGAGATTTAAGTAAAAAGTAAACATGTCTATTTGATAGAAATCCTAAAAATGGATAGTTAATTCTTTTGGATTTGGCTTTTTCTATTCTAATGTTTGTGTTCATTTGGAATGGTTACATTACCATTATTATAATTGGTTAATAAAAAGCATGTCTAAGTAATAGAAATCAAACTGGTTGAACAACAATTAGCAACATTTTAATTCATAAATCTCTTTCTTTTTACAATTAATTTTTTCTGGATTGCATTTTACATCTTAATGTGTCTGAATTGCATAAAATGTTGTATTTTTTGCCACAAATTAACTCTTGTGTATTGTTCAAATTGTTATAATGGAAGTCAATGGGAGCAAAAACAGCCCCGAACATAACGAAAGGGTAGTACATTTGCCCAGAGTGTATAATTGATTATTTTTTGGAATAATTCCAAAGCATCTACCTAAAATATGTGTCAAAATAAGATTGATCGCCAAAAATCATTCCAGTTGCTGAAAAAGTTGTGGCCAAATTAAGCCTCAAAATCTCCTATTTTTAATGTTTAAAAAGATTTAAGTAAATAGAAAACATGTCTAATTGATAGAAATCCTAAAAACCATGAGTTTTCGCCTGAGCATTTTGTCCAGTAGATGAAACCGCTCCGCTTTTTCATACATGCAGCGTTCGTCTCTTTGCATTTTAGTATTCACAGATGCTAGTTTGTCACGATTTGATTGAGTCTACTCCCTTTTATTTAGCTCATCCAAAAGGTTCTTGCTGTTCCACATTATACTGTCATTTTCATTTTCATGACGGGATTGCATCTGCCTTTTCTGCATGGTAAGATTGAAAGGGCCCTACTCCATCAGTCTCTCACCTATTTTCTCTTGCTCTGTTAGCAGATGAAGATGGTGATGGCTATGAGACGGATCATCAGGATTACTGTGAGGTCTGTCAGCAGGGAGGAGAGATCATTCTCTGTGACACCTGTCCACGGGCCTATCACATGGTCTGCTTGGACCCCGACATGGAGAAGGCCCCTGAGGGTACCTGGAGCTGCCCACACTGCGTGAGTGAACCGGATAAATCTCAAATTGCACAGTTTGCCTTTTTGTTTTTGTCCAACAAGCATAATTAACATAGAAATGCCAGTAAAATTTAAGTGTTAAACCATCCCCTGCTCCTCCAGGAGAAGATGGGCATCCAGTGGGAGGCTCGTGAAGACGCGTCTGAGGGCGAGGAGGATAATGAGGCAGGAGGAGAGGCCGAAGAAGACGACCATCACATGGAGTTCTGCAGAGTCTGTAAGGATGGCGGGGAGCTGTTGTGCTGCGACTCCTGCCCCTCGTCATACCACATCCACTGCCTGAACCCACCGCTGCCCGAGATCCCCAATGGAGAGTGGATCTGCCCTCGCTGCACTGTGAGTCAAACATGCTAGAGCTTAAAGGTCAGAGGTCAGACTGTTTTCAAGACGTTGATTTTATAATTGACTGCATAAATAGTTTGTAATAAATCATATTATGAGATGTTATGTACATATCTATACATTTTTATTAAATATGCATGACGAATATTATTTTCAATTTTAAATCTGATTGGGACTCAACATACGTTTGTGTTCGAAATTAAATATTTAAATTCAAGAAATGTATAATTTGATTTCTACCCTTTATATTTCCTTTATAAACTCCTGTATATCATGCATGTTATTAGTAAATTGTACCGTAATTTTTACATCTAATTGATTGTATAAATATGCATTTATCACAGGTATGCACAGTCTCATGTATGTATTTATATAAATATTAGTAGTACTCAGAAAAATGCTTTTTAAATGAATATTTTATTATTTAAATGGAACTTAATTTTTATATATTAGTATGACAAACTTTGTATAAACATTTATTATTTATATAATTTATTATTTATATAAACTATTATTATTACTATTATTATTTGACTAATATAGAAATAAAACATAATGCTTAAGTACATAAACATAATTGATTACACACAATTTTTTTTGTCCCACTTATGTTTTTGGTTAAATAGCTGGGACTCAAATGTACAAAAATAAATATTTTTCAATAATTATTTGCATGTAAATAATTGACATAAGAACCTACCTTTGAATTATTATTATTATTATTATTATTATTATATATTTTTTATTAATTTATTTTTTATTTAACTAATATGGAAATTAAACATAATTGCACAAGTACATGAACATAATTAATTACATAAATATATATATTTTTGACCGACTTATATTTTTGGATAAATAACTGGGACTCAAATGTACAAAAATATATTTTCCATTAATAATTTGCATATAAATAAATATAAGACAGACCCCTAGTTTTTCGCGATTCCGCGATCGCTGAATCCAACGCAAAATCAACAAAAAGTCGCAAATTTAAACACAAAAAAAATCATATAATTTATTATTTATATAAACTAATAATATTATTATTATTTCACTAATATAGAACATATAAAACATAATGCTTAAGTACTCGAGTATAATTGATTGCATAAATATATGTATGTTTTTTGTCCCACTTATGTTTTTGGATAAATAACTGGACTCAAATGTACAAACGTATATTTTCAAATAATCATTTTCAGATAAATAATTGACATAAGAACCTACTTTTATTGTTATTATTATTATTATTATTATTATTATTATTATTTATTTATTTTTAATTTGACTAATAGAAATAAAGCATAATCCTCAAGTACATGAACATAATTAATTGCATAAATATAATTTTATTTGTCCTACATATATTTTTGGATAAATAACTGGGACACAAATGTACAAAAATATATTTTTAAATAATTATTTGCATATAAATAATGGACATAAGAACCTACTGTTGATTTTATTATTATTATTATTATTTATTTCTGTTTTTATTTTAAATTAAACTTTATTTTTTTTATTAGTTATTATTTACTTACAAATAATTGATATTTAGTCAGTTTTTGTATATGTAATATAAATTGGCACCTCATGATATGTAAAAATAACACAAACTATGTTTCACATGATTAAATATGCTCAAGAAATGTGAATGTTTGTCACTTTAACCTCATTTTAGACTCATTATAAATTGAAATAATCATTGATTTTTATTCAGTATAATCTATTTATGAAATCCAGATTAGACTCTTTCCATGTTAAACATCATTCAGTGGATGATGAAAGTAACAGCCCTCATATGTTTGTTTCTCCAGTGTCCCTCTATGAAAGGTAAAGTGCAGAAGATTCTGACGTGGCGCTGGACTGAACCTCCTCCGCCGACCCCTGTCCCACGCCCCTCTGACCTGCCAGCCAATGCTCCTGACCCCACACCTCTGGCTGGACGTCCTGAGAGAGAGTTCTTCGTTAAATGGCAGAATATGTCCTACTGGCATTGCTCCTGGGTGACTGAGCTGCAGGTACTGGCTTACTGTCATCTTAAATTTAAAATTAATTTATAATTATTGAAGTAATTATGTATTAAAAATAAATGCATTTTTATAATAATTAAAATTAAGCTAATCTTTCTTATGTACTTTTTGCTTATTCATTTAAATACAGATATTTAAATGTAGTTATTTCATGTTAATAATTATTGTACATTAAATAATATAATAATAATATATTAATATTGTATATTATTTATTGGCTTGTCATCTAATATTTTGTATTGGTCATTTAAAAATTTAAAAACCACACCCAGTGGTTGAACTAGGTACTGCACACCTGGCTCAAAACAAATGCAAGCGCAGGTTGCCAGATTGATAACACCAACAGGAGCGAGCCTGACTATCGAGCCTAAAGGCTGATTTAAACCATGTTCTAAAAAAAAGTTACGGCACGCGGTAGAACGAATATTTTCCATATTAAAAAGAGTTGAAATGTGTGTATATATTAGAAACAGCTTCTATTTCTTGCAGCTGAACAACAGAAAACTGTGAAAATGATCATCTCAGGTACACCTCATGTGCTTTATTCAGTGTTAAATGCAAATAATGTGAGTCCGAATGCCATTTTACATGACATTTATTGCCATACTACTGAAAGCAGCAGCAGATAGTTCACCTCAGATCTTGAAAATAAAATTAACCGTTTGAAATTGAACTTTAGAACTGTGAAATAATGCAAACCAACACATATCAGTGATTCAGCATATAAATTTAATAGTGTTAAAGAGGTTTAATGTGTATTAATTAGATTATAACCCTTACCATTTCGTTGGAGTGCAGTGAGTGCACTATTCTGTTCTTCTGAACGGCTGTATTTAAATTTCTGTCGTGTTTCGTCTGGTGCAAACAGCCAAATTCCTTATCACTGCGTATCTTGTAGTTTGTTGTTAGGACAGGGGTTACAATGTAACCTGCTAACCTGATGTTTACGTTCGTAATATTTATATTATTTGCTAATTAATAACCACCATGTGGAACTCTGAATCTGTGCCTCATTTCGGAGGCTGCTACTGTCCACCGGAGGTCGCATTTCGGTCGCGGATGCACACTTTGAGAGCCTTTATGACTAAATGAATCGAATACAGTGTTTTCCACCAAGGCAACTAGGGGTGCTGAAATATAATTGGTTAAATTGCCAGTGGCCGGGTTAAATGAACCAAAACAAAGACAGACGTTCCGGCACGTAACTCGCCTTTTCAAAGCAGAATATCTGACTTCAGCAAGAATGTTCATTTGGCATGTTTCTTAAATATCTGCAAACATTTTGGTATTTCTTTGCTTTAGAAGAGTCAAACACTTATACACAGCACCTTTAATTAGATTAAGATTTAATCTACTATGTGCATCCAGGAAAATGTTAATTACGATTTGTCATTTTGGCAAAAGTTGCACTTAGTTTGAGTCTTAACTCCGAAGCACAACTTCTCTTGCTGTTTCTAGCTGGAGATTCACTGTCAGGTGATGTTCAGAAACTACCAGCGCAAAAACGACATGGACGAGCCTCCGCCCATAGACTTTGGAGGTGAAGGAGAAGAGGAGAAGAGCGACAAGAGAAAGAAAAAAGACCCCACATATGCAAGGATGGAGGAGAAGTACTACCGCTTCGGCATCAAGATGGAGTGGATGGTCATTCACCGAATCCTGAACCACAGGTGAGATGAATTCACATCTCTGGACTCGTATTCGATCAATTGCATGGATTTACATGTGCTGTTTTCTTTCTTTTTAGTGTGGACAAGAAGAACAACTGTCACTACCTCATCAAATGGAGGGATTTAACATATGATCAGGCCACATGGGAGTTGGAGGACATGGATTTACCGGACTATGACACTTATAAACTGCAGTACTGGAACCACAGGTATATTCATGCACATAGACACTAATGTTGACAACACAAACAGTCATTTGAGTAACACCAGTTACATCATGATTTTTATTACGTTGGTGGATGTTAATGTCTGTTTTAATAGTATTATTTTTATTATACTATTAAAGTTTCAGTTTTTTATAATATTTAGATTTTTTCCTTTTTCTGTTAAGTTAAAATTGTAGTTTTGTATAAAGTGTTCCCTCTTTTATCGTGGAAGTTACGTTCTAAAAATAACCCGCGATAGGCGAAATCCGCAAAGTAGTCAGCTTTATTTTTACAATTATTATAGATGTTTTAAGGTTGTAAAACCCCCCACTGCACACTTTATACACTTTTCTCAGCCAGGCATTAACATTTTCACACTCTTCTCTCTTGTTTAAACAATCTCAAAAGTCAAACCTTCGTAGAAAAAATAGTCCAGTATTGTAGAATGAAAACAAATATCAAAACCTGTTGTCAGGCGCAAACATTCATCGCTGATGTTGGCATCCAGCGTAGTGTTCTTTTTCCTGCAGTCACTGATCCACAAAGCTAAAGCAGACTCAATCCTTAAGGGGGTCGCACAGCGAATGCGCCACGCACATGACAGCTGAAAGTAACACACACCGGACGTGCACATTCACATGAAATTATTTATATGATGTTCTGTGGCGTGGCAGAAATGTGAACAGTGTCCTGAGTTATAGCTGGGCACCACAGACAGCCGCCAACTTGCGGCACCAGTGTGCATATCCTTATATAAACCTATGTTTACAATTCTAAAATGCATGGCGCATTGTGGCGCGGCACATCCAGTGTGCGACCCTCTTTACGATGGTCTTGCTGTGGATAGAACCCTTTTTGCATCCTTGTTGGACCTCACACTGCTAGCAATCGAAGGTTTATGCTAATTTGGCAAGCTGAACGCATTCTGTACTGTACAGGAGGCACAGAGAAGCTTGATTGACTATGGTCAATAGCAGGGATCACCAAACTTGTTCCTGGAGATTTGTAGTCTTGCAGATTTTAGCTCCAACACACCTGAACAAGCTAATCAAGGTCTTACTAGGTATACTTGAAACACCCAGGCAGGCGTGTTGAGGCAAGTTGGAGCTAAACCGTGCAGGGCACCGGACCTCCAGGAACGAGATTGGTGACCCCTGGTCTATCCGCTTGTTAAGTGGTGACGTGATGGTGATGTATGTAATACTGTTTCCTGGTCCAAGCCGCCACTCATTTGAATTGACAAATTTTTCATTTATGATCTCTTTTTATTTATATCACACATTAAAGTGAATTTTATATAAAGTCATAGTGTACACAACAATATCTGGGCAAAATTTTAACAATTTATAAAAAATTAATCACTTTCTGGCCATCAGATATTAGGCATGGACATATATATTGCGGGGCAACCCAGTGGCGCAGTAGGTAGTGCTGTTGCCTCACAGCAAGAACGTCGCTGAGTCGCAGGTTCGAACCTCGGCTGGGCTGGGTCAGTTGGCGTTTCTGTGTGGAGTTTGCATGTTCTCCCTGGGTTCGCGTGGGTTTCCTCCGGGTGCTCCGGTTTCCCCCACATTCCAAAGACATGCAGTACAGGTGAATTGGGTAAGCTAAATTGTCCATAGTGTATGAGTGTGAATGTGTGTGTGGAAGTTCCCAGAGATGGGTTGCGGCTGGAAGGGCATCCGCTGCGTAAAATCGTGCTGGATAAGTTGGCGGTTCATTCCGCTGTGGCGACCCCGCAAGGGACAAAGCCGACAAGAAAATGAATGAATGAATATATATTGCGATCGTGATTTTCGAAAGTATTACATCGCTTTGTAAACAATTATTATTAGCATTTAATAAGTCTCCTCATTCAGTTTCATAGAGCGATTGGACCTGGAAACCCCTTCACGTGACGTCACACTTAACATGCGGATAGCCAATCAGGACGCAGAACACAATGCGCTGTATACAGTGTTGGGGAGAATACTTTGTAAATGTATTTAGTTACAGAATACAGAATACCTGCTTTAAAATGTATTTTGTAACGTATTCCGTTACTTTGCTTAATCCTGGTACTGTATTCTAAATACTTGGAATACTTGCCCTTAAAAACAGCCTTCAAGTCTATTAAATGTCACACTATGCGTTGGTAGCAATTTCTGCAGGAAAACAGAGGGCCTCTAATGCCCATTATTGACTGATAAATAAATAAAACAATATAATTATGTTTATTAAATAATGTTTATTTATCAAAGTGTCAACAAATTAAATTTCTGTTTCTATAATAAAGATAAAAAGTGCTTGAACATAGACAGCATTACTGTCTGTAATATACAGTATATGTATATAATATGCATTTTGCTTACCCTTTGTATTTCACAGTCTGCACAGAAAAAGAGATTGCACTGCACTATCAGGTTTCGCTCATCCCTCTCATTCTTTAAAGAGAAAAAATGCTTGAACTTCCAAGACGTGAATGCATTTTTTCCTTAACTGCTGCTAGAAAGTTGCTTCGGTTGCGGCTCCAACCCCTCGAGCCCCTGGTCTGAATCCTTCATATTTGTACACTCAAGTTAACCAGGGCTGCCAACTTTGGCTAAGGTGTCCCGCCCACATTTGTGTCAGAAAAGCGAACGTAAATTTAAGAAGCGTAAATGAAACCTCTGAAAGCGCAAACGAAACATCAAGCAGCGAATTCACGAACAATGACGGCAAAAAAAGCAGTTTATTTGAAAATCATGGTTGTTGTCCGGTTGTTTGGTGTTTGCGATCGTCCTTTTTGCTGCGTGAGAAAATGGAGGTGTGGCGTGAGAACAGGGTCATTTGCGTGAGTCTCAATGAGTTAACGCTGGTGATAGCAGTCGGGAGTGTAGCTTCTGTTTCTATGGTTTCGGCGGCAATTTAGTAATATTATTATGGGCCAGACACGCATCGCCCCAAGTATTCCAATGGTATTAGGAAAGTAACTGTATTCTAAATACCCTGTTTAAAAATAGTAACTGTAACGGAATACAGTTACTCATGAATAGTATTCTAAATGCGTTCCGCCGGTACATGTATTCCGTTACTCCCCAACACTGGCTGTATATATATATATATATATAAAAAAAAAAAAAAGCAGCATGTCAAATTGCACAAAAAAAATCTGCGAAACTGCGAAAGGTGGACCGCGTTATAGCGAGGGAACACTGTACTTAGTTTTTTTTATTATTATACTTTATTTTATTGCCATTTAGGTGTCATTTATTTCAGTTCTTCTTCATGTAGTACTCTAGTTCTTATTCATATTTTATATTTGCCTTTTAAAATATGTTTATGCTTTATTTGAAGTTTTTTCTTTGTAATAGTTAAATTTAGAAAAGATTAAATGGTACTATTTATTTTTTTTTTTGTTTCTGTTTTAGTATATTTTGGGTCCATTTTAAATTTTTAAAAAAATTGTTATTAATGCTTTGAGTTGGCTTTCATTTTTATAATTTTTGGATTTCGTTATACATTTTAGCAAATGTTTTTGCTTAATTAATTTTTAGTTTGTGCTTAGATTTTTTTTCCAGCTAGCATTGGTGATTTAGAATTTTAATGATTTAACTTAATAAATAAACAAATAAATTAACTTAATAAAATAAAAATGTACTCCTATTTACTCTCTTTCAAGTGGATATAAATCTTTGTGACTTTTTCTTTTATTTAACACAAAAGAAGATATTTTGAAGGCATTAACTACAATAACTATTGACATCCATAATAGGAAAAACTAAATCTTTGGAAGTCAATGGTTACAGGTTTCCAGCTTGCTTCAAAACGTATTATTCTGTGCAACTAGGTAACAGTGTTGCATAATAACATTGTTGCTGCTGCAGCCATGGTACAGCAACAAAGTTCCTTGATTATTACGCCAGAATGAGAGTATAGTTCCCAGTCATATCGACATAGAAAATAGTACCTTTTAATTTCCATGGGTCTGGGTACACAATCCAACTATAGAAGAGTCCAGCTTTAAATAGGAAAATTATCTAAACACTTTCTTTTTTTTTTTCATTTGAGCGAGATGCTAATGGTCTAATCCGCTAAGCTAAGTTATTAGGGGAGTTGTAAAATGACTTCCAAAAATGTTGTGTTCCTTTAAGTGGAAAAACTGCACTTTGTTATGCATATCATGTTCCTCTTAAAGGGAGCTGATGATGGGTGATGAAGGTAAACCAGGAAAGAAGATGAAGATCAAAGGGAAGATGCGCAAACTGGACCGACCTCCAGAGAATCCTGTCGTGGATGTAAACAAGTCTTTTTCATTATATCATACACTATAATGACAGCGCGTTTAATCCAACTGCACAGTCCACTTACTCTGGCATTTCTTGCCCTCTTCCAGCCCACCATTAAGTTTGAGCGTCAGCCGGAGTATCTGGACACCACAGGCGGGACGCTGCACCCGTATCAGCTGGAGGGGCTCAACTGGCTGCGCTTCTCCTGGGCTCAGGGAACCGACACCATCCTGGCAGACGAGATGGGGCTGGGAAAGACTGTGCAGACTGCTGTGTTCCTCTATTCACTGTATAAAGAGGTGCGCCGGTTTATCGTTGTTTTTTTTTTTTTTGATACTTTTTTAAAGTTATTTTAGAAAGGCCAGTTTATGATGTAGTAAATTAAAAAAGATTTATGGATCAATTAAAATGGCATGGACTTTTTGACTATTTTGAATTATTAAATTTAGGATGTTTAAAAGTAAAACTGTCAAATGAAGTTTCAAATGTGCTGTGGTTTGAAACAAATTGATAATTATATATTTGTTTCATTTAGTATTTGCTTGATAACCATTGCATATCAAATAAAAAGACTCTTGTTTTTTTGTAAAATTAAAAACATGAGTCACCATAACATTGTATGTTGCTTAAATACATTTATAAAGTCAAAATATTTTTAAAATGCAGTTGTGTTTTTTCTGTTCCCCAGGGTCATTCTAAAGGCCCATTCCTGGTCAGTGCACCGCTGTCCACCATCATCAACTGGGAGAGAGAGTTTGAGATGTGGGCCCCAGACATGTACGTCGTCACATACGTTGGTGACAAGGACAGCAGAGCCGTCATCAGAGAAAATGAGTTCTCCTTCGAAAACAACGCTATCCGTGGTGGCAAGAAACCCTCCAAGATGAAGGTCAGTAAGCTCTGCTTGTCATCGACTGGGTTTACATGCTCTATCAGAGTAAGGTATTTAACAGCTTCAGAGTAAACCAATAAGACAGAGCTAAATTAAACTTCAATATAAAAGTTCAATTGAAAATGACAGCTGATCGAATTCAAACTGAGCTTGTAGTACTACGACTCGGTGTAGTAAACTGTTCTCCATCTAAATGCGTGTGCTGGAGTTTTACTAGAACCGGCTTTACTGACAAAATGCACATGAAGATCGATTAAATCGCCCAGCTTAACATGCTTTTTCAGGGCCAGCCAGAAGTGCGATATGCATATTAATATAGCTGCATTTTTTAATGACACTGTTTAACAATAATTAATATTTCAACAGTACTGTGATGGTTGGGGTGGGGGTAGGCGTTAAAAAATACAATTTATTGAGTAATTTAATAGATAATATAAATAATTCTCGTTAACTTACGGCCACAACCATATCCAATCTAGCAACAACCCATTTTCAGGGTAAGCCATAAAACTGGCAAGGAAACCTAACACAGTGGACCATATAAACTAGCTATGCCTGCTAGCATTTCAGAAGTGTTATTGCCAGAGCAGCACAGACAGAGTGCAGGAGTATGAAGGCTCACAGCAATGTCAAAGTATGCGATGTGGGATACGAATTAGTAATGGGCGATATAAACGATATGCGATATAAACGATACAAAATTGGCCTACGATAGAGATTCTAATTCTATTGCACTATTGCGATAATGCATGTTTGATGACGTAATCTACCCGCGAAATTAAGAGCAACAGCAACAACAGCACTAAGCAACGCATGGCATATTGTGGCTTGTCTAGTGAACATCAGTGCCTCCCACACAGATTTTACCTGGGCGGCCGATATATTATTGGGGCGGCTCGGTTCTGTGTTCGCGAGAAACTGAGAACATTCTGCCACAGACTCGCTCGCATGCTCTGCATGCAGACCCACAGAGACGCGCTGTATCGCGCTGGATACAGAACTGTTGTTCTGATTTGGGAGCAGCTTTAAGAAGAGCGCGAAGACTAAATAGACTGATCCAGCTCATCATTTGGGGTGACGATACATTTTCCCCGGACATGTCCGAGAATCTGCTTTCGCTTTCGATATTAATTGTATTCATTTTTGCATTACTTTATAAGCAAACTTTGTCTGGTGCGTCTCAATCTCTCAGCAGCATTACAGCAGACAGAGGGAGAGGGAGAGAGAGAGAAATAGCAGATCAAGACACCAGTTTTAATTTCATTAGGAGAACAAAATGTTTAAAACTAAATGTGTTACCTTAGGCTGCAGGTTAGAAATATGTTTTTATTTAAAGTATCTGCAATACACAATTTTATTTGACTAATTTAATACTGGAAGTAAATTCAGTACAGTGTAAGTTCCTTAACTAAAAAGACACCAGTTTTTTTTTTCTCTGCAACTTGGCATTTAGGAACCAAGGACTTAAAAGAAAAGTCTTTCTTTCTAAAAGGCACTGCATTTAGTTTATTTATCTGCAACATTGTGTTGTTTAATTACAGTTTTGCTTTTGCACAATAAATGTTCTCAAAATGACATGCAACGTTTCTTTATTTCTTAAATAAAATAGCAGTTTGGCTTTCCTAGGGGTTTATGTAACCTGTTCTGAAATGGTTCTATTATAATTTATATATCGCAATATATATCGTTATCGCAAGAGGCTGCAATGTATATCGCAATATGGATTTTAGGCCATATCGCCCATCCCTAATACGAATTAATCGAAGCAGAAGTATAAGCTTTAGGGTACTATTGGTAGTGGAAACACAAGCCTTATCAGCATGTCTGCTATACTGTGACTTTTGCATGGAAATGGGTTATTTTAATAAGCAGATTATTATGATTTTATTTTTCGTTTGATCACGTATTGCTGTGCACCTAAATGTTCTCACTGTCACAAGACGCTTGAATCCATACGTAATGAATTGTTTCCTGATGATCCTGCAGAAAGAAGCCTCCGTCAAGTTCCACGTGCTGTTGACCTCCTATGAGCTGATCACTATTGACACGGCTGTTCTGGGCTCCATCGACTGGGCTTGTCTGGTTGTTGACGAGGCCCACAGACTGAAGAATAACCAGTCGAAGGTGAGATCCACATGGCTGTTCATTGTTTTTTAGTGCTGCATTGGTTTGAATGAATTATGTGGATTTTAAATGAGCCTTTTATTTTTTTTACAATTATTACTGTTCTGTGTCCGTAATGCAGTTTTTCAGGATTCTGAACAACTACCCGCTGCAGCATAAGCTGTTGTTGACAGGAACGCCGCTGCAGAACAACCTAGAAGAGCTTTTCCATCTACTCAACTTCCTCACGCCGGAGAGATTCAGGTCAGTTTGTGTCAAATTTTTAATTATTGATTCATTCATTCATTTTCCTTTGGCTTAGTCAATTATTTATCAGGCAAACACCCATACACTTTCGCATTCACATGCACTCACACACTACGGCCAATAGTTTATGTCTAATTCACTTTTAAAGCGCATGTGTTTGGGCTGTGGGGGAAACCGGAGCACCCGGAGGAAACCCACGGCCACACGGGGAGAGCATGCAAACTCCACACAGAAATGCCAACTGGCCCAGCCAGGACTCGAACCAGCAACCATCTTGCTGTGAGGGGACAGTGATAACCACTGAGCCACTGTGCTGCTCATTTTTAATTATTTATACATTCATTTACAACGATTGTAAAGGTCTTTGTTTGAAATGTTCAATGATTGATTTTTTTTTTTAAATCTTATGTCTTAAAATATTGTTTTATGTCTGTATTATACATTTTTATTATTATTAGATATTTGTTGCGTTTTTATTTTATAAATGGTTTTTCGTGTTGTCCTTTTTTTACGTCTGCCTTTTATCAATAAATAATACTCTTATTCTTTAATATAAATTAAAGAAAATATATATATTTTAACTTTTGTAATAAAATATTTTTAAATTAAATTTATTGTTTTTATTTTCTTAAAGTTTTTCCAGCATTTTTGAAATACTGTTTTCTTTTTTGATTGCGAACATTAAATATAACTTAATAATTTTTGTATTATTTAATATAAATTCACTATGCACATACAATATTTGAAATGTTGTCCTTTTTTATCTCAGCGTTTTGTCAATAAATAATACTCTTATTATTCTTTAATATATAAATTAAGCAAAAAAAAAAAAAAAACTTTCGTATTGAAATATTTTTATATTAAATTGATTGTTTTTATTAATTAAAGTTTTTATAAATTAAAGTTTTTCCAGTATTTTTAAAATGTACTGTTTTTTTGTGATTGCTTACATAATCTTTTTTTAAATATAACTTAATATTTTTTTATATTATTCAATAGAAATTCACTATGCACATCAATATTTTAAATATGTTGTTGTTTTTAACATCCGCTTTTTATCAATACTCTTATAATTCTTTAATATAAATTAAGCAAAATGAATGTTTTTTTACCTTTTTGTATTAATATATATTTTTTATTAAATTTATTGTTTGAAGTTTAATAAGTTTTTCCAGCATTTTTGAAATATTGCTTTTTTGTGATTGCTTGCATAATCTTTTTTTAAATATAACTTTAATATTTTTTAATTATTATTTTTTAATAAAGGATTTTCAAATAGTACAAACAACAAAGACAATCAGATAACCAAACAAACCATCCCCAAGCTCTGCAAATTATATATATTTTTTTTACAAATGTATATTTAAAAAGATAATAATAATAAAAAATAACCAAAAAAAAAGAAGAGTTTATTTAGAAAGGATGGGAGAGGTTTCCAAAGTCTCCTGAATTTGTCCTGTTTGTAGTTGAGGTCATAGGTAAATTTTTCCAAAGGAAGAAAGACTGACAACTGAGAAATCCACATGGAAATAGTTGGAATTTGAGAAGTAGACCATTTTAGTAATATACATTTCTTGGCCAGAAATGTAAGAGCTGTAAACAGAGGTTTGTGCTCTGAGTCAAAAAGGTCTTCAGAAATGTCATTCAACAAAAAAAGTGAGGGGTAGAAAATAAAACATTTTCCAATTATCTCTTGGATTGCAGAATAAACCCCTCTCCAAAATGGTTGGATGTGAACACAGCAACAAAATACATAAACAAAATGTGCCCTTACATGTTTTGCACTTAAAACAGAGGTTAGAACAAGCTGGGAACATTTTTATGCAGATGAACAGTGTAAAATGGATTCTGTGGACTTATTTAATATAAATTCACAATGCACATAAATATTTGAAAAATGTTGGTAGTATTTTTACACAGCTTTTATCAATAAATAATGCTCTTATTATTCTCTAATATAAATTAAGCATTCTAATGTTTTTTACCTTTTGTATTAATATATTCTTTTTATTAAATTTTTTACAAGTTTTTTTATGTTTTTCCAGCACTTTTGAAAAATACAGGTTTTGTTCATGATTGTTTACATAATCTTTTACATATAACTGTTAATATTTTTGTACTACTTTAATATAAATTCACAATGCACACATATTTTAAAGAAAGGTATCTAAATAATTGTATTTTATTGTTGTTAATTTACTTTTTTGTTATAGAAAGTTTTTTACTTAACATTTTATTTGTATAGCACAATCCAAACATCATTCCAGTGAGCCAGACACAAAAAAATAGAAAAAGTACTAAATTTAACATAGCATTATTAATATTGTAAAGAGGCATAAATTAACAAAATCCTTTACTAACACAAAAACAAAATATTTTCAGGCACTCTCTTAGCACCCTCTGGTGTCCCTTTGGGCATCTGCAACCAAAAATAACACTATCTTTCGCTCTGCAGTAATCTTGAGGGTTTCTTGGAGGAGTTTGCAGACATCGCCAAGGAGGACCAGATCAAAAAGCTTCATGACATGCTGGGTCCACACATGCTCAGGAGACTCAAAGCCGACGTGTTCAAGCACATGCCTTCAAAAACAGAGCTGATCGTGCGCGTGGAGCTCAGCCCCATGCAGAAGTGAGTGCCTGCATCAAAACTAGCTTACACGATATGCGGCGTTTCTGTTAAACGTATGTCTTTTTAATTCAGGAAATACTATAAGTTCATCCTCACCCGAAACTTCGACGCTCTGAACACCCGTGGTGGAGGAAATCAGGTTTCTCTGCTGAACGTGGTCATGGACTTGAAGAAGTGCTGTAACCATCCTTATCTCTTCCCTGCTGCTGCTATGGTACAGTCCATATTTCTAAGTTTCTCTTCATTTAATGCAAACGTTAGTCGCATATGATATTAGAGGGTACAGTATCAGAAAAGACTCTGATCTCCTGATTGGCTGTGTGAAATAGGAAGCTGCCAAAATGCCCAATGGGATGTACGAGGGTGGCGGCCTAACTAAATCTTCTGGCAAACTGCTGCTACTGCAGAAGATGCTGCGCAAGCTGAAGGACGGCGGACACAGGGTGCTCATCTTCTCCCAGGTAAACAAGAAACTTTGTTCATTTGTTAATTAGGTTTCATATTGTTTTTTTTAATCTCTGGTGCAAACCATGATAATTCAAATACACACAACATTTGAGATTTTTCCCAAATTTTCTTTTTTTATTTAGCAGACGTTTTTATTCAAAGTGAGTGAAAGTATACCGACATACGAATAACAGTATATGAGTACATGGAGAGTAGTGAGTATGTCCTCTAATGTAGTGTTTCCCGACTCTGTTCCTGAAGGCACACACATTTTCACCTTCTTCCTAATCAAACACACCTGAATAAACTCATCAAAACATTAGAAGAGACTCCAAAACCTGAAGTGAATGGGTCTGAGAAGGGAGACATCCAAAATATGTACTGTTGGTGTGCCTTTAGGAACAGGGTCAGGAAACACTGCTCTAGTGTATCTGTATGGAGCACACTCAGAATTGCACAAAGGGGGTGCTTATAACTGTACGTTCACACCGAAAGCGGCAAGAGTGTCAAAGTAGCCGGAAGTCATTCATTTTTAATGGGAGCCGGCGGCGATACGCGGCGAGGAGCAGCGCCGGTGTGGGCGTCGAAGAGATTAGAAATCAAGTCAACTTTATAGTAATTAGCTATGACGCGGTTCGGCGGCAAGCAATCAGAATGTAGAAGTCCACCGCTTGAGAGGAGTCCAGAGAACACAGTCACTGTGAACTTTGGTTCCGACCACAGTTGTTCCCAAGGGTTTAATTATTGCGGTCGCTGGATTTCCAATTATTTGCAATGTTTTCTTCCTGGAACGTAGATTTAAAAAGTTACTGGCGAGTTACTGATGTGCATCAATGTTATATATATTTTTTTTTCTTTAAAAATAAAGCGGGAATTTCATGCGACAATACAAAACAGTATTGCTGCTTCAGAATATTTTAGGCATATGGACACATCGTGGAGCAAAGCCACACCACATGCAACTAGATCTTCCGTAGTTAAGTGAATTTGATAAGTGTGCAACACCTTCACGCTAGAAAGCATGTTTTATGCGGGAGTGTAACTGATATGATATGTTACAACGGCTCCTTTAAATACGAGATCAATGTGTAGCGAATTTTGACGCTCTCGCCGCCGGAGCTCAAGGCAGACAGCGTTGTTGCCATAGCGACCTTTGACGCTCTCGCTGCTTTCGGTGTGAACGTACAGTAAGAAGGTGTCTGGCGCATATGGAGAGGAAAAGAGAGTGTCTTCACACAGGTGAGAGGGCTTGGCAAACCACCTGCAGAAGTACACTAAGAATTGCACAATGTTTTTCCAAGAGTTTTGTAAAGAAAGTGTCTGGTGCATTCGGAGAGGAGAGTGTGTGCAGGAAGCACCACCTCTTTCCACTCCCCACATTTTTGCCAACACAATGCCAGCGATTATTAAGTTCAACTTCAGAAACGTTAAGAAATCCATATTTAATGTAATAACATTCATAATCAGTTCCAGTAAATCAAAACATTTGTTATTCTGACCAGTTTTCATTTTCTGGGAGGAATAATGCTTTTTAATTTGAAATTTGGAAGAAATTTTCTCAGACAACTTTGAATACTCAAACCAATATCTAGTAAATGCAGAGAAATATTAAGGTGGGCTATAAATAATTTGCATCATAAATGTATCTGTAAGAATTGGGGTTGGGTGATGTTGACCAATTTGGCATCGTATGATGTCTAATGTGAAACATCGCGATGGACGATGGCATGATCGTCGTAGGTGGGGGTGGTTGTTGTTATATATCAATTAATTCATTACGAATTAATTAATTGTAGCCTATCGTTTTCACTACCTGACCCACGTGGTCTTTGCTTTACCCATAACCAAACCATAAATAAATGGTTACGCACAGGTTACCACCTGTCAATCACTTTTTTTTCCGCGGGCCTCTGGCATGAATAGGCAGAGTGATCTGTGTCGTTATAAAGGCTTTTTCCCACAGCTGGTGGAGGAGACGAGAGTTCGTTTGGAGTTCACTGTAATTTGTGTTGTGATTGATAACTTCCTTATTTTATTATTATTATGAGAATATAATAACAAGTAAAGATGCTGTAGCTCGACCGTTTTGGTCGCATATGCGCCCGAAATTTTATCTATGCGACCTAAAAATATATTCGGAAGCATTTGTGCGAGTGCAGACATTTTCACTGTTTTCACTGCAAAATCCTCACTGCGTGCGCGGATTTAGCAGCCATTTATGCAGAATGCATCTTTGCACCTAAAGACGCCAAACGCAGCGCTCAGGAACAGATTAAAACAGTTGTTATTTGAACTTGCTAAAAAAAAGCCTGTAATGCTTGCCCTGCTTTTGTGCTCTTCTTATTGGCCCACTGCTCTAGAACTGAACGCGAATGGATTGGTTAATATCAGCTGTCAATCACTCAGTCAATGCCTTCTGCCTTCACATGACAGCGAGCTACAACCGCGAAAATGTGAAGCGCTGAAGATGAGAGAATGAAAATAACACTGACAGATTTTGTTTTAGAAACCACCTAAAGTTACCAATAATGGCACATCTTATTAGTGATCATGTGCTGAATGTTAATCCACCATTTACACTTTTCCAAGAGTGGATAAAAGACTTCCAGTGGCTTTAAGTCCACTATGAAAATAACTAAAGCATTCACTGTAAAGTCTGTGGGACGGGGTTTGCAGGTAACAGCGTTTGCCACTGAATCTACACATTTTAAGTGCGAGAGGTACTGGATAATCCTTCATTTAATCCTCACGATACTGTCAGCTGTGCAAGCGGCAGCTATATGTAAAATTTAACACCGCTCATGAAAAAACCGTTATTGCTATTAAGATGACATGCAAATAATAGGTTATATATCAATATAAATGTGGGGCGGGGTGATGGATCACGATGCCGGCTCAGCATCGTGAAGTTTGTCCCGATGATGGCATTGTCTATTGACCCAACCCTAATAAGAATAACACCTAAAATAGGAAGTGCCTGTTGCTTCTTTTGTTTTTTATTGTTTATGGTTATTTATTGTTTTTATTTTAGTGTTATGTACAGTGACTTTGAATGGTTTCAAATGCACCTCAAAAATGTATTATTAATATTATTATTAATAATAATAATAATAATAAAATATGCATGTAATGTATGTGTAATATGCACAGCAGGGTTTGAGATATTCTGTTTTGCTCTAGATGACCAAAATGTTGGACCTGCTGGAGGATTTCCTGGAGAATGAGGGCTACAAATATGAGCGTATTGATGGAGGAGTCACAGGAGGCATGAGGCAGGAAGCCATTGACCGCTTTAACGGTGAGACAGGATGTTTGACCCAAATCGTCTACACGATTATTCTCTTTTCCTCTTTACAAACTCCATTTCTGAGATGACAAATCTCATAGTAAATTGTGGCTTTTATTGGCTTTAGCTCCTGGTGCTCCTCAGTTTGTTTTCCTGCTCTCGACCAGAGCTGGTGGTTTGGGTATCAATCTGGCAACCGCAGACACAGTCGTCATCTACGATTCTGACTGGAACCCTCACAATGACATTCAGGTAAACCATGGACTCTCGCTGATGGTTGACCTCTAACTAATCTGGTGAAATCATTGAGATATGACGTGTTAAACGTTTTTCCCGAACTTTCAGAAGTCCTTTTTGTTTGCATAATGATTTATAAAGCATGAATTGTTTCATTGAAGTAGTAAACGAACAAAAAAGCAATCAATTAATGGAAACTTCATCAAATATTACACATTTAAATTCTGCTTTTTTGTTTTCCATAATTTTTAAGATTCAAGTAATTTATTATATATTTTTAGTTTTCATAGCTTTTTAATGTATTTTTTCTCCAGAATTTTTATTTAAATGAAATGAAATTATAAAAATATGGATTTATTTTGGCAATTGTTTATTGCCTATTTAGTTTTGGTCAACATTTAGTACAAATTATAGAATTTAAAATTATTACTGTTTTAGTTAGCTATAGTAACTGATTAAATTTTATTTTGTGCAATAAATTGTGAAATCACATTTTCAGTTATGAAATGAGTATAGGAGCTTTAGGCAGCTCAACTCTCAAATAATGCAAAATTATTTAAATATTTATATATATTTTGAATGTTAATATTTTTCAAGGTTTATTAATTTTGTGGGGGTTCTGTTTTTTGTCATATTTATTTTTTATATATAAGTTTTACTTTTATTATTATTATTATTATTATTATTATTTTTTATTAGAATATGCAAAAAGGTACACAAATTGGGATCATACAAATGCAAAGAAAATGAAACATCAAACAAAAAAACAACAACAATACAGTCAGGTACTGGCATGTGCGTGTATATATATATATATATATGTGTGTGTGTGTGTGTGTGTGTGTGTGTGTGTGTGTGTGTGTGTGTGTGTGTGTGTGTGCTCATGTAAAGTTAACATGGTGGACAGGTCAGAGTACATGCATAAGTGACAATAACAGTCAATAAATGAAGCAAGTATCATAGATTTAAATAAACAGATAGAAAGAAACCAGTCAGTGGTAAAGAGTGACAACAACACTAATAATGTATGATAATAATAATGACAGTAAAAGGAAAGGACAACAGTAATAATAACTGACAACAGCAATAATAATAAATCACAAGCACTACACCAACTACTACTACTACTACTACTACTACAGAAAGTTACTAATATTTTTAAGTTTTACTTTTAATGGAACAAATTAGTCGAATAAAAGTAAATGGGTAAAAGAAGTTTTTTTATTTTTTTTTTATTTATCTATGCATGTATTGTTATTCTCGTTTTCTGGCAATATTTAATGCAAATTACATGTATTATTACATGGTTTTAGTTAACTTTAATACGTTTCAGTTTAGTACTAAATTTATAAATTGTGAACAAAATTGTGTAAAACAAAATGTATAAATTGTGTTCATCAGTTATTATATTAGTTCAACTAGGTCATAAGCAGCTCTACAGAAATACCACTGGAGTTCAGTAATAATACTCAATATGAAGTGTTTTTAGCAAACTCAAAAGGTGAAATTATTTGTTTATTTATTTTTTACAGTTTTTGGTTTTGTTATCGCCATCTTCAATTTTCCTTGTGTTTTCTCTTTGTAGGCCTTCAGCAGAGCTCACAGGATTGGTCAAAACAAGAAAGTGATGATCTACCGCTTTGTAACCAAAGCTTCAGTAGAAGAGCGAATTACTCAGGTATAGTCCACAGTCTTTGCAGGAAACTAAATGATACTATTTCCCAACAGTGTCCTTTAAATCTAACTTGACTGGTTTATTTGTGTTTCTAATCTGAAGGTGGCCAAGAAGAAGATGATGTTGACTCACTTGGTTGTGCGTCCTGGATTAGGCTCAAAGACTGGTTCGATGTCCAAACAGGAGCTCGATGATATTCTTAAATTTGGTACAGAGGAGCTATTTAAGGACGACGGAGAAGGTATGACTAGAAATACAAACAGCACCTCAAGGCTTCTCAGTGCAGTATAGACATGCTATATAGATATACAATGACTTTTTGAAACTGCCCCTTTTAGCCTTTGATCCTAATTGTGGCGTTTTGGTGACTGTCGCCTTAAATTTAAATGAAAGTGTGCTCATTTTAAAAGAGGGCGGAGCTACAAATGTCTATGTGTCAGCATAGTGGCAGATTCAAAAACAAGACTAGCATTCTATGCTAATGAGGGAGAGATTGTCACCAATGGGCGGGGCTTTTCCACTCTGATGTCACGTACAAATAGAAAAAGTCGATTAAAGTGTTTCTGCAGACTGTTTTTATCAAGTGTGATTATAAAAAATAAAATAAATAAATTTTTACTATTAGTAGCTGGTTATATTCACACATTTTTGCATAATAGGCCCCCTTTAACACACTTAATGTAAAATTAATTTAAAAGTTTGTTTTTACTTTGAAATATTGCTATAAATTCTTCATATTTTCTCTATTATACATAATTCTACACACATTGCTGTATTGTTTTCTATTTCCCCCCTGAAGTTTATTTTTGTTGGTCTTTAAAAAAAGTTTACCCTCATAAAACCTGCTGAAACTCTGAGGAACTGGGATTGCAGTGGTTGTGTTTGTTTGTCTGTTATAGGGGAGAACAAAGAAGGACAAGAGGACAGCAGTGTGATTCACTATGATGACAAAGCCATCGATCGCCTGCTGGATCGTAATCAGGACGCGACCGACGACACTGAGCTCCAGAGCATGAACGAGTATCTCAGCTCCTTCAAAGTGGCGCAGTATGTGGTCAAGGATGAGGAGGAGGCGGTGAGTGCCGATAAAAAGCATTGTGGGATTGAAACTGGCACTAGGACTGCATGCTTATTTGATTTAGAAATTTGCAATGTCAAGTTTTCTTTTCACTTTGAAATATTAGTGTTAAATCTTACAATTTGAATGTGAGTAGATTAAAGGTCTTTGCACATCCAAAATTTTCGTATGCTTTTTTTTCGTATTCATATGCGAAAAATTCATCACGTAAACAAACCTTGCACACTGAGTCAGATGCGTATTAATTAATCCATCACGATAAAACGCAAAACATTTCTGATTCAATTCAAGCAGTGATACTTCTCCTCTCTCTTCTTCAAAGTAGAAAGAGGAATAGGCTACATATTGTGTTCATCCAATACTGCATAGAGGAAGGAGAGTTCAGCTCACTATCAAAGAGCTGCGCTATGATTATGCCAAAATGCAAAGCTTATTTTAGGAAATCAGTACGTGTATACTTCATATATACTTCATACTTGTGATACTTCACACATTTATGAACGTTAACAAATTCTGAACAGAGACTGGCAGTACCTACAGACATTATTATAGATGGTGCCCGAGTTGACGTGTCGAAGCAACAAACCAAGAGCGGACCATGCTTTCTATTATAATGTCTATGGGCAGTACGTCAAATGTATGAACACACACGCCAAGCAGCAGCAGAGGAGACGTGCGCCAGTCACTGAATCCAGCATATAGTGGTTCTCATATTGTGGTCCACCACATTCTGTCTTTATATTATGCACTGTGTTTGTCATAAAGTTATCTGTAGCTCAAATGACGGTATTCTGTATTTAGCTTTTCGCGTGTACGATGGCTCTGAACTGTCAAAACACCTCTGAAAATGCTTTTTCAGATGCGAAAAGAGGAAAAAATTGAACCAGTTTCGATTTTTTTTTTTTTTTTTTTTTTTTTTTTTTTTTTTTTTTTTTTTTTTATGACAGATGAATGTTTCAGAGGCAGTGTGTCGAATTTATTTTTTAACGTGCGCAAAAATTACAGACGAAAATTTTGGATTCAGTGTGCAATAACCTTACAGGTTTTCGCAGAAGAGTTTAAAGAGGTTTACAGTTTTGTTTTGTTTTTTAGGGATAGATCACTCCAAAACATTTTTCCATCATTTTCTTTGCATTCACTTGTTCAAAACATATTTTAGCTTCTTTCTTCTGTTGAACACAAAAGAAGATATTTTGAAGAATGCTGGTTGCTGGCACCCATTGACTTTCTTTTTTTTTTTTTTCTTTAAATTTTTTTTTTTGTGCTATATTTTACTATAGAAGTCAATAGGTGCCAGCAACCAGCATTCTACAAAATATCTTCTTTTGTGTTCAACAGATGAAAAAACTCATTAAGGTTTAAAACCAATTAAGGCAGAATTTCTGGGTGAAATATCCCTTATTTTATTATTACATTTAAAATATTACAGTAATGATAATAATATATGTTGGTTTGACGCGTTTATGTGTATATATGACAAAATTAAGACACATTAGTGTAGCAGTTTTAAAATCTTATTCATTCTTCTTCTTAAGTACTTTTTTATTTAGTGAATTTTTACAATTGTAATTAATATAAGTTGGTTTAATGGATTAAAATGGAAATATTAAGACTGCTATTACTATTGTAATTTTACATGTATAAAGTATACATTTTTAGTTTTACATTTTAAAAAATTATTTCAGTATTTTTATATACTTAAATTTTACTTTAAAGATAAATATTACAGTTAATGAAAGTTTTCAAATTTGAAATTATATTTGAAGTCATAAATTAAAATGAAGTAAAATGAAATAAATGAAGTTTAATACATTTTATTTTAATGCACAATTATTTTAATTGTTATTGAAATATTTCGATAATAATATTGGTTGTTTTATGTAATAGTAGTAGTAGAATTTTCTTGTTATTTTCCAGTTATATTATTGTATTAATAACAAATGTTTGTGCCAAATTGTCTGACCCTCAATATAGGCACCGCAAACCTATAGCTTTTTAAAAATCCCATTTTAAATGGCCATCACAGTGTTTTTGAAATGTGCTATTAATTAATTATTTTATTTATTTATTAATTACATTTTGAAACTGCTATGGATCTCACATTTGGCCATTGTCATGGCTGATGTCTGCTATATATGTTTATGAATATGTTTGTCAATCTCTTGCTTTTATTCCCCTTTTCCTGTCTTTCGACCTCAGGAAGAGGAAGTTCAGAGGGAAATCATCAAGCAGGAGGAAAGTGTGGATCCAGATTACTGGGAGAAACTCCTCCGACACCATTATGAGCAGCAACAGGAGGATTTGGCTCGTAATCTGGGCAAGGGCAAACGCATCCGCAAACAGGTCAACTACAACGACGGCTCTCAGGAGGACAGAGGTGAGAGATGTGACCAAACTACACACCATACTTAACATAAGCAACAATTGATTAATTCTTTATTATCCACAAGTGGAAATTTGTCTTTGGCTTCACCACATAATTACATTCAACATCATCATATGTGTCACATAAAAACAAGACACAAATACATTCAATACTTAATTTATTACATATTTTTTCTTACTTGAGTTTGCCTAGCATGTCTTTTTGATGACAAAAGCTTAAACGTTATTTTTAAAGGTTGGGAACAATCTGCAATAGTGACCTGAGCTTTCTGTTTATTTCTCATTTGATAAATTTCTTTCAATTGTCTTTGCGGTTTACCTACAATTGCAATGGTTATTTTTACTACTCAACACAGTTTTTGCTTTTCTTTAACTGGCAGTAGTTCATAACACACAGTCCTGATAAACCTCACAACACTCTCAACCAAATTCTTATATAGCATCTCCAAAATATGTTGACTCGCACCCAAGTGTTGTAATTTCTTAATAAGATATAATCTCTGCATTGCTTTTTTTAATAACTATATATTGCACATTTCCAGAAAATGTGATTTTACTACATTAAATATTGAAAAATTCCAATTGCAAGTGGGTAAACTTACATTTTCCAAGGCTAGACTTAATATAGTGTCTATAAAGAATTTTTAAGACCGGACATGCAAGGAAAAATTGTCCATTTAAACTTTTACGGTGTCAAATGAACCATCCTCATTTCATTTGTGTGTAGTTTAGAGAGGAAATAATTGAGCAAAATGTGGGCACCACAGTACGGGCTAAGAAATAAACACTGTATAAGCAATTGAAAAGCAACAGATATTTATTATTAGAATTTACTTTTAATTACATACAAACGTTATTTTATTGTGATGGTCGTTTAATGCCATATTCTTATATTCTTGAGTCCTAAATATTATTTACTTAATTTAGTTTCTAAACTTTCTGGATTCTCATGTTCAATTGTTTTGTATATTCAATGAAATAACATCTTGATGATATTAAAAAGCGAATACTCACATTTTCTCTGTCACAGATTGGCAGGACGATCAATCTGACGGCCAATCAGATTATTCAGTTGCCTCAGAGGAAGGAGACGAGGACTTTGACGAGCGATCAGAAGGTGAGATCAGCATAGCTGAATCAAACTTAATTTAATAACAAATAGACACTTTCTTTAAACACAATTATGATCGTCTGCTTGCAGCCAATTCACGGCGACCCAACAGGAAAGGCCTCAGAAACGACAAAGATAAACCTCTGCCCCCCCTGCTGGCCAGAGTGAGCGGCAACATAGAGGTGAGACAAGATTTCTGTACTCGGATCACTTTAATGGATGTTTTTCAAAATGTATCCAGGGAAGAATTTTTAGTTATTAATTAGGTATCGAACCAAAAATAATCTCTAGTGTTTTTAATATTATGTATCTTATTTATTTATTTTTTGTATCATGCGGTTGGAAGGGCATCCGTTGCATAAAACAGATGGACAGGAGGTTCATTCCTCTGTGGTGACCCCTGATAAATCAGGAGCTAAGCTTAAGGATAGTGGGGATTTTTTTTTTTTTTGTATCATCTTATTGAATTATGAAGATGTTATTATTATGAAAGAATATGCATAAAAACATATTATATAATAACTTTATAATTGAATTAATAATTTTTACATACATCAATTAATAATTCGTACATATGTTGCTGATGTGGCAATAAATAAATGAACAAACAAACAAACAAACAGAAGTGTGTGAGATTTTAATTGTTTTAGCTTGCGTATTTTGAGTTTGAGTTACTACAACTAAACTGTTTTGATTTGGCAGGTGTTGGGTTTCAATGCTCGTCAAAGGAAGGCTTTCCTAAATGCAGTGATGCGTTATGGGATGCCGCCTCAGGACGCCTTCACGACACAGTGGCTGGTCAGAGACCTGCGGGGCAAATCAGAGAGAGAGTTTAAGTGAGTTTTAATTTTAGTGGTTCTAGTTGACTAACACTGGGCTTAAAATACTTGATATGCTAGTTGTGTAATTTGAATTAAATTATTATTATTATTATTATTATTATTATTATTATTATTATTATATATATTTTTTTAAGTTTGACCAGGTTATAAATATTTAACCGACTATGAATAAGGATTTTTTAGTTACAAATAATGGTGAGCTTTTCAATTACAGATCGATACTACAAACTTATAAATAACAGTTACAGGCTGAAAGTGCAGGTTTGTTTTTTTTAAGAGGAATTTTTGTGAATATATATTTCATTCAAAGCATTTAGGATTATTTCTTGAGGAAATGAAGGCTACAGATCTTCTAAGATGCATTAAATTGATCATAAGCGATAGCAGTGTTTCCCCTACCATTATATAAGGGGGCTCGCCCTCCAAATGGCTTTCCCCGCTCCCCTTGAAGTCAAGTTAATTATATTTTATATACAGCGCCATATCACAACTTCTTTTAATAAACAAGCTAATATCTTATTTACACCAAGGCATGTGATTTTTGTCTCTACATGGTCGCACGATTACAAATTACTGCTCTCTGAATCGCGCACAGTGGAGATTTACACAGACCCTCTCTGCTGTATGGGAATGAGAGTGTGCGCGCCACATCTGAAAGGACCGAAGGCGCACGTGAGCTCCTGTATATTAAACCTATGCATAGGCTACAAGCAGCCACAACACAGGTAAATGATGTGTGGGAGCGTAATGTGCTCGTGTCACACAGCTAAAATATATACAGATGCGATGGAACCTCTGTTTAGTTTGTTGGCACGAATTGCGCGAGTAATGCTCTTTAATACAGGTGCAGCTATTGTATTTCCACTGTTGGAATCTGTGTTATGTTATTTTTTGTGGCAGTTCATTCCGCTGTGGCAAGCCCTGATAAATAAGGACTGAGCCAGAGTAAAATGGATGAATTATTTTCTGTAAAGCTGCTTCTGGCCATGACATTCACACCTAAATGTTTATAAGAGACGTGTTTAAGGTATTACATGCAGCATCCTTGATTTATTCTCTTAGGTAAGGCAGGATCTTTTCTTAAGGTTCATACTTAGAGGGAAAATGTGCTTAATGCATTATAAAGCTTGAAGCATCAGAATCGGTACTCGGTATCAGCCAATCACCATGACAAGGAATCGGTACTCAGTATCAGCTGCAAAACTCCTGATCAGAGCATCCCTAGCTTTGATCCAACTTGGCTGTCAGAGCAGCAATACTCCCCTTGGCTGTACAAGACTGATCTTGGCAAGTCAGTAAATGCACCCTTAGGAATAAGAAGTATACTTAAGTAAAGGTCAAGTATAAAAGTATACTTTTATTTAGTAAGTAAATAAGCCCATTAAGATACACTGCAGTGACAAAAGCTGCACACTTTGTAGATAAAAAAAGATATAATATGAAAACTGTAAACCTAGGGGAAACACAGGTTAGTAAAGCGATTTATCGTATTTTTTGAATGCAGTTTTTAACCTTTATTCATTGAACTTTATTCATTCAACAAATCTTGTTTTGCATCACTGGGTCCATACAAAACAATATTATATGCATATCTGAAGCAAATTATAATGATTCTAATTGTACATTCATTAGAAAAAATATTTTAAGTTTTAATTTACAGCTGTTTTGTAAAACGCAAATATTTTGATGCAATAAATGCAGCTTTGGTGAACCTAGGAGACTTATTTAAAAACTCTCAAACTTTTGAATGATGTGAAATTGTTAAACAACTTAACACAAAAATGAGGTTACCTCTTGATTTATACTCCCTCATGTGGTTTTAAACCTTTGAGTTTCCTCTGTTGCACACAAAAGAACATATTTTGAAGAATGCTGCTGCTGCCACCCATCAACTTCCATAGCAAAAAAAAAAATTACCATGAAAGTAAATGGCTGCCAGCAACCAACATTTCTCAAAATATCTTCTGAAACAAGACCAAATGAAGGGTGAATAATTGATGGCAGAATTTAGATTTTTGGGTGAACTTTCCCTTTAAAAACATAATCAAAAGATAAAACCTTGAATGCATAATTGTCTTGTGCGCCTATTTGTTTTTATTGATAAGTCTATTGTGTGTGTTAACTGGTTCTGATGGTCTTCTGTGTCTTGTGCTTTCTCTCAGGGCTTACGTCTCTCTCTTTATGCGGCACTTGTGTGAGCCCGGTGCAGATGGTGCTGAAAGCTTTGCAGATGGTGTTCCTCGAGAGGGACTGTCACGGCAGCACGTCCTCACGCGCATCGGTGTGATGTCGCTCATCCGAAAGAAGGTAAATGCATTGCTATTGTTGGAACACAATACAACAGCTAATTTGTGCACATTTAAAAGGTCATATTTAGGGCAAGACAGAATGACAGGATCTGTGGACATTTTTTGCTTTTTCTGCAGAGAATTTTGTTAAAAAATTATTTTGGGAGTATCATAACTTAATATACGAAATCAAAAATAATATCTATTTAACTTATATTTAATGTTTACAATGCAAATCCAATTAGATCCACTTATTTAGTAAACAAAGCAAGTCTCTCATATCTACTAAAAGACAGAAAATATTACATTACAAACTGTATTGTAAATAAATCATTTGAACATTTTCATATTACATTTTAATATTACTAAAAATACTGAACAAATAGAAATTTACATGCATTTACACAAGTAAATAAATAGACTCAACGATGGATTTCTATGCACACAGATTCCATGTGGGCCTAGTCATATTAAAACAAGGACATTGTGTCGGCCATTGGGCTTTGTCTGTCCAGCTAGTTGTATTGATGTGTTGTCTCTCGTTGGGTTACTGTACGTTCACACCGAAAGCGGCGAGAGCGTCAAAGTAGTCGGAAGTCATTCATTTTCAATGGGAGCCGGCGGCGATAAGCGGCGAGGAGCAGCGCGGCGCGTCTTCACCGGTGTGAGCGTCGAGGAGAGTTGAAATCAAGTCAACTTTATGGTAATGAGCTATGACGCGGTTTGGCAGCAAGCAATTGGAATGTAAAAGTCCACGGCTTGAGAGGAGTCAGAGAACTTCCCAACTTTGGTTCCGACCACAGTTGTTCCCAAGGGTTTGATTATTGCGGTCACTGGATTTCCAATTATTTGCAATGTTTTCCTACAGGAACATGTATTTAAAAAGTTACTGGCGAGTTACTAATGTGCATTAATGTTATATATTTTTTTTTTCTTTAAAAATGCGGAAAATTCATGCGACAATAAAAAACAGTATTGCTGCTTCAGAATATTTCAGGCATATGGACACATAGTGGAGCAAAGCCACACCACATGCAACTAGATCTTCCGTAGTTAAGTGAATTTGATAATAAGTGTGCAACATCTTCACGCTAGAAAGCATGTTTTATGCGGGAGTGTAACTGATATGATATGCAGCAACAGCTCCTTTAAATACGAGATCAATGTGTAGCGAATTTTGACGATCTCGCCGCCGGAGCTGAAGGCAGACAGCGTTGTCACCAGGGCGGCCTTTGACGCTCTCGCTGCTTTCGGTGTGAACGTACAGTTATCGTTGGAGCTTATTGGCCCAATTCAACATGTATTCAACACAGGTTATTCAGCAACGAATCAGAGTGATGTATAGTGAAGTGATGTAGCAAGTAAACAATTTAAGTCAAGTAGGAACACCGAGGGCGGCTGTCATTTTGCTTTCTTTTTTTAAATATTTGCAAACGATATGGATTATTTGATTATCAGTGAACCCCTCAGTATTGAGTAATAATTAGGGGTGCAATGGATCCCAGTTGATCCGTCTTATCATTTGTAACGATCACAGAGAGATCGCCTCTCGCGTCATTCAAATCACATGTATAAAACCATTTAGGCTTTCCTGTAAAATATAATGATGATGGAAGAAGTTGTAATGGGTTATTTGGGATGTGGTGGGTTTCTTAGGTTATTAAAGGTGTTTTCTGTCACAACTCGTTTAGCCTGCATCAATGCATTCAGTGTAAGCTGCATGATTAATCATTAAATGATTGGGATTTTAACACCTACACAACATAAATTATAACTGATGGTGACTTACATATGTTTATTAATCCTTCGAATTGCTGCAAACACAAAAATCAAGAAAGAGATTCAGTCTTTAGTCTTGAGTTAGTTATGAAGTTACAATCAAATAACACAGATGTACTGGGATAACAGTTTATAGTTTAGATAAAACCACTGAGGTTTATAGTAAAGATTAACATCCCTGTCATATGCATTTAACGACGCTTAAAATGAAAGTTGTATGCAGCAATTACATTATTTAACCAATAGGTGGCAACAACCAGCCATCAGAAAAATGCCACTGAATAATTCTTCAAAAATGACACATCTAGCAATGAAACATGACGTTTGAATAACTGAATCATTTATTGAAAATGAGACTAAAATAAATATGAATTGTACAAATTATAATATTAGATTTATAAATTTAGTGTTGTCAGCAACCGTAGTAGTAACTGAAGTTTTCACAGTTCTATATATTTTACAATTTATTTTTATTCTGCTGATTATTTCTTCATTTTATTTTTAATAAAATTACAGGTTCTAAATTCAGTTTGTTAAAACCAAACGTTTCTTGCAGTGCTGTTTCTGTAATAAATGGAAAGCAAATTACATTTGTCGTCTCCTCTTTTGGGCTGATCCGAAAAATGGTCCAATCCATGACTAAAAAAAACATAATGTGATCCTAATCGTGAGGTTTGTGATTCGTTACACCACTAGTAATGATAGTACTGAACACTGCTTTGATTATGCTTTGTATGCGCGTGTTGGAAATTTTAGTTTCCTGTTGTGAACGAGAAAACAGATACCGCCCTCTGTGGTTGGGAAAAGACACATCCTCCCATGCAGATGCAAACCACACACTCTTTTTCAATGAAATTTCTATTTTCGATGAAATTTCTATTTTGAATTTCCACTTCATTTACTTGGAGTTGTATTTTTTTTTCGAGTTGGTTATTTACTTTGTATTCAAGTGGTTTTAGACATGAATTCAAAGACAGATATAATGAAGAATGCTGTAAAAATGCAGCCATTGGCATCCGTAATATAAACAAAACATACTGTGGAAGTCGATGGCTCCTTTGTTCACAAGATTATTCAGTATATTTTTAGTTGTCTTCAACAGAAGAAAGAAACTCAAACCGGTTTGGAACAATCAGTGTATCAGTAAATCAGTAAATGATGACAGAATTTTCAGTTGTATCTTTTATTTATGTCTTTAAATGCATATTGTTGCAGTTTGAGCCTGCAAATTGCTTTGGTGGTTTTCAGAGGAACTGAGGTATAAACTGTGAAATTTTCTGATGATTTTGGAAACAGGTTTCAGGGTTGATTTTTGATTCATTTGACAAAATAATTAACTTTGACGAATGCATGATTCTTTTTTTGAATTTTAAAACTGGCTATGATACACTCGATAATGCTTTGAAGTTGATAATTTTTCTTGGGTAGTTTCACATACACGAGGCAAAAGTAATGTCTATTACTCCCTGTTTTAATTTTTTTTAAATATTTTACAATTCTTTGACCTCAATTACAAGAAACAAGAAGGCTATGAAAACCTCTCTAATAATGAAAAAAATTATCTATACAATCTAATAATTTAAATATGATGGATCACCCCATATACATATACATATATATATATATATATATATATATATATATATATATATATATATATATATATATATATATATATATATATATATATATATATATATATATATATATATATATATGTATATATATATATATGTATATATATGTATATATATATATATATATATATGTATATATATATATATATATATATATATATATATATATATATATATATATATATATATATATATATATGTATATGTAGTATTTTTTGTTTAATGTATGTTCTGCATCATTAAGTTTTGTATGACTGTTACATATGTTATCATATAATCCTGTATGCTTTGTCAGTTATATGCTAACTAAAAATAAATAAATAAACTGTGAAAACTCTGCCCTCTTCTGGAAAGGGGCAGAAGCTGCAGTTCATTTGCATTTGAAGAGAAACAAAACCTAGTTTGTGCTTCCAGCCAAAATGGATTTTTAAAGTATGGTATTATACATGATCTGTATAGCATTTTGGTCAAAATGTCAAAGATATTCTTAATTATATGAATGGCTATTATTAAAATGGCATAATATGATGTCTTTTTAAAAAAAGGAAAAGTATAGTTCACTCAAAAATGTAAAAATTCTCATTTACTTACACACAAGTAATTCTAAATTTCTTTCTTCTGTTGAACATAAAAACAAAATATGCTGAAGAATGTTAAGAAAGCAGCTATTGACTTCCATAGTAGGAACTAAAATACCATGGAAATCAATGTGGCTTTTTTCCTCTCATTCCTCAGTATATTTCCATAGTGTTAAACAGGTTTGGAACGCATGGAAGCTTTTCTTTATTGGATTGAACTATCTTTGTGATGACCAATTAGATAAGAAAACAGCATACATGGATTTAGCCATTTATTGGTTATCAGATTATCAATATTGGGATGACGTCTTTTTTCAGGTGCAAGAGTTTGAGCATGTGAACGGTCAGTGGTCGATGCCCTGGATGATGGAGCTGAGCGAGAATAAGACCACATCCACCGCCGGCAGCCATCCCGACTCTCCCAGCAAAACCCCCACTACTGGCACTCCATCAGACACCCAGCCCAACACACCTGCTCCAGGTACACTCGCCTCATTTACTTTTAATAATACTCATAATATTACAGTCTAAATAATTAACCTTTTAAAATGTCTTTGTTGCAGATGGTGTTCCCAAAGCAGAAGATGCTGGAAAAGATGCTGATAAAGAAAAGGTGAAAAATGGAGACGGAGAGAAGGAGGCCAGTGAAAACAAAAAGAGTGAAGTGAGTATCAGCTTTTAGATGATCATATTAGAGTTTATTTGTATAGCACATTTCACACACAATGGTAAAAAAAATGTAATCAGTCGGTAAGTATTAACAACCACAGTATTGTCTTATTTACTTGAACACTGGTCTGGATCTCTGCTTAATGTTTATTATTTTAACCAGATGAGTTTTTGATGATTATCAATAATCAAATTCTCTTTCTTCATCTATAGGTCATTGCTATTCCGGATGAAGATGACAAAGCTGCTTCTGCGTCTGAGGAGAAAGAGAAAGGCAAAGAGGAGAAGGAGAAGACGCCTGAATCCTCCTCGGAGGCAGAAAAAGCTGATGGGAAGCAGGAAGAGAAGGAGGAAGAGAAAGCGAAGTCGGGAGACTCTGAGGAGAAAACCGACGATACAGACAAACCCAAAGTATCCGAGGCTGACAAGGAAACTTCAGACGCCAAAGGTGGACAAAAATGACAATTAACTTTTATAATGATTGTTTTTAGGCAAGGCAAGGCAAGTTTATTTATATAGCACATTTCATACACAGTGGCAATTCAAAGTGCTTTACATAAACAGGAATAAAAAGACAAGTGTAAGAAAAATAAAAACAGATAATAAAAAAACAAATAAAAAATATGTTAAAACAGGTTGTAAAAGAATGAAAAAGAAGAGAAAAACATAATAGTGCTATCTGTCGGACGTAGCACAGTGCTCATTCAGTAAAGGCACAGCTAAACAGATATTTAATCTAGTTA
Organism: Danio kyathit; assembly: GCA_903798195.1. Taxonomy (NCBI): domain Eukaryota; kingdom Metazoa; phylum Chordata; class Actinopteri; order Cypriniformes; family Danionidae; genus Danio; species Danio kyathit. The sequence continues at coordinate 8,430,437 of LR812537.1, read as the reverse complement.
ATAACTCCCCTATAGTTAAACTGTCGCGTTTAATCTGTTTAGCCGATCTCCGGGTCTGGCAGGAACACTTTTAGCTTAGCTTAGCATAATAAATTAAATCTGATTAGACCGTTAGCATCTCTCTTCAAAATTTAGTTATTTTTCTTTTTTCTTGTATAATGTGCCAGGATTAGCCAAAAATGCTATTTTGCATCTTCAGACGCCAAACGTGGACAAAAATGACATTTAAGTTTTATAATGATTGTTTGTAATCTAATTAATAACTCTCCTATAGTTAAACAGTTGCATTTTACTCTATTTTTAATCTATTCAGACGATCTACAGGTCTGGCAGGAAATTTTTTAGTTTAGCTTAGCATAATTAATTGAATCTGGTTAGACCGTTAGCATCTCTCTTCAAAATTTCCATAATTTTCTTTACTTTTTTCCTTGTATAAAGTGCCTGAATTAGCCAAAAATGCTATTTTGCATCTTCAGACGCTGAAGGTGGACAAAAATGTTTTCAACTTTTATAATGATTGTTTTTAAATAAAAAATACACTTTTTTTTATAACTCTCCTATTCTAATCTAAGCTAATCTGTTGTGTTTTACTTTATTTTTAATCTATTCAGGTGATCTCCGGGTCTGACAGGAGCACTTTTAGCTTAGCTTAGCATAATTAATTAAATCTGATTAGACCGTTAGCATCTCTCTTTAAAATTTCGATAATTTTCTTTTTTTTTTTTGTATAATGAGCCTGAATTGGCCGAACATGCTATTTTGCATCTGCAGTCACTGGACTGGCCTTAAAATAGTCGACACTAGTCGAAACAATCCACCAAGAAATTATACTGTATAATAGTTATACTATACCTATACTTATACTTTAAAATCAACAGAACATGATCACGTTCATCTCATTTAAACATACACATTTAAAACTTTTATTTTATACTTTTTTATTATTACATTAATATTAATATAATAATAACATTAATATTAACAATATTTTATTAATATTATTAATATTTGTTCCTATATTCATAATTTCAGCTTTTTATTTTTTGTTGGTCTTGGTACACCATGTAACTACAAAAGATTCAAGCTTTAAATAGGAAAGTTATCAAAACTCTTTGGTCATTTTTAAGTGAGATGCTAACGGTCTAATCTGATTCAATGATTTATGCTAAGCTAAGCTAAAGTGCTCCTGCTAGACCCGGAGATTGGCTCAATAGATTCATAATTGGTAAAATTCAGCTGTTTAACTCCAGGGGAGCTGTAAAAGGCTATCAAAATTGGATCTATTTCTTAAAAATTAAGTGGAGTGTGTCTTTAAGAAGCAAAAATATGCTTTATCCAAATATAGACTTTATAGATTTGTGTTTATGTCTTGTTTTAGGAGAAAAGAAGGATGATGAGCCTGAGAAGATGGACACTACCCCTGTTACAGATGAGAAGAAAGGTCTGCATCCCCTGACTAACCTTTGAAACTTAAAAAAAAATGTTTTTCATAGTTTTTATTATTTTATTCCTATTTTATTTATTCCTAGTTTATTAATACATCTTGTTTTTCTCTCTCTCTTACTTCAGGTCAGAAGGATGAGAAAGATTCTGGTAAAACGGAGGAAGCAGGAAAACTGCCGAATGGAGAAAGTGCCAAAGACACCGCAGCGGGAGCAGGAATTGAGGAGAGGAAGAAAGCCAAAACACGGTTCATGTTCAACATTGCAGATGGAGGATTCACAGGTGAGAGCTTCTGTCTGTTTTTTAAATATTCCTTTTGAAATCATGCTTGCTAGATATTGGAGCTACATTTTATTTAAAAGATGCTATTTAGTTTTATTTATTTAACCTATCAGCTCTTTATATTAATTGCATTTATGTAAAGTGTACTGTTTGACAGTATTTGAGAGTAAAAATTGATAATAAAAAATTTGAAGGAATAAAAGTTACTCATTGCACAACAATTAATGCTTATTATTATTTTAATGTTTTAAAATTAATGTTTAATTTATAAATTTGACAAATATAGTATAGTTAATATTTTTTTTTTACTTTTAACTTTTGCATAATTTATTAATATTTGTTTAAAGGGACATTGTATATTTGTTATGTGTATGTTCGCTATTTGTCAACCAAAATGTATAATATAATATAATATAATATAATATAATATAATATAATATAATATAATATAATATATAAAATAATGTTTAAAATTTTAGATTTTTTTATAACTATTTAATTTTATATTTAACTTATTCACTTTTTAATTTATTCATAATTTATTATTATTCATTTAAATGGGCAATATTTATTTGTAATGTATAATATTAACCTTTTGTCAGCCAAAATATATCATATAATATATAAAGTAAATATGAAAAAAAATCACCTTTTTTTTGGGCAGGGGGGGATTCATTCAAAATGATATTATTTTTTATAACTGTTTAAAGCTGTATTTTTTATCTTTATTAATTTTTTGCATAATGTATTAATATTAATTCAAAGGGGATTAATTTTTTGTAAAGAATAATAATAGCTATTTGTCAACAAAAACGTATAATTTAATAAATGATTTAAATGTATAACAAAACTAATTCAAACTTCTTTTTTGGTTAATTCAAAATTATGTTATTTATTTCATAACTATTTAAGTTTAAGTTCATAACTCTTTAAGTTATTACACTTTTTATTTTAAATGTATTTGCTTGGTTTGCATAATTTGTTAATGTTAATATAATGGTGCATTATATACTGTATTTGTAAACTGTAATGTAGCCTATTTTTTTACCAAAATATATAATTTAAAATTATCTAATAAAAAAAGTCCAAATTATGTGTTTTTTTGTAACACAATTTTTTTGGTTATTTAAATTATTTCCTTTGCATAATTTATTAATAATGATTTAAATGGGCATTATTAAGATGTATAATATTAGCTCTTTGTCTATAAATGTATAATTTAGTTTATGATTTAAATGTATAACAAAACTAATTCAAACTTCTTTTTTGGTTAAATCTAAAACTATTTAAAACTATTTATTTATATCTTAAATTTATTCACTTAGTTTGCATAATTTAATAATAGTAATGTTTTTATATAAATTAAATATCTAATTCAAACTTTTTTTTGTTTATACAAACTTAAGTATTTATTTTATAACTAATACTATTTATTTTTAATTGTCATTTCTTTGCTTTGCATAATTTATTAATACTCATTTAAATGGGCATTATAGACTTGTGATAATATAATATAATATTAGCTCTTTATCAGCCAAAATATATAGTATAATATATATAAATATGAAAAAAGCAAAATAATTCAAACAAAATGTCCTAACTTTGTGCATTTGTACAAAATTGGCTTTTCTTCCAGAATTGCACTCCCTGTGGCAGAATGAGGAACGAGCTGCTACAGTCACTAAGAAGACCAATGAGATCTGGCATCGTCGTCATGACTACTGGCTCCTCGCAGGCATCATCCAGTATCCTTTAATGCAGTCCGTGCACACACACACACACACACACACACACACACACACACACACACACACACACACACACACACACACACACACATGTTGGGTGTCTTTCACATGCGTTCAGTCACAATCAGAGCGTGAAGGTCTACCTTTACTCACCGTCTCAGACACGGGTACGCTCGCTGGCAAGACATTCAGAATGACGTCCGGTTCGCCATTCTTAATGAACCCTTCAAAGGAGAGATCAACAGAGGAAACTTCCTGGAGATCAAAAACAAGTTTCTGGCCCGGAGGTTCAAGGTATTGTGAACAATATTTTAAAGAAGTGGTGCTGTCAATTAATTAAAAATAATGAATCATTTTTTTGCAATTACAGTGTTTCCGCAGGGTCTTAAAAAATCTAAAATTTAAAAATCGAAATTTTAGGCCTTAAATTCGTAAATTCACTGCTCTAGGTCTTAAATATTTTTGCACAGGTCTTATTTTTCCGATGTCCATGTAACGCTACATTAAATGCTTATTTAAGTATTTTTTGTTGTTGTTGCTAGGTTTTTGTAGTGTTGTAGTTCTTTATTTCAACAGTCCAGATGTAATTTGCGGTATTACAACTACAAATGAGACCAACATGCAATAGCCAATCAGCTTTCTGTTATTGAACTCGGTGCGAGCGGCGAATGTGATGTCATCGCCGTGTTTGCGGAGCTCACGAAATGATTGGTTTTGACACTGCGTTTGATTTGAGTTGAATATGAAACACTTTGAAGAGATTTTGTCTGAAACAGGTACGAGTTGACTGCACAGACATCTTTATGATCCGTCCATTCGTGATCATAGAGCCAGATGAACAATAATTCTTGGCTAATAATTGCAACAGCCGTGGAAAAGGAGGACAGTTTTTGTAAAAGTTTGGAAAAACCTGAGGGATAACTTTGTTAAAACCGAAAAAAAAGAGGCCATGAAAAAGTGGTTTTAATATTATGTTTTTCCACCATTCATAGGTTTTACACTGATGTATATATTACAATTTTGAATTTAAAAAAATTTAATAGTTACAAACTAAAATTAAGGAACAAATTATGTCTTTGATTACTGTAAAGCAGTATTTGAATCCGTTTACAATATGCTGTTTTCTAGGCTTTATAGGTGATAATGGTCAGGAATGTTGGACCATTTTTGCCTTTTTAGCTTGTAGGCAGAGGACAGGAACTAGCCAGACAGTAATATGTGAATTGTGGAGTGGGCAAAATAAAAATAAAAATTCAGTATTTTTAGTAAGTTTTTGCTTTTATTCTTGCCATAATAAAATATATAACTCTAGAGCAACCCATGTTCTGTTGTCATTGATATTTAACTTTATTAGGTAGAAGGCTGTCTGAGATATGAACAAAAGCAAGTGATGCATCAAAGTTTGATTTTTAAAAAATCCTGAATGGTTATAAAAACCTTTATAATAAATTATAAAAAATAAATAAATAATTAGTTTAAAAATCTTTAATGATATTAATGATATGACCTAGTTCCGGAAACTACTTCTCTGTTTATCCGTTTGACTTTACAGTGGGTTTCTTTTGACCGCCCCCTGTCATTTAAAAGAATATCACAACGGCGAACGCATCAAGTATAAAAGCCTTGTCTGTTTCGTGAGGTGCACGATGCGGCTCCAGCCTTAAGATGTTTGTTTGTTTTTTCTGTAGTTCAATGGTGCATCTAACCTGTCTTTAGTACTGTTCAATTTGAATACATTTATTTTATCACTAATTTTGTGATTTAGCATTTTCTCTTTATGTGTATGCGTGTTTTTGATATTGTGATATAGGTCTTAAATTTAATACTAAATGGTCTTAAAGTCTTACATTTGACATTATGATATCTGCAGAAACCCTGAATTAATATAATGATTAATCGGAAAAAGGAGATTTAATAGCTAAAACTTCTCTGTTTTTGCCACGAAAAAGACTATTTAAATATTAAAAAGCTTCTATAAGCTTGCATGTTTGGGGTTGCCAGATACCAGAAAGTTAAACTGTTCATTTAAAGTATTGCTCTTAAAATTATGCATGTTCTGCATGGCGTTTTACTTTATTTTTGCAATCTGGCAACTATTTGTCTACTAGAGTGGGTATTGCAAGCATTTCTCCTGTGGTTAGTCGTATTTATATGGTTTTGTTTTTATTGTTAAAGTTTAAATCATTTAGATTTCCTTTTAATATCAATTAGTTATCAGTATTTATTTGAAGTATATTTTATAAATATAGAATTCAAGTTTAAATGTGCATAAATACTTCTAGTTAGGTATATTCATTGTATAGATTTGTATAATCTGTAGAGCACGCACAATTGTTTAATTGTTTTTTACTTTCACTTTATACACTTGAGTACTTGACATTGTAGCAAGAAATTATAAATATGCACAATACGGTGTAAAAAATGCTGCAAAATTAAATAAAAAAATATATTACAATAATAATAATGTGCAATAGTAAAATTCATTAGCAACTTGATACAAATCAAGAGGTTGAAAGTATTTAAGATACAAGGTATTTTAAAAAAAAACATTCTTCACTAGAACATACACAATCATTTGTTCATTCATTCATTTTCTTTAGGGCTTAGTTCCTTTATTAATCAGGGGTCGCCACAGTGGAATGAACCAACAACTTATCCAGCATATGTTTTATGTTGCGTTCACACCAGACGCGGAAGAAGCGTCAAGCGCGAGTGATTTACATGTTAAGTCAATGCAAAGACACGAATAGATATCCTGCGGCGTGATTCGCGCGAATAAAGCCGCGCAAATTGAGCGTTTTGCGCGATTGACGTGCTTAACGTGCATATCGCACGAATCGCTTGAGTTGGAATATCTGAACTTCAGTGGACATTCGCGCCCCTCCGCTGAAAGCTTCCATCATCCAAGTATAGTTTCTGGAGGAGTTTATGAGCTCACAGAGCTGGGTGCACCTCTGAAAGGATCTAGTGGACTCAGACATGGCTCCAAATGAATCGACGCTGTTTTTCAGCCTTAATAAAGCACATAAACAGTTATTCTCTCAATAAAATCCATGTTAGCTATTTAGTAACGGAGCTACAGTCACCGGGCAGACAAAAGCCCCGACCATGATGCGAATTTGCGTCTATTATGAAGTGAATTTGATGCGGGAATGAAGCAAGTAAGCTTAAAAATGTCTATTTACGCTCGAACATCGCAATTTATCCACGCGTGCCGCGTCTAGTGTGAACACAGCATTACACAGCGGATGCCCTTCCAGCTGCAACCCATCACTGGAAAATACCCATACACACTCATACACTATGGACAATTTAGCCTACCCAATTCACCTATAGCGCATGTGTTTGGACTGTGGGGGAAACCGGAACACCCGGAGGAAACCCACACGAACATGGGGAGAACATGCAAACTCCTCACAGAAATGCCAACTGACCCAGCCGAGGCTCAAACCAGTGACCTTCTTGTTGTGAGGCGACATCGCTATCCACTGCGCTCCGGTTTCCTCCACAGTCCAAACACATGCGCTATAGGTGAATTGAATAAACTAAATTGGTCGTAGTGTATGAGTGTGTATGGGTGTTTCCCAGTACTGGGTTGTGGCTGGAAGGGTATCATGTGTGTAAAACATGCTGGATAAGTTGGCGGTTCATTCTGCTGTGGTGACCCCTGATAAATAAAGGGACTAAGCCAAAGGAAAATGAATGAATCCATGAATAAAAAGTACATTAAACACAGAACTATGGTGGATAAAGCCTGAGGAAATGAACAAAAGATCGGCCTACAGACTTTAGCTGTCTCTGGTCACATACTGTAACAGTAGCCAAAAAAATGCCAGGACAAAAACAAATATCACATCACATATTTGTAATGCAAAATAAGATGTTTTTTCCTGTAAATCAGTTATCTTCTTGACATGACTGAATGTATTGCTGTGTTGTCCTGCAGTTGCTCGAGCAGGCTCTGGTGATTGAAGAACAGCTGCGCAGAGCTGCGTATCTGAACATGACTGAAGACCCGTCTCACCCCTCCATGGCTCTCAACACACGCTTCAGTGAAGTGGAGTGTCTGGCCGAGTCCCACCAGCACCTGAGCAAAGAGTCCATGTCCGGAAACAAACCTGCCAACGCCGTCCTACATAAAGGTATGTGCACTGCTGTGAATGGGGTAAAACGATTACCGGTGTTGTATGCTGTAGGCTTTTGACTCTTCTAAAGCATAAAAATACCCTGATATACTTGCTGATATTTAAGAAACATGCTAATTGAATGCATTTGTTACCTGAAAAATGATGCTAAAGTCAGTTATTCTCCATGTAAACTGTGCATTCTGTGTTGGAATGTCTGTCTTAGTTTTGGTCTCTATAACCAGCCCACTGCTAGTTTAACAAGTTCTATTTCCTTGGCTGCAAACAGCGTATTTAATTTCAGTCTTGAAAGCTGCCTCAATATGTGCGGACCCCGCTGAAAAGGTGACCTCTAGAGAACAGTAGCAGCCTCCAAAATAAGACAAAGATTCTGAGTTCTAAAAATCCACATGAGGTGGTTTTTAATTCCCAAACAATACTAATATTACAGACGTAAACATTAGCTTAGCAGCTTAAGACCCTGATCACACTGAACACACTTTTTTTTTTAAAACTGTTTACTAATGGCTGCAAGCATTTTGTGTTCGGCTTATGTGCCCTGTGTGCCTTGCGTTTTAACCGCCTTTTACACCTTGCATTTTTGTGTAAAATCATCGCGCTCTGTGCGCCCGAAGTTTAAATACAGTCAAAAACTCTGAGCGGAAAACCGTGTTACGTCAGTCACATCTTTTTCTTTCTCCAATCAAATGAAAGCAGAGGCAAGACACCTACGGAAACTTTTAAAGATGGAGGAGAGACTAGTGGTTGGTGTTTCGAGTTATCTGGAGTTGCATGACTTCACAAATTGGAACGGAAAAGCAAGTACAGTGTGATTGGCCCCTACAGACGCAGTTACGTTTTTGGCCTATAGACTTCAATTCAATGTGAACAGAGCGGAAACACAATCTTGTGCGACAAGTTTTAATTGTCGCTGCTTTCCAAAGTTCAAGCTTGTAGAACTCTGACCTGCGAAATCTCATCACGTGATTACGTTAGACCGGTATAAGATCCAGTGTTTCCTCTAGGATTTTTTCCTAGGCCTTTTAGACAGATCTACCAACTACCTATGTCGTTATTTCATGAGCGCAGTATTACAAGTCGAGATCGCATGCATGTAATACGAGCATGCGAATTTCTTTGCTTGTGCGCCGATTTTCTCTGCTCGTGCACAACTTCTTGCACGCCGTCAAATAGCTATGCTTCTCAGGTGCAGATTTTCTTGTGCGCTCTCAAATAAACGCTGCTGAAGTGTGATTTAGCGCGTTTATGTAGTGAGTGTGTCTCCAACATTTATTAGATTTGCTAGGAATATTTATGAATGTCTCCAATAGACCTACAGAGCGACATTGATGCCTCCTGAAGTAAAGTAAAACGGCTATAAACTCCAGCAAGATAAAGTCTTTGTTTGTTGTATGCAGCCATAGACCTTTATCTATAAATAAAGTATAATTATGGAAACTGTGTTCATCTTAACTAAAAGCTATACGTCATGTTTGCTGGCCTCACGCATTACGCACCTGTCAGTCAGTCAGTCAGTCAGGATGTCACCATAAAGGGTTAAACAAATAACGCACAGCACTACTACAGTTACAGAAAAGTTTGCGCTGTTATTCACTTACCTTTTAATACGTTTTGGTGCGATTATAACCTGCTATAAAAAAACCGACTGAATGTTTTGATTGAGAAGCTGTAATGTTGCCGTGGTGGGATGAATTTAGGTGTGGCGCCCCGCCATGGAAGAATGATTGTAGCGGAAACCTTGAGATCAAAACGTGAACTCTTTGTACAGAAATTTAAAATAGGTAGCAGTCACACTCTTTATAAAGGTCTAATCCAGGGCTATTCAATTAGTTTGTCACGGCGGCCAGTTCATGAAAAGCATCCCAAACGAAGGGCCGGAGAGATATGACTTGCAATATAAATGATGACACAACTGCATTTAAGAGCCAATTATGTATTTTTGCTCCTTTAGACACCCACGTTGTATTTGTCTACATTAAAATGTTAATATATTGTATTTTGAAACTATATAATATCACTGCATTGTACAATAAGTTTTTTTTAACAAACATTCAAATGTTGTATTTCACAGCACAACAAAATCAGTGTATTGCTTAAGTAGGCTTCTTCTACGTTCAGATACGTTCATATGTTATGTTTTGAACTGCATAATAATTATGGATGCAACAATTATAGATTTTGGTTGTATGATTACGATGAAGAATAATCAGTGTTTCACAGTTATCACGTCTAATGTAAATTTAAGCTTTATATTAGCTAGATTTAGATCTGGACATCCCTAACTAATATTAAAAAACCTTTAAAAGGCATTTTCATTAGTAATAGTTTTTATGCTGAAGGTTTTTCTGTGCTTATAGGGCTACACAATTTAATTATGTGTGTGTTTATAGAGAGGAAAGGGAGAAAATAATATAATAATAATTGTTATGAAGGTCGGCGCCAATATTTAGATTAACTGTTGTTATTATCTGCGTTCATACATACATAATCATTTTAATAATAGTTCGTCTAACATGTCTTTTGTTTACATTGCACTGAAAGCTAAGCACAACTCTCACCGCTACAGCATGAGATGTTTTCTACTGCGTGCACCAAGACAGCCGCGAGCGCGTTGCTCCGCTTGCGCCCGCATATTGGAATATATATTCTTACGACGCGCGGGAAAGACGTGATATGGGAACGGCCCGCGGCTATAGTTATTACAGTGTGCGTGCGTATTAGCTTCGGTGGACAAGCTCGGAACTTTAAACTAGCGCACGGTTGGCAACTTGGCGTAACTTTGTTCAGCAGTTTCGTTTCGTGCGGCAGAACATTAGTGAAATGTGTAATAGTGAAATCGGTTAATCGTTGCATCCCTAATATCGATATCAGTGGATTGTACAAAAAACTATTTCTACAAACATATTCAAATGTATTCGGCTGCTCTCGCCACTGTCAGGTGACTCACGCTCTGCGCAGCTCATGCTGTATTGAACAGACGCACGTCACTTCATAACTATAGCGGCCGTTTTTTGACTGAACTAAATTTATTCTTGATGTCTTGGTCACACTATTTGAAGGGCCAGAACAAAATGCCTCGGGGGCCGGGTTTGGCCCGCGGGCCGCCAATTGAATAGCCCTGGTCTAATCATTTTCTTTTATCCTGCCCTTTTTGCAGCGCCATATGTAGGGCTGGGCGATTAATCGAAAAATAATCTAAATCAACATTCAGAACCTATAATCAATCTAATTTTCCCAGGTCGATTTTTCAGATTATTGTCCTAACCATATATGGAGTCATGTGACCCCGCTCCATCAAGAGCCCCCGTAAGTTCCTGCGCAACCTTCGCGCAGTCACATACCCATGCACCTCTCAAAAATTTACCTACACTTTGCGACGACGTGTAGCACAAGCTCTGTGATTGGTTGGTTTGGTAGTGTTGACTTGCGTGGAGAGCTGCTGGACAGCAGAGAGCCCTTCAAGACATGCAGTACAGGTGATTTGGGTAGGCTAAATTGTCTGTAGTGTATGAGTGTGAATGAGTGTGTGTGGTTGTTTCCCAGAGATGGGTTGCGGCCGGAAGGGCATCCGCTGCATAAAAACGTGCTGGATAAGTTGGCGGTTAATTTCGCTGTGGCGACCCTGGATTAATAAAGGGACTTAGTCGAAAAGAAAATATATGAATGAATGAATGAATAATTGAGATTTTGATTTTAGGCCAAATCGCCCAGCACTAGCTGTAGAATTTCTCAAACTCTTTTGTGATAAGCATGCTCACTCCTGAAGATCTGGCAAGCTGCCTGTGCGTCAATCTGGGGAGGAAAATATTTAGAATTCCAATATTTTTGAATTTGGACTGCAATGCCTTCTTCAACCACTAGGTGTTAAACGTACACACTGCACCATTAACTAATGGCTTGTTTGGAACAGTAGGGTATGAACTTATTTCCGTTACCAAAATAGTGAACCGCACCATACCACCATTTTGGGACCCTTTTGTAAGGATGTCTAGCTCAACATTTATTTGAAGCAAAGTTTTTTACTAAGGGGGTTTTGGGACTCCATAATAAATATTGCCAGTAAAAGATCAATTGGTGTAAAATAAAATGTTCTTTATGATCAGGCAAATTATTTACGCACATATCCCTCTGCAAAAACCTTCAGAAAGTAGATCTAAATAAAACAGTATAAAATTTGGTGGACAATTGAAGTCAGAATTATTAGCCGCTCTCAATTATTAGCCCGCCTGTTTATTTTTTTCCCCAATTTCTGTTTAACAAAGAGAAGATTTTTTCAACACATTTCTAAACATAATAGTTTTAATAACTCATCTCTAATAACTGATTTATTTAATCTGTCATGATGACAGTAAATAATATTTGACGAGATATTCTTCAAGACACTTCTATACAGCTTAAAGTGACATTTAAAGGCTTAACTAGGTTAATTAGGTTAACTAGGCAGGTTAGGGTAATTAGGCAAGTTATTGTATAATGATGGTTTGTACACTATCGAAAAAAATATATAGCTTAAAGGGACTAATAATTTTGAACCTTAAAATGGATTTAAAAAAAAATTAAAAATTGCTTTTATTCTAGCCGAAATAAAACAAATAAGACTTTCTCCAGAAGAAAAAATATTATCAGACATACTGTGAACATTTCCTTGCCCTGTTCAACATCATTTGAGAAATATTTAAATAAGAAAAAAAATTCAAAGGGGGGCCAATAATTCTGACTTCAACTGTATGTAAGTGTACGTTTATAACTTTGATTGAGAAAATGGCCTTTGAATTAGTTACAATACATATTTTTAAAGACGCAAATTGGTAAAGTGTCACAAAAGAAATACTTAAAGCCGTAATTAGAATGTTTTTTTTATATATTTGCACTGAAAAAAAGTCTAAAGAGCACAAAATCTAAAAATGGACAGTTTCATGAAGAAAACGCCCTTTAATTATATATGAATTTGTTCAATTATTGATGAGCTCTTGAGTTCTCGTAGACGACACTCAGTACTTTTATTCTTGTGTGTCCGACAGTACTGAAGCAGCTGGAAGAGTTGCTAAGTGACATGAAAGCCGATGTCACTCGTCTCCCAGCAACCATCGCCAGGATACCACCTGTTGCAGTGAGGCTGCAGATGTCTGAAAGAAACATTCTCAGTCGTTTGGCCAGCAGAGGACCAGACACACAGAGTCAGCAGGTACGTCACACACCAAAGTGAAGCATCCCCATATTTAGAAAATCATACTCTAACCATATAGTGCATTAATTCAGATGCAGGGTTCAACACTTAAGGATTTTTTCTACTGGCCCAATTGGGCCAGCGGTTCAGATTTTTACTTGCTCTGCCAAAATTTTCACTGGCCCCACCAAAAAAAAAAAAAAGGACAAGTTAACAGCTATTTTTATTTCTTAGCCACATGTTTTAAATATCGTGTCAAAAATGTGTTTGAATCTAGAATTTAAATGCTTTTAAAATGTTAATAAATGTATAATGAGCAAACCGTCGCGTTGTTCCCACGTACTGTAAATATTTGCTTTCAAGACATTCTTTTAGCTTCATAATTTGATGTTGACGTCACTTCGCTGTACTGGTTTTTTCCAGGTTACAAAAAAAACGACATGCTCACAACATCCAATCAGATAAGAGGAACCAAAAAGCAATATGGTGTTTACGACATTACAGAGAAGGTAGCATTTAAAAGCTTAAAAGCACAAACTGTTTCTCGATTCTAAGACTGTATTTATACGCAATTGACAAACAGTCGCAGGCAAATTGAACTATTAAAGAGTTATTTTTAGCCTTTTTGCCTTTATTAAGTGGATAGGACAGTGTTTCAGACAGGAAGCGAAGTGGGAGAGAGAGGGGGTAGGGACGGGAAATGTCCACAAGCCGGGATTTGAACTCGGGATGCCCTGAAGTGCTACTGCACCATATGTTAGCGTGCTGACCACTAGGCTATTGCGCTGACCAAATTGAACTTTTGTGACAAGGCAGCACAGATCGGGCCAGTAACAATCCAGTGTACTGTCTCGAGCGCTTCACACACTGGCCCCGGGCCATCGGGCAGTCCTTGTTGTTGATCCCTGAGATGTATCTTAAACATATATAATACATTTTTGCATTATTATATATTATATATAATACATTTTATATGTATTGAATATTTTTAGATTTCTACTTATCGCTCTTTGATGGATGTTTTTAAAAAATGTATCCCTAGGAAACGTTTTAAGTTATTGTTCACCTATCGAACTGAAAATATCTTCATATCATATCTGATTATTTTAATGAAAAATATTTTATATTTTTATTTATTTATTTTGTGTAATCTCTTGTTCAATTAAGTTATTATGTAATGTTGTGTAAGCTATATTAATCTTAAATACAACTTTAGCTATAAGTTGCTGATGTGGCAACAAATAAATAAACATTTATTCATAATAGTAATAATAATAATAGCAGTATGCGTAGCGTGTGTATATTTATTTATATATATATATATATATATATATATATATATATATATATATATATATATATATATATATATATATATATATATACATATATATATATATATATATACGTATATATATACATATATATATATATATATATATATACGTATATATATATATACATATATATATATATATATATATATACGTATATATATATATACATATATATATATATATACATATACATATATATATATATATATATATATATATATATATATATATATATATATATATACATATATATACATATATATATATATATATATATACATATATATATATATATATACATATATATATATATATATATATATATATATATATATATATATATATATATATATATATACATATATACATGTATATATATACATATATATATATATATATATGTATATATATATATATATATATATATATATATATATATATATATGTATACATATATATATATATATATATACATATATGTATACATATATATATATATATACATATATATATATATATATATATATATATATATATATATATATATAATGTATATATATATATATATATATATATATATATATAATGTATATATATATATATATATATATATATATATATATATATATATATAATGTATATATATATATATAATGTATATATATATGTGTGTATATATATATATATATATATATATATATATATATATATGTGTGTGTGTGTGTGTGTGTATGTGATATAGTGATTTTATATGATAATATTAATTAATATAAACATGACATTTTGAGTTTTTGCACATGTCAAAATGTACTCCATATATTTACAAATAAAATACATATTTGGTTTGAGTTTATTTATATAATCATTGTTTTCAAATTAAAAAGCAGAAAGCATGTGGTATTTTTGCAGAGCGGAGAGATCCAAGAATTGTAATCGTTTCATTAAATTAATTGTACAGCTACACATTACGTATTAAAGTCTGCAAAACATTAACCACTGATGCTTTCCAGGAAGTCATTCACTTTCTGAATTGACCGTGAAGAAACTGAATTTGACATGTAAATACAAGGTCATGTCTTTTTATACACAGCGAAACCACAGGATCTAGTCTTTATGCCATTATTACACATAATTAATATGAATTATTTAATGTCTGAGGTTATCTCAGGGCCACATTTCACTTACCATCATTTAAGCTACATCAAGTAGAGAAAGTAATTCTATCTTTAAAAACTATACACTTTGTATTTGTGAATGTTTCTCTTCAATCACACAGATGCTGCAGCGGTAGTGTTGTGTATTATTGATTGTGTTGTCTGTTGTGTGTGGTTAGTTGCAGCATTATTGACATTGGTGTTGTCTGTGTCCAGGTGCAGCAGTAGCCTATCAGACTGCAGTCCTGAGCGCCGCACACCACATTCTACATTCCTGATTGCACATGATCTTCTCGTCTTAGCTTGAATCCACAGCCTCGTACTGTCCGCTCAACCCTCACGGCTGTGGGTCTCCAAGCTGTCGTTTTTTTTTATTATTTTAATTATTATTTTCCTAATTAATATTGTTTACATAATATTGTTGTTGATGGTTTTTGGGACCTCAATAAAAATGTTCAATAAAAAGGTTTCTTTTCCTTTTAATCCTGTTGTTGTTGTTCTTTTCTGTTAAAATAATAACGTAGATACGATTTAGTGATTTGCTAGATTGAGAATGTTTTGGGAATGTGGGTTTGCAAAGAGTTAATGAATGGATTTCTAAAGCAGTAAGCCCTGTAAAGATGTGGTTTATACAAATTGTCAAGAACTACTACACCAACAAAGGGGTTTTTTTAGGCATAATGGGGAGCAGAGTGCCTAAAAACCTCTTAGCTGTTATAAATTGACTGTAAACCGCATCTTCACAGAGCTTACTGCATTTATAAATGGTTATTCCATATTCATAGCAAGTTTTTTTCCTTTTAATCTTGTTGTTGTTGTTCTTTTCTGCTTTGCCAACGTCTCAAATAATAATGTAAATATGATTTTGTGATTTTTCTAGGTTGAAAATATTTTGGGGGTGAAAGAGTTGATTTTATAAAGCAATAAGTCCTGTGAAGTTGTGGTTTACATGAATTTATAAACACTGAAGGGGTTTTTAGTCACAACGTGGAGCAGCGTGCATAAAACCCTCATAGCTGTAATAAATTCACTGTAATTTTCACACTGTATTTACCACATCTTCACAGAGCTTAATGCTTTTATAAAACGATTATTTTCAAATGCGTAGCAAGGTTTCACAAAATAAAACCAAGCAAATAAAAGTGTTTCTTTGGCTCAGTAGCAGTGGTAGAAAGAGTACCATAACTTACCTTAAAATGTAGTGCAAGTAGAGTAAAAGTATCTGTTGTAAATATTACTCAAAGTAAGAGTAAAAAGTAGCCCTTTCAAAAGTACTCAAGAGTAGTGAGTATTACGCTGTGAAAAGCTGATGCGTTTACATGTAATTTGTGGATGTGTGTAAACGTAACATTCTGTAGTGCAGTGGTTCTCAACCGGTGGGGTGCGCCCCCCCGGGGGGGCGCGGACACTCTCGCGGGGGGGCGCGAGTTGATGGGAGAAAAAAAAAACTGGAATTTTTTTTTTTTTTTTGCAAATTTGTGATCTTTGTTCGGATTCATCAGCATACCTGTCAACCCTCCCGTTTTTCCCGGGATTCGACCATATTAGACAGTTCTATGCCGCTATCATTCCGTAAAGGTATTTTTCCGTATTTCTCCCGTATTTTCAGTGTTTCTCTGAAGGGTGGCAAATAAACATTAAAGAGCAGAGCCTCCCTGTACGCAACCCATACCGCCCAACCACAAGGGGCCGCTCCTTGCTCTTAAATGTGAGGCTGTTCTGTGCTTTCGCTTTGTTTAGTCATAAAAACACAGACATAAATATAAAAACAGCGGGATTCCCTTTCCTTTTCATTACAGATGCCGTCTCCCCTTCATATGCAATCCTCAAAACAGTCATATAGCGGTGCGTGACTATCAGCTGACGCGCTCCATAGTGATAAATAGACGCTGTTTCCCAAACGGATTCTGTACACGTAATTTGAAGCGGAGGCTGGGTTTTGGGTGCGTGTTAAACAGACATATACACATAATTAATGATAATAATATCTAAAGATGTCGATCTTGGTGGGGTTTTTTTTCAAACACAACTAATTTTGTCCTAATGAGCATAAAGTTATGAAAGCAATCGAATGCTTTCATTATGACGTCAGATGTGTGCATTTTTAAAGGGACACTGTTATTTAATGTAATCAACCAAAAAAAATAAATCTAAATAAATAAGAGATTCATTCGTTGCTCTTTAATCAGAATGTGTCAGTTATACAGTGAAGAAAAGGTTAATGAGATTTGATAACTTGATTCTATTTCATTATAATAGCTATTAATTTTAATAAGCTGAACTGTTTGCTAATGTATTTGCTGCTAATGTATACTATTTATTTTTCCTTTTGTAAATAATAATAATAAAACATATTACTGACCATTTAACTGTTTGTTTACAATGAAACAGCTCCAAATGAACATATTTAGTAATTTGGGGATTATTTTAAAGGGGGGTCGCGGTAATCCCTTATTATGGTGGGCATATCCCTTATTTTCACATCCCAATGTTGACAGGTATGTTCATCGGATCTATTTTTGCTACTAAAATAGACCAAAACAATCATTATTTCATCAAAAATATAAGTGACTTAATATTATTAACTTGTTTGTTGAAGTGTCATATGATATCAGTGTCACATTTTCAATCATGAGGTGATGGTAAATTAAGTGATGGTCGATTGTCAGCTCTCTCGATCGTCAGGTCGTTTGATGCATGTTGCTGAACTGTATTCAAATGTTATAAATATAAAAACACCACATTTTGAAATGTAACTGCAGTATGTCAGTTTAGTTTATTTGTGTGTGCTGCACTCATAGATTTTAGAAAACAGTGCTCATTTGTTTGATTTCTCCTCGAGAAGCTGTTCAAGCCTCAAAAGTTTAAGGTCCTTGCACCCTGACTGAGTCCGAAACTGTCGTATTCGTTTTTTCATATTCGTCATTTGGTGGCTCTCAGTTGTCAAAAACACCCCTCAAAATATTTGTTACGGATGCGAAAAATGCAGAAAATCGAACCATCCGAATTAACGAACGGAAGTTGCAGTCAGAATATAGGCTACAGTTAAAGCTTTCCTTTAGTTTTTGTGAAATGCACGCATGCATGCAGCCACGCACACACAAACATGTTTAAATACATTTATGTTGTTAATAAATAAATAACAATAAATTGTTGTAACAGCAATATCTCCAAGTTTAGTTTTTCACTGTAAAAATGTAATGATTTGCCAATGCAAAAAGAGTACCACTACCTTTTCCCCCCACTGATTATAACACAAACAAATCATCCTCCTGGCAACTTTTTTTTTTTTTTGTCAAAAGCGACAAATCCAGTGACTTTTGCTGGTGTTTTTGGAGACTTTTGTGGTGTTTGGAGACTCGAAAGCACGAATCACTCTGCAGTTAGGCCTACTGTGCTCAACGAGCAGCGAGTGCTGCAGTGAGCCCCTCTCCCGTCCAAAAGCACTCACAGGCGGTCAGTCTCTTAGTAGCCGCTAAAAAAATGCCGGTTCTTTTTGACTTCGTGCTGAACCAATCCGTAAAAATGATAAATCTTATCAAATCATGGCCGCTAAACACTCGCTTGTTTGGGGTCCTCTGCCAGAAGATGGGGTCAAGGCATGAACAGCTGCTTCTGTACACTGACAGCATTGATGCAGGAATATCCTGAACTCTGTGACGTCGCCTTTAAGATTCTCATTCCTTTCACTTTGACATATTTGTGTGAGGCAGGATTCTGAAAAATGACCACTCAAAACGAAATACTGCAATCGTGCACAAATCGAGGATGATTTGAGGCTATGTTTATCAATCATTGAGCCAAGAATTGAGAATCTTTGCAAGGCAAAGCAGGCTCAGATCTCACATTAAAATCACCTACCTGCAAGCTTCTGTAAAAAATGCAGATGATGCCTACTATTAGGCCTAGTAATAATAACAATAATAAAGCATTAATTAATATCAGAGGTCTGGTACCAATTCCCAATTATAGCAATAGCCTAGTAGTGATAATAGGTCTATACTGATGATGATAATAATAATAACAACAACAACAACAATGAAACATGTAACCTCATATAATTATAAAGCAACAGCCTAGTAATGATGATAGGCCTACCTACCGCTACTGAGGATGATAGTAATAATAACAATAATATTGTGGGTGGGGGGTTGCTTTTTTTTTCCGGGGGGGGGGGGGGGGGGTGCACTGGGGCCCCAACTGCAATGAACCAGCTTTGGGGGGGCCCGGCTTGCAAAAGGTTGAGAACCCCTGCTGTAGTGCATTTCGTTATTGCCCAGCAGGCACACAACGGCATAAGACCTTAATATTAGGTTAGATTTAGGTTGTGATATCAGGTGACCAAACTTTAATGTCTAGCCAGCGTCTAAAGACGTTATTTTGATGTCCAATAACGACATCAAATTACGTTGATATTTGGTTGATTTTAGGTTGTGTTAGAAAGTGACCAAAATCCAACGTGGAGCCAACATCATATTAACATCAAATACTGACATTTATTTGTCAGGTATGGCAGCCAAAATTCAACGTCTGATACAGTAGGTGATACTTTAATATGGCAATTACCGCCGTACTTTGTAAAGGAGAAAGAATGTGTTTTTAAGGTATGAGCGCAGTTGCAACTATGCCGCCAGGTGGCACAAAGAGACGAGATGCAAACGGACAGAAATAGCCTGTACATTAGCTGTAAATACTCTGCTACTTGTAAATAAAGATAAACAATAAAACAAAGCATTATAATTCCTTCATTAATCATTGAAAAGACAACTAGGCTACATTATTTAAAGGCATGACATTGATAGGATCAAACTTATGATTCCTTTTGAATATTAAGATATTTTCTTTGAAATCTAAATGTATATTTTCCTGCCAATGTTGCAACACTTCGCATGAACATGCTGCCAGCAGCAGTGAAGCATTAATTAGTAGATCTCATCGTGGTAACGTTCACACAACGTCAAGCTGTAACATCATTAGAGGTTGATTTCAGGTTGGACATTGACGTTGTCCTGATGTTGGGTTGTGACGTCAACCCAATTGTTATTTTCAAACAAAATGCAACGTCCCCACGACGTTGGGGTATAACGTCAATCTGACGTCATGCCTTCTGGGTGTTTAAGGCCAATTCGGTGATCATACAGTAAACATCCGTCATCTTCTCATCAGTGACATGCATCTAAACAGTCTAAGGGTCATTGCGTGGAAAGATTTTAAACATTTTCATTTGGACACTTAATTGATCCAAACAGTTTGCTGCTATTATAAAGCGCCCACGTCTTGAGGTAGTTCATTATGATGCGATTTTACCTTCTATGTGTGATTTGATTGGACATGAATCAAAGGACTGATTTTTCTAATCCCCATAGACAAGAAAAAATAAAGTGACTGCAGGTTGAAGGAAAGTAGTGGAGTAAAAGTACAGATACAGCACTAAAAGTGTACTCAAGGGAAAGCAAAAGTAGACATTTATAAAACTACTCAGTAAATTACTATTCCTGAGAAAAACTACTCAATTACAGTCATTTAAGTATTTGTAATTTACAGTGTTGGGCAGTAGCGCCGCTACAAGTAGTGACGCTACTAGGTTAACTACATTTCTCAGTAGCGCGGCGGTAGCGTCGCTTCTTTCTAAATCAAATAGCTTTTCAGTAGCGAAGCTATTTTATTAGTCAAGTAGCGTCCACACAAGCTACATTTACCGATCGCGGATCAAAAAGTGATGGCACTGACATTCACAGAGCTGTGAGGCCGGTGTCTAGCCGATGAAAGTAAATCCATATGATGGCAAAGAGCATAGAATCACCAAGAGGCGACACTCTAGTGCGATTTGGGAAACAGCCACTAGATGGCGCGGCGGCCATTTTGGAATAAATATTCCAACAGAACAACAGCATATTATAAGTCTGTAAAATAAACTATTAAAAGTGCTGATGATTGTGATAGTAAGTGTTGTATTATCGTCTTACAGGTTGTATCTCAGCTTTAATGCGCTTTTTAAATAAATAAATAAAAAACAAAGCAGCTGCTTGCCATCGCGACAGCAATAAGATCCAATAGGCAGCCGATCTCTTTCACTCCAAAATGGCGGAATCCGGGGCTGTTGCTATGGAACGTTCTATTGAGTGTCACCTCTTGATAATTCTAAGCTCTTTGATGATGGCGAGAATGACAATTTCTTCTTCTTCGTGTTTTTTGGTGTTCGACAACAAAGTATTTGGTGCGTTACTGCCACCTCTGGTTGGCGACATCGCCAACCGGAACTCGCTTGATGGAAAGATAACTTGAGAGAGAGGAGTTATTTCTGGATTCCTCGTGACCATACCTCGAGAAGTACATGTTAAGATGCAATAACTTAATTTTTGATGCTGTGCTCAAAAAATACTTTAGTATATATGTATACACACACACACACACACACACACACACACACACACACACACACACACACACACACACACACACACACACACACACACACACACAATATATATATATAATGCTTATTCCAAAATATTTCCCTTTACTATAAATGACTATAGTATTTTTAATCTGTAACACCTAGTTTTATTGGATTTTTGTTTTAGCTGTTATATAATATAATTGTTTCTGTTTAGTACAGCATAATTATGTTTCATTGACAGTTTTATTGATGACTAAGATGTGATTGACTTGGATTTAAGTTGCTTCGATTTAAAAATTAAAATTGTAAAAAATAGCTTAGATGTAGCTAAGCAACCTTTGGCATGTAGCTTTCACAGATATATACATATGTGTAGTTTTTAGCCTAGCTTGCTACATTTCCCAGGGGGTAGCTTTTAGTGTAGTTAAGCTACATTTTAAGTAGCTAATAGCTTAGCTCACTACATTTTTCAAGTAGCTTGCCCAACACTGATAATTTATTACTTTACACCACTGATAGCTTACACTACAGATTTGGCTTTAGTACTGTCTAATCTAATGTATATGCAGAAATATAATATTGTAAAGCTTCCTATTATAAAATATGAATTTAAAAGAGAGATTTGTGAGGGTGTACTTATATATGTTGAGCACTGTATATATGGAAAAGTAATTTAACTACAGTAATTAGTTTTAACTAACTGCACTCAACACTAATTACACACAATATGTGTCATTGGCACACATTCGGTATATAAAGAAACACAGATACATTTCAAGCTAAAACATTTCTTTTTTATTCAAATTCTCTTCGCCATGTCACACGTACAATCTCCACATTCCTCAATAAACCTTTAAAATTCTGTTACATAAAATGTGAGCTCTTCCTCCATTTTAATGATTGTGAAAAAGCTCTCTTCTTTCTCCCAAAAGCAATTGTCTGGTTATGTTTTAAAGGGTTAGTTCACACAGTAATGAAAATGGTCCTATGATTTACTCACACCTGGAAACATTCTACAGCAGGTCTATATGACTTTCTTATTTCAGCTGAATCCAATTGGAGTTCATTCATTCATTTTCCGTCAGCATAGTCCCTTATTTATCAGGGGTCGCCCCAGCAGGATGAACTGTCAACTATTCCAGCATATGTCTTACACAGACAATTCCTTTGTCTTCATGCTTGGTTTGTGCTTTGACGTGCACTGTCAACCCTGGGACCTTATATAGACAGGTGTATGCCTTTTCAAATAATGTCCAATCAACTGAATTGACCACAGGTGAACTCCAATTAAGCTGCTGAAACATCTCAAGAATGATCAGTGGAAACAGAATGTAGCTGAGCTCAATTTAGAGCTTCACGACAAAGGCTGTGATTACTTATCTACATGTGATTTTTCAGGTTTTTTATTTTTAATAAATTTGCAACAATTTCAAAAAACTCTTTTTTCACATTGTCATTATGGGGTATTGTATGGAAGCCCGTTTCCGCCACTGAATGATAAAAAAATATATATCAATAATAAAAAAAAAAAAGTATGATTAAAAAAGAAATAGTTAAATAAAAAACAAATAATAATTATAAAGTCAGAATTCTTACTTAATAACTCGCAATTCTGACTTTATAGCTCAGAATTGCGACTTTATAATTTAGAATTCTGACTTTCTAATTTTTTTTATTTAAAAATTTTTTTTTTATCATTATTTTTTTTTAACTGATTTTTTTTTTATCGTTAAGTGGCGAAAACTCAGAATTCTGACTTGATAACTCAGAATTGCGACTTTATAACTCAGAATTCTGATTTTATAATTTTTTTTTATTAAATTTTTTTTTTATCATAATCTTTTTTTTTACTGATTTTTTTTATCATTCAGTGGCGAAAACTCAGAATTCTGACTATAATTTTTTTTTAATTAAATTTTTTTTATCATAATTTTTTTAACTGATTTTTTTTTTATCATTCAGTGGCGAAAACTCAGAATTCTGACTTTATAATTTTTTTTTTATTTAATTTTTTTTTATCATAATTTTTTTTTAACTGATTTTTTTTTTTATCATTCAGTGGCAAAAACTCAGAATTCTGACTTGATAACTCAGAATTGCGACTTTATAACTCAGAATTCTGACTTTATAATTTTTTTTTTTTATAAAAATTTTTTTTTATCATACATTTTTTACATTTTTTTATTGATATATATTTTTTTATCATTCAGTGGTGGAAACGGGCTTCCATAGTATTGTGTGTAGAATGTTGAAGCAATAAATTAATTTAATCTATTTTGGAATAAGGCTGTAACATAAAAAAATGTGGGAAAAGTGAAGCGCTATGAGTAAATAATAGGATAATTTTCATTTTTGAGTGAACTAACCCTTTAACCTGTGCAATTCAGTCATCCACTTTTACCCGAGTCAACTTCAGTCCAAATCCACTGACCTCCAAACCCCCTCAAACTGGCTGGACGCCGTGAACTTCAGTCATCCGGTTCACTCTCGTCCTCATCCTCATCTTCTCCTCCGGAGATGTTCTGGTTTATGCGAGACAGCAGCAGAGGCAGATTAATACCTAGAGGGTTACTTTCTTCTTCTTCGTCATCGTCTTTGGGAGGGTAGAAACGACGAGCCTTGGCCACAAAATCCTCAGCAGCGTCCAGATAAATGAGCCGATCCTGAGCCAGAGGAATGAAAATGGACAGCAGTGTCAGGAGGGTTCAGACTAACTAGACAATGTGAAATACTGCAGATGAACACAGCAAAAATCCCAGGTGTTCAATTTTCAGGGTCAGTGTAAAATCAACACCGTTAACATTGTTTTAACACTACATGGTGATAAAACAACACTGCTGTTGTTATTTGTAAGACAGTGCCAGTGTATTTTCACATTTTTAACAGCCAGGCCTCCATTAGGAGTCAGACCGCATGTCGTTGTCCACCATTTTAGACTTTTGACTTTTAAAATAAGATTAAGTGCAGGGGCCGCTGTATTATGACCATCTCACCAGGATGAAGAGGTATCTCTCGGGCGGAGGTTCTTTGCTGTTGAAGAGGGAGGTCTCGGTGTGGAGGGTCTGCAGGAGGCTGCGGGCACTGGCCGCGTTTCTCATGCGGTCGTATGAAGCACTGGCGGACACGTTCAACAGAGACTCAGCTTCAGCCATGAAACCTGACAGGAACAAACACACGTCAATAAGAGCTACAGTGTAAGAAAAAATATATCTGTAAATTAGCAGTTGTTTGTGTTTTGGGATTCTGGGTTTTTATTTTTTTATTTATGCTTTTTAATTGCATGATGGGACTTTGATCTTTCTTCCAACAACTTTAAAACCTTAAAAAGGTTGAAAAGGTGACTTTTATTAGCATTTGTAATAGTTTAAAGTGTTATATTGTCTGGGTTGGTGTTGTATATTATGCTACAAAAACCGCCAGTCCATTTTCTGCTATTTTACAAACTTATTTCTTGATATATTATTATTTTTTATAAATTATATAATTTCACACTAGTGTTAAGCTGTAGAGTTGAATTTCAACATCAAAAGTTAACAGTAAGTACTGTCTAGCAAGCCATTATAGGTGAAATTTATTAAATTGTATTTTTTCTTAATGACGCTTGATAAAAACAGTCTGGAGAATCACTTTGATTGACATTCTCCCTTGTTACAGTACATGTCATCAGAAGGGAAAAGCCCCATCCATTAGTGGGGCAGCCGTCCGCCGTTATAGTTTTGAATCTGCGATTATGCTGACACATAGGCATTTGTAGCTTTGCCCTCTTTTGAAAAGAGCACAATTAAATTAATAGCAAAAGTCACCAAAATGCTACAATTAGGATCAAAACCTAAAAGGGTCCATTTCAAAGAGTTACAACACATTCATTGGGTGGTATTTTGAGCTGAATCTTCACATACACACTCCAGTGACGTCAGAGACTTATTTTACATCTTGTAATAAGGGGCATAATAGGTCCTCTTTGAAACAAAATTACATGACTTCTTTGATGGGCATTAAGGAATTTAATCTGAAAATGTGTTTCCATCGTAGTATATTTAATATCAAAGAAAAAGTGAAAAGGTTTTCACTCAGTGAAAAGGTTAATCTCACTCAGTTTTGCGCATAGGTTTTTTATGCACACTTTTAAAATGTATGCACATCTTGCCGTTTCCTTTAAGCATTTTTTATGCAATATTCCAAAATGGGCATAAAAATAGGTGGATGGAAACAATAGTTAGTGACTGACTCAAAGATAGTCTCTCT
Organism: Danio kyathit; assembly: GCA_903798195.1. Lineage (NCBI taxonomy): Eukaryota > Metazoa > Chordata > Actinopteri > Cypriniformes > Danionidae > Danio > Danio kyathit. The sequence continues at coordinate 8,404,516 of LR812537.1, read as the reverse complement.
ATTACCCAAATTCTCCAGGATCATCTTCCATTTATCCCGCACTTCTCTCCTTACGTCTCGCATGGCCTCGATGTCAATGCTCAAACGCCGGTAGCCCTGCAACGTAAAAGCATTTACTATTTATGTTTCTTTATTCCTTTTTCCTTAAATAAATAAAAAGGCATGTTTGATATATTTGAACCCATTCGAAAAAATGTTGAAAATTAGTCTGGATATTATGGACAATAAAAGTTTCTTGGGTCACTTCTTGATTAGAAACAGATGAATTTAACTATGTGACAAATAACGAGATACATTTTTGTTATTTAGTTTAATTTAATTTATATATATTTTTCAGTGGGCGACGCAGTGGCGCAGTATGTAGTGCTGTCGCCTCACAGCAAGAAGGTCGCTAGGTCGCAGGTTCGAGCCTCGGCTGGGTCAGTTGGCGTTTCTGTGTGGAGTTTGCATGTTCTCCCTGCATTCGCGTGGGTTTCCTCCGGTTTTCCCCACAGTCCAAAGACATGCGGTACAGGTGATTTGGGTAGGCTAAATTGACCGTAGTGTATGAGTGTGTGTGAATGTTTCCCAGAGATGGGTTGCCGCTGGAAGGGCATCTGCTGCGTAAAACATATGCTGGATAAGTTGGCGGTTCATTCCGCTGTAGCGACCCCAGATTAATAAAAGGACTAAGCCGAAAAGAAAATGAATGTTTTTCTGTTTATCCTAATGTATCTTAGTTGTTGCATATATTTGAAATCTGAAATTGTAAAATAAACTATTATTATTTTAGTTTTTTTTATTTTGTTATGGATTAATATGGAAAATAGATTAATGTTTTTTTTTTAATAAATAATTACATTTACTAACACTCAATTTTTTTTTGCTCCTTGTTCAAATAACTTAATTAAAATGAACTGAAACGACACCATTTTGGAGATTTTTTTTTGCAAACTTAAATGTTTTATGTTCAATCTACTTTAGAGATAATGGATTTGTGTTGGGACAGCATGAATGAATTGTGTGGAACCCAACAAAGTAGGCCTGCTTGGATCAAATAAAATGATACATTTAGATTTAGATTTTTTATATATTAATTTTTCATTCATTCATTAATTTTCCTTCAGCTTAGTCCCTTATTTATCAGGGGTCGCCACAGCGAAATGAACCGCCAACTTATCCAGCATATGTTTTACACAGCGGATGCCCTTCCAGCTGCTACCCAGCACTGGGAAATATCCATTTTAATGAATTTTTATTAATTTTATGAATGTGTTCAATTATATCGCTGAAATAATTTGAATAAAAATAATTCAAATGTAAAGCAAACAAGCAAGGAAGAAAACAAGCAAATGAACGAATGAAAGATATGCAAATATGGCTGGTTATGGGCTTTGGTAGCATCATTTCAGACATTATCTAGGCTACTGTGTAATTAGGCATTAAGAAGGTGGCGATTAACTTCAAGTCAAAGCCTTGTTTTTTGTGAATGTTTAATGTAGTTTAAATTCTCTGTCATACCCGTGATCCGCGCTGTTTTTGCTCTCTGCACTGCAGCAGTTTGTACAGCACGCGGTCGTCATCTCTCTCGGAATGTGAAGGGTCTCCGGGTTCACTCCACAGGTTCGTCTCCTGATCCCGCCTTTTCTTCGCTTCGCGGTCGAAATAGTCCAGCGTGTCGTGACTGACAAACAAACACACAAATACACACACAAACTAAATAAGTGGACGAATACTGTCAACAGGAAGACGCAGCACCGTCAAACAGGCAAGGTAAAATGTAGAGTGAACATTCGTATTAGGCTAATGTGTTTCAACATAAAGATTTGTCAGAGTAGTTCGCGGTTAATTCCGCTGTGGTGACGCCTGATAAATCAGGGATTAAGCCAAAGGAAAATGAATGTTAGATATTTTTACTTTACTTTTACTTTAATCTCTATGCAAGGCGAAAAACTATATTTGTAGTTACCAAAGGCTAGCCTACAGAATTAGCTATACTACTTGGCTGTTGAAAGGTTAAGGGGTTTCAATTATGCATTATTCAACTGGAATCAGGCCTGTAGCCAGCCTATTGAAAAGGGGTGGGTTTTTTCAAAAAGGTGAGCTTTTTGCAGTTATTCTCCTCAATTTCTATTACATTATGAGGTTCAAATACTGCATTTTAGTCACATTTTAAGCACTAATCAACTAAAACCAAATAAAAACGTATTAAAAACTGTAGCCTGTAGGTAAGTAACAAACTGGCCAGCTCATTTCCTCAGTCAGAATTTCTAAATTTGAATAATTAAAAATTTAATTTGTCTTAAAGCCTTCTTCTATCGGTTATTTTCACAATTTATGATGGCATACTGTCAAAAATGACAGTAAGAAAACAAAAAACCTGGCGACGGGCCTGGGAATACGACATCTTCTCAACAGTGGCTTAAGGTGTGGTAAGCATAGTAGCAGTAAAAGTGGAATAATTGACTTTTTACATTGAATTATGAGAAAATAATGCACCTGTAAGCTGAACACCAGATTAAATCAGCTTTAGCTGCTTGCTTTTAGCTGGTCATCCTGGCTTTAGTCTAGCTGGTTTTAGAGGGATTTCGACCATTTCTTTAGCTGGGCAGGCTGGAAGACTTGCTAAAATGACCAGCTAAAACCAGCTTGACCAACATTGAGAGATCAGCTAAAACCAGTTACTTCCAGGTTAAACCAGCCAACCAGTTTAGGCTGGTTTTAGCTGTTTTTTTTTCAGTAGGGCGTAGATCTGCACTAGATCGTTTCAGTATCGAAATCACAATGTGCGGCTCCACAATAGTCCCATTACAAGATAATGAATGTTGAGTCTCGATTATAGTTGAACAGGAGCCATACAATTGTATTTAATTACCATATTTATACAGAATTTATGCGATTTTTGCAAAAAACAAATAGTTTTGTTTCATATTTCTAGTCCAAAAATCTACATTTCAAAGTGAAAACAAGATTATTTTGCTTACCCCATTCATTCATTCATTCATTCATTCATTTTCTTTTCGGCTTAGTCCCTTTATTTATCTGGGGTCGCCACAGCGTAATGAACCGCCAACTTATCCAGCATATGTTTTACACAGCGGATGTCCTTCCAGCTGCAACCCATCACTGGGAAACATCCACACACACTCATTCACACTCATACACTACGGACAATTTTAGCATTCCCAATTTACCTATACCACATGTCTTTGGATTTGTGGGGGAACCGGAGCACCCGGAGGAAACCCACACCCACACGGGGAGAACATACAAACTCCACACAGAAATGCCAACTGACCCAGCCAGGAATCGAACCAGTGACCTTCTTGCTGTGAGGCGATCGTGCTACCACACTGGCAGATAAATTAGCTTGTTTAAAGGAAAAAAAAATTACATTTTGAATTATTAATTATTACTTGCTCTAAGAATTTAGATTTTTTTGATATTTGGACTAGAAACGAGACAAAGCAAAGAAAAGCATTTTTTGCATTGTGATTTATTCATGTTCTGTACCCCAATTCTGTCCCCAGAAAACCATCAAATGCTGCTGTTCACACCATTTTGTGAAACTAGTCATATTGCAATATTCATTGCAGAAAAATTAAATATCGCAATATCAGATTTTTCCAATAAGTAGGGCGTGACGATCACTTCGCTTCGTGGCTGCATCACCACCTTGGGTGTGCCTTATTTTCCTGATAATTCAGCAATGTCAAATATTCCTTACTTATAATGACAAAGGGCTAATAGAATTAGCTATTAATATATCATTTTAAAAGGGAAACTTTAGCAATTTATGTTTATATAGTAAAGCTTTACATCAACTGACATTAGTTAATTAACATAGTTAACATCAACTAAGAATAAACAATACTTCATTCATTCATTCATTTTCTGCTTAGTTGCTTTATTAATCAGGGGTCGCTTCAGCAAAATGAATCGCCAACTTATCCAGCATATGTTTTACGCAGCGGATGCCCTTCCAGCTGCAACCCATCACTGGGAAACACCCATACACACTCATTCACACACATACACTAAGAACAATTTAGCTTAGCCAATTCACCTGTACCACGTCTTTGAACTGTGGGGGAAACAGGAGCACCCGGAGGAAACCCACGCGAACATGAGGAGAACATGCAAACTCCACACAGAAATGGCAACTGAGCCAGCCGAGGTTCGAACCAGCGACCTTCTTGCTGTGAAGCGATCGTGCTGCCCACTGCACCACTGTGACGCCCCTATTGTCAATTATTCCTTACTTAAAATAACAAAGGGTTAGTAGAATTAGCTATTATTATATAATTTTCAAGGGGAAAGTTTAGCTATTTATGTTTTAATAGTAACACTTTTACAACTGTCATTAGTTAATTAACATAGTTAACATGAACTGAGAATAAACACAACTTCTACTTTCTAAAACTCAAAAAAAGGATTGTATTGTATTAAAAATATAGATGTTTAGCCCAACTTTAACCCACTTAACAAGTTTGTCCGTATTTAAAGCACGTTTGAGGGCTTTTGTTATTGTTGAGATTTTATTTTACAGTGAGCATTCTCTATACGGTGAGTATTGAGATACCTTAAGTAGCTAATTAAGGTAAAATACCTAATACAGTAATACCTTAATAATAAACAAACAAAAAAAAAACAGCTTTTTGTTGTTCCTAAGTTTTATTGTCAAGTGATAGCTCTGTTTTTGAATAAATTTTTGTAAAAAAAAAAAAAACAATTACATTTTTACAAAATTACAAAATTACAATTACATTATTATTACTATTATTATTAATATCGACAATCAAACATTTACAGACAGAAGGCTATAAATGATCAAACCCAATTAAAGGCGCCTTTTCTTCCTCATCTTCATCCTCACAGCAGCAGCAGCAGCAGAATTTGATGCAAAACTTCTTGAAGGCGGTTCCCATCCTCAAAATACAACACTAGAAGATCCACAGAAGATTTCACATTTGCAAGATGAGCAACTTCTCACACAGCACAAAGGTAAGATTTCTAAAGACGATTAAAAAGCTCTTTAAGATGAACCTCGTCCCTCAGAATAGCATTTTGTCAAGTATAAATCAAAACCGTATTAAGTTACTCACCCCAATAACTGGTGGAATGCTGAATCCATCAAGTCTAAACGCGATATTCAGTTATTCAGAAGTCGAGCATCTTTTGGGACCCAGAGAGCGACTAAAGCGTCCCGGTCTCTCTCTCTAGAATGAATAACATCACAGTTTGGTCATGAGTCTGAGCTGTGTGACCTGAGGCCATCACAGACCTCTAAATAAAGCCACTCATCCCACAGCCTCCAAACACAAATGTGCTTTTACCTCTGCAAATGATTTCAGCCTCAGTTTCTCACTGCATATATCCAAGATTGGGAAAGAGTTATAGTGAAAAAAATGAAGCAGGTTGGAAGTAAAAATAGAGATTACGTAACACGGTTGCTTCATATTCTTATGAAAACCAATAATCCTAAAGCTCCTGCGAACGCTGGCAAAATAAGCAGACTGATAAATAGCAGACTTAAGAAATGTGGAACAGCAGGTCAGCGTTCAGAATCATTTAGAATTCATTGTGCTTTTATTAATGCCTTGATAAATGTTCAAAAATAATTTGCACCATCAAAATGATAAAAGCATTAAAAACTAGTATATCGTCACCTTGGAATTATAAGGTTCTCTCTGCGTTCTGATACATTTTGAGATATTGAGCTTCAAAGTTTTTGCATTCCATAGCAAACAGTATGTGTGTAACATTTATTTTTTAAATAAAAAGTCTTAAAATGTGAACAACTTATAAAAAAATCCCATAATGTAAATAGGTTGTCAAATATTAAGAATATGTCAATAACTCAATTTTGACAAAAATGTCAGATAGAACCTTATAAATCTAAGGTGACGATATGTATATACAGTGCATCTGAAAAGTATTCATAGCGCTTCACTTTTTCAACATTTATCTATGTTACAGCCTTATTCCAAAATGAATTAAATTCATTTATTTCCTCAAAATTCTACACACAATACCCCATAATGGCAATGTGAAAAAAAGTGAAATTGTTGCAAATTTATTAAAAATAAAAAACCTGAAAAATCACATGTACAAAAGTATTCATTTGCTCAATACTTTGTTGATGCACCTTTGGCAGCGATTACAGCCTCAAGTCTTCTTATGAATGCCACAAGCTTGGCACACCTGTCTTTGGGAATTTTTGCCCATTCCTCTTTGCAGTACCTCTCAAGCTCTATCAGGTTAGATGGGAAGCGACGGTGTACAGCCGTTTTCAGATCTCTCCAGAGATGTTCAATAGGATATAGGTCTGGGCTCTGGCTGGGCCACTCAAGGACCTTCACCGAGTTGTTGTGAAGCCACTCCATTGATATTCTGGCGGTGTGCTTTGGGTCATTGTCGTGCCGGAAGATGAACCGTCGCTCCGATCTGAGGTCAAGAGCACTCTGAAGCAGGTTTTCATTCAGGGTGTCTCTGTACATTGCTGCATTCATCTTTCCCTCTATCCTGACTAGTCTTCCAGTTCCTGCTGCTGAAAAACATCCCCACAGCATGATGCTGCCACCACCATGCTTCACTGTAGGGATGGTATCAGCCTGGTGATGAGCGGTGCCTGGTTTTCTCCAAACATAACACCTGGCATTCACTCCACAGAGTTCAATTTTAGTCTCATCAGACCAGAGAATTTAGTTTCTTATGGTCTTCAGAGAGTCCTTCAGATGCATTTTGGCAAATTCCAGGCGGGGAGTGGCTTCCGTCTGGCCTCTCTACCATACAGGCCTGATTGGTGGATTCAGTGTTGCCAGATTGGAAATGTGAAAGTATCGTAGCAGAACCTCAAAATTATCATATTTGGAGGAAAATTATCGTACACTAGTCAAACGGAGAGTATACAGCTATTATCTAGACAAATAGTGTTTTGACACAACGTGCAAATTACCACAATAGGTAAAAAAAAACTAGGCGTACCTTAGTGGGAAGGTTCAAACTCCACCTCCGAGTCTCTGTCATCGAATAACTTTGTGTGTTGTCAGATGTTGAGGGATTCATTTTGCGGTACAAATTGGATGCCTACATGGAGCGCAACATAGTGCTGGTTGGCTTGAAAGCAGTGCACCCTCCCAAATTTTAACACACTAGTCTGAGGTGTGCACCACGAGCCCATCCAGAGGATCTGTAATGAGCCGATCTCGTGACTTTGTTTTGATGAGATTAACTTTGGAAAAACACGTTCACATGATGCATTTGAATTGGGAAAAACGAGAACATCAAGGGCAAACTCCCCTGTTCTTCTCACCTTCCTTTTCAGCACTACGTTTTAAAACTTCACTGCTTAAACGATTAACATCAACCTAAAAACGACTGAAGCACGGCTGCGTGCAGCCAGTGTTGCCAGATGCAAAAAATCTGGCAACACTGCACGCAGCAGGAACGTTAACTCGTGAGAGAGAGCCATTCTCCACGTTGACTGGCTGAGAAGATGTAACGTTAGATGAGATAGAAAACGTGTCTAACTCCACCTTCTCCTGTCACAGACAGTAGACACAAGATGCAGCTATCAATAACTATAGAAGCCCTAAGATTACAATGAAACTCATTTGAAATGCCATACATTTCTGAAATTATCCTACATTATAGGATTTTTTTCATTATTGATCGTACAGAGGTCGAAATTATCATACAAATACGATAATTATCGTACGTCTGGCAACCCTGGGTGGATTGCTGCACAGATGTTTGTCCTTCTGTAGGGTTCTCCTCTCTCCACAGAAGAACGCTGGAGCTCAGACAGAGTGACCATTGGGTTATTGATCACCTCCCTGACTAAGGCCCTTCTCCCCAGATCACTCAGCTCAAGCCCTGCTGAAATCCTAGGCTAAAATCTGTCGTCTGTGATCGTTGGTTTGACATGTTCACAGACAGCCGCTTAGTGCCCGTTGCAATCAGATTTTCCCTCCGATGAAGTTCTGGCAGTGTCAGAAGATTTCAGACACTTTCCTGCAGTGTTACAACAGCTGCGATGAGCGTCAACCCAAGAACCAATAGGAGTGCAGAATCTGATGGCGCAATCCATGCAACAATTCAAATGATCGCAGGGAAATTTCAAAACAGTTTTTTTTCTCTCTAGTTTTATTATTGAGTCACGTCGCGTGCAAAATTGCTGCTACAGATTGTTTACGTTCGCTGTGAGGAATCATTTCAGAACGCTGGATAGTGAAAGTGTCACGGGTGGATGACGTCAAACTCAGGGGGCATTTCCTTTCGTGTTTGGCGCGTCTTCATTTTCGATCAGTCTGACTTTATGACAGCTGAGATCTTACAGTGTGACATGGGAGCCATGTTCGTGCAGTCTGACATGCTACAATCGTTCAGGATTATAAAAAAAAAAAAAAAAAAAGAAAAATCGCACAGTGTAAGCCGGCCTTTAGATGGCCGGCCAGCTCTAGGAAGAGTTCTTCCACTTATGGATGATGGAGGCCACTGTGCTCATTTGAACATTTAGAGCAGCAGAAATTTTTCTGTAACCTTCCCCAGCCTTGTGCCCTGAGACAGTTCTGTCTGGAAGGTCTACAGACAATTCCTTTGTCTTCATACTTGGTTTGTGCTTTGACATGCACTGTCAACCCTGGGACCTTCTATAGACAGGTGTATGCCTTTTCAAATCATGTCCAATCAACTGAATTGACCACAGGTGGACTCCAATTAATCTGCTGAAACATCTCAAGAATGATCAGTGGAAACAGAATGTACCTGAACTCAATTTAGAGCTTCACGGCTAAAGCTGCAGTCACACTAGAGTTTGAGCTTGCGAAATTCTGTCGTACGGCGCTGCAAAAAAGGGCGGGATTAAACAAGATGATTAGACATTAAAAAAAGCGAGAGATTGCTCCATGTTTTAAATTTCTGTTCAGAGAGGTCATGTTTTGATCCTGGATTGGTCTCACGCAGTCAAGTGATGCGATTTCGCAGGTCAGAGTTCACCAAGCTTGAACTTTGCACTGCAGCGAAATGCGAAACTTGATGCATGACCCTGCATTTCCGGGAGTGGTGGAAAGAGTACTGAAAAATCATACTCAAGTAAAAGTACCATTACTTGCCTAAAAATGTAGTGCAAGTAGAGTAAAGGTATCTGCTGTAAATATTACTCAAAGTATGAATAAAAAGTAGCCCTTTTAAAAGTACTCATGAGTAGTGAGTATTACGCTGTGAAAAGCTGATGCATTTACATGTAATTTGTGCATCTGTGTGTAAACGTAACATTCTGTAGTGCATCTAGTGATTGTCCAGCAGGCACACAACGTCATAAGACCTTAATATTAGGTTAGATTTAGGTTGTAATGTCAGGAGACCAATATTCTATGTCTAGCCAGCATCTAAGGACAACGTTATTTTAATGTCCAATAATGACATCAAGTGACGTTGATATTTGGTTGATTTTAGGTTGTGTTGGAAAGTGACCAAAATCCAGCATTGAGCCAACATCTTAAACGAACATCATATTGACGTCAAATACTGACATTTATTCATCAGTTTTGGCAATCAAAATCCAACGTCTGATAGACGTCATATTGGTAACATTCACACAACGTCAAGCTGTAACATCATTAGACATTGATATTTGGTTGGTTTTAGGTTGGACATTGACGTTGGCCTGAGGTTGAATTCTGACATCAACCTGATTTTCATTTCCAAACAAAATGCAGCATCCTCATGATGTTAGGGTACAATATCTGACATCATGTTGGCATCTCATGCTGTCATCTCATCAGTGACATGCATCTAAACAGTCTCTGGGTCAATTTGTGGAAAGATTTTGGACATCTTCTTGGACACTTTTAATGCTTCCAAATAGTTTGCTGCAATTATAAATTACCCATGTCTTGAGGTTGTTCATTATGATGCGATTTATCTTCTATTTGCAATTTAATTAGACAGGAATCCCAGGACTGATTTTTTCTAAAATAAAGCAGTGACTGCAGGTTGAAGGAAAGTAGTGGAGTAAATGTACCAATACAGCACTAAAAATGTACTCAATTGAGAGTAAAAGTGCACATTTTTAAAACTACTTAGTAAATTACAATTCCTGAGAAAAACTACTTAATTACAGTCATTTGAGTATTTGTAATTTGTTACTTTACATTCACTGGTCTGATGCATTCACGTGCGTATGAAGTCTATGGGGAGAAAAGTCCAGTGTGACCGCAGCTAAAGGCTGTGAATACTTATGTACATGTGATTTTTCAGGTTTTTTTAAATTTGTAATAAATTTGCAACAATTTCAAAAAATCTCTTTTCACATTGTCATTATGGGGTATTGTGTGTAGAATGTTGAGGAAATAAATGAAATTAATCCAATTTGAAATAAGGCTTTAACATAAAGAAATGTGAGAAAAGCGCTATAAATACTTTCCGGATGCTCTGTAAACAAACTTATTTCAGATTTGTACAAATTAGATTTTGTTTTGTTTTATTTATTTATTTTATTAGCATAATTATGTCTCTTTTGTTTTACAAAACACGCACACAAACAAATGTACTGTTTGTTTTATCAGCAGTCAAGGATCATAAAAAAGGGGTGATAATTTCAGTTTTCACTTTGTAGTCACAAAACTCCAGAACTAAACTGACATTCATGCTTTTTGCCATGCATATACAAGATGTGCTGTTCAATTTTACAGTCTTTGAAGACTTACAAACCCTTCACATCCTTAATTGTTCCTGCCAGCTTTAATCAGTGGCATGTTTTCCTCTCACATACGCAATCTTTGCAGCGATAAGCCTGCAAATGCATAAGGATCTCTGAACATGTAACTGCATCGACAGAAGAACCAAGGAAAATTCCAGCGCTCTGAATTGATAAGGCGAGGGAAACAGAGAAGTGTTTGATGTGTGATCCTCATGTGAGAGGCTCATAGGCTGTGTTTAATCACATGGTGGACAGAGCACAGCTCTCTCTGCCAGAGGCTCTCGCTGTCTCGAAAGACATAATACAAATAATCATCCTTGTGATTATATCAGGATGTTTTTAAAGAGATGAGAAAAGCCAGCAAGAGCCAATACACTCATTCTTATTGTAAATTCTAATTATACACAATGAAATAAGGTGTAAAAGTCAACATTTTGTTCAATTTGAGAGTTCAGCCCTAGATTAAAATTCTGCCATCGTTTGCTCACTCTTAACTAGTTTTTTCTCCTTCTGTTGAACAAAAAAAGAAGATATTTTGAAGAATGTTGAAAAACATGTTACCATTGACTTCCTTAGTGTTCGTTTTTTTCTGCTATGGGAGTCTTTGATTTACAACATTCTTCAAAATATCTTCTTTTGTGTTCAACAAAAGAAAATAACTCTGCTTTGGAACACGTCAAGAGTGTGTAAACGAGTTTTAGGGTGAACTATATGGAGCTTAAAATATGCCAAAACAATTTGAATTGTGTTCATTTCATTAACAATTGCAATTTAATATATTGATTCATTCATTTTCCTTCGGCTTAGTCCCTTTATTTAACGGGTCGCCACAGCGGAATGAACCACCAACTATTCCAGAAAATGTTTTACAGAGTGGATGCTTTTTCAGCTGAAACCCACTACTGGGAATCATCCATACACACTTGAACTTCTGATTTTTTTTAGACTGCAGATTTCCAGTTTGGAAAAAATACAGTTTCAAGTTTTCAAGATGAAGGAATTCTAAACGTTCTTAGTGGTTAGCACTGTCGCCTCACAGCAAGAAGGTCACTGGTTCGATTCCTGGCTGGGTCAGTTGAATGAATGGAGTTTGCATGTTCTTCTGTGTTGATGTGGGTTCCCCCACAGTCCAAAGACATGCGCTATAGGTGAATTGAATAAACTAAATTCCCCTTCAAGAGTTCACACTTGGCTGATGATTGATTATAAAGCTTGCTTGGCATGCTGTCCCAGTAGAGAGCCCTGAGCTCATAAGATCCTTGAGCCGGGGGATCCCTCCCCAAGGCAAGAGGGGAGTTTGAGCTCAGGTAGATCTTGAGAACTCCCCTGCTGTAGAAGCTAATGAACAGATAGTAATTGCCCTTAGGAGATAACTGCATACTAGGTGCATGCCTATGGATTAGTCAATTCACTTAAGTTGCATGTTTTTGGACGGTGGGAGGAACCCGGGGATAGCCCACATGAGCACGGGGAGAACATATTAACTGCGCACAAATACCTTGACTGGCTTGGTAAGGACTAAAACCAGTGACGTTCTTGCTGTGAGGCAACAGTGCTAACCACTGGGCCACCGTGCCACCCATCTAGGAAAGGAGGAGAAGTAGAGGTGGATTCTTCAAAACGAAGATGGCTGTTATATGGAACTTACGGTGTTTATAGTGGCTTAGGAATTGTCTGATTGGTGAATCATAAATTGGATAATGCGGGACCAGCCACAAGCAATCATAAGCACGTGATCCTCTCGAAATTAGTGATACCGGTAAATATCCAGACAAAAAATTACCGGAACGACGGTAAATTTTAAAAACGCTGTTCAAACAGGGGCGACACAGTGGTGCAGTAGGTAGTGCTGTCGCCTCACAGCAAGAAGGTCGCTGGTTCAAGCCTCAGCTGGGTCAGTTGATGTTTCTGTGTGGAGTTTGCATGTTCTCCCTGCGTTCGCATGGGTTTCCTCTGGGTGCTCCGGTTTCCCCCACAGTCCAAAGACATGCGGTACAGGTGAATTGAGTAGGCTAAATTGTCCGTAGTGTATGAGTGTGAATGAGTGTGTGTGGATGTTTCCCAGAGATGGGTTGCAGCTGTGTAAAAACATGTGCTGGATAAGTTGGCGGTTCATTCCGCTGTGGCGATCCCAAATTAATAAAGGGATTAAGCCGAAAAGAAAATGAATGTTTTAACGGGTAAGAACGTTCAGAAATTTTTCCGGAAAAGAGCATTCACACATCCATTCCAAAATACCGGTAAATTCTGACATCACTAACCGGAAACGACATCTATACGGCTGCGCTTGTACTTGTAAACACAGAAGAGGTTGGGCTTTTGTTGATGGTACATAATACATGTGTGTAGATGTGTGTGTGTGTGTGTTGGCGCTCACCGGCTGCTTCAAGCTCTGTAAGGCAGAGCTAAACAAAGGTAAAGGTAAACAAACAGTGGTTTATCATTAGCATTGTATCGATAGTTTTTTCCACAGTTGCATTAAAAAGGAACATAGAAACGTTCTCTGACTGACATCTAGCAGCTAAAAGTGTCTGGAAAAATATTCAAAAGATTTTATTTTCATAAACAGCGTGGACGTGAATGTGTCTGAGTGTTCTGATTGGCTGGAGTAGACGTCTCACGTCAGCGTGTTCTAATCGTAAACGTGCTCTTTCCGGCAATTTTCCTTCTGTGTTCACACAGCGCAGCCTTCCGGCAAATTACCGGTAATGTTACAACTTCTCTTTCTGGAAAATTGCCGGAACAAATTTACCGGTATTTTCAAAAAGGGCCTGTCCACACATGATCCCTTTTCGGAAAATAGCCGGTAATTTTCCAGAAAGGTCCGTATGTGTGAAAGGGGCTAATAACAGATGACAGACTCTCTATAGTAACTGTCTGTTCGTTTTATTAAATGTCGATGATTTCTGAATCACATGACAGAATTCGTTATAGCTTCCATATTAATGCAAATCAGTATAAAAATAACATTCGCACACAACCTGAATCACAAGTGACTCCAAGCCATTTAAAAAGGCTCTGCACAAAGAAATGTGGTTACAGTCAATAAAAAGATCATGAAATAAAACATTAATGATGCAAGCAATCACAAACCGTAACAAAGGCACACAAGTACAAACCAACACACGGGCAAAATAAGATCGACGTAATCCGATAAGCCGATAAAATGAAATCCAATACCCTGTCTTTTCTCTTTATTAAACGCATTGTTTGCTTGATCCAAGGCATCTATTAATGAAGGACACGTTCACAATTTACTAGTGGCGTTTCTATAAGACACAATAACTAACTGAACAACTCGTGACTATGCCTTAGTTCCTTGTTTGTGCATAAATGTGGTAAACATGAGTTTAAAACCAATAAAATATTGACAGTAATGCTCTGTGAGAACACAAACCAACATGCGATATCAAAAAAACTGCACATATTTCAACAAAAGGCCTGTTATATTCATTACAAATCAACTTTAAGCTGCTTTGCACCAGTTTCGTGTTGAATAAAATCAAGCAGAATGTTGTTGCATTGCATTTTATGAACACCACAACAAATGTTTTTGGTAGAAGTCATCCGGTTTAAGATGAACGAAACGGTATGCATTGCTAGACTAATAATCATAGGCGTCAAATGAAAACCGATGTATACGCTACAGATGAATGCTCTTATATTTAATAATCTAATAAAGCAAAATTGGCCACGATAGCCAAATTCCAAAACATAATAAGAAATATAACATTAACTAGTATGACTGTGTGCTTGATTAAGGCGCGAGTAAAAGCAGAATGAGAATCCACAGCGTATTTGGCTCAGAGTCTCATCTAGAAAGCATCCCAGTCTTCAGTCGTGTTCACTAGAGGGCGACAGTGGGTTTTAGGCACACCTGATATTAGAATTGCATGCATTTCTCCTTATATTTGCATGATTCCGGCTCCTGTGGCATTTGACCGTATGTGTTATGACCTCATGTGCTCCTGTAGTACATCTACATCAACTTTAATGTCAGTATAAAGAGCAGCCAGATTTTCGTAGACGCAGTCAACCGTAACAATGTCCCGGCAGTCAAATGTAACGCGGAATCTCCTCATGGCGACTCTTGTTCGCACAGGAGAATGAATATGGCACAGTGTGTACTTTGAAGTCACCACGTTGTAAACTGTGGTTGGGTGAAGAGTCAAATCAGTAGGTCACCGGTAGGAAACGTGGACTTCGTTTATACGCTGCCTGAGATGAGACATGAACTCAAACATAGTGGCGGCCAGAGACTGGTGGATGAGGTAACGTGGGAGGCGACCCTGTAAAAAAAAAAAATAAAAAAAAATAAATAAATAAATGTACAATAACTATAAAATTATACGTTTAGTATAGACATTTTAATAAATAAATAATTTGTAGAATATTTTAGAATTTTTGTATTTTTTTAGCATGTTGCTAAGGACTTGCTAGGTGGTTTTTACCTAGAGTTGTGGTGAAAAAATTGTTAGAGAAATAGTTTCTGAGCTTAGTTTAACAGCATATGGCGCTCTAGGCTAGTTTTTAAACAACAGATGGCGCTCTAGGTTAGTTATTAATAGCATATGGCGCTCTAGGTTCGTTATTAATAGCATATGGCACTCTAGACTAGTTTTTGAACAACAGAGGGCGCTCTAGGCTAGTTTAAACAGCAGAGGGCGCTCTAGGCTAGTTTTTAAACAGCAGAGGGCGCTCTAGGCTAGTTTTTAAACAGCAGAGGGTGCTCTAGGCTAGTTTTTAAACAGCAGAGGGCGCTCTAGGCTAGTTTTTAAACAGCAGAGGGCGCTCTAGGCTAGTTTTTAAACAGCAGAGGGCGCTCTAGGCTAGTTTTTAAACAGCAGAGGGCGCTCTAGGCTAGTTTTTAAACAGCAGAGGGCGTTCTAGGCTAGTTTTTAAACAGCAGAGGGCGCTCTAGGCTAGTTTTTAAACAACAGGGGGTGCTCTAGGCTAGTTTTTAAACAGCAGAAGGTACTCTGGGCTAGTTTTTGAACAGCAGAGGGCGTTCTAGGCTAGTTATTAACAGCAGATGGTGCTTTAGACTAGTTTTTAAACAACAGAGTGCGCTTTAGGTTAGTTTTTAAATGGCAGGGGGTGCTCTAGGCTAGTTTTTAAACAGCATATGGCGCTCTAGGCTAGTTTTTAGACAGCAGATGGCGCTCTAGGCTAGTTTGACAGCAGATGACACTTAGGCTAGTTTTTTTTAAACAGCAGATGGCGCTGTAGGCTAGTTTTTTTTACAGAAGATGGCGCTGTGGGCTTGTTTTTAAACAGCAGATGGCACTTTAGGGTAGTTTTTAAACAGCAGATGGCACTTAAGGCTAGTTTTTAAACAGCAGATGGCACTTAAGGCAAGTTTTTAAACAGCAGATGGCGCTGTAGGCTAGTTTTTTAATAGCAGATGGCGCTGTAAGCTAGTTTTTTTTTTTTACAGAAGATGGCGCTGTGGGCTTGTTTTTAAACAGCAGATGGCACTTTAGACTAGTTTTTAAACAGCAGATGGCACTTAAGGCTAGTTTTTAAACAGCAGATGGCGCTGTAGGCTAGTTTTTTAATAGCAGATGGCGCTGTAAGCTAGTTTTTAACAAAAGATGGCATTCTAGACTGGTTTTTAAACAGCAGATGATGTTCTAGGCTAGTTTTTAACAGCTTTTTGTAAATCTCAGAATCAATGCAGAATTGATTTTAGAACAAATTTTCACCACAGCTCTGATTCTAAAAAAAAGGCTCTAGATGTGGTTCAATGTAGAATATTTCACAGACAAATCATAGTGTCAGTGACATTATAAACATACATATCAGTTTCTCCTCACTCCACAACAAATCCGTAATGCTTCAACAACATTCAGAACACAAAGAGTTACAAAACTGAAATTCTAGTGTCATTCACTATAAACTTTTTTCCAACGCATACAGACTTAAAGTGAAACTGAAACTAGTCACGTGTGAAATATTTACTTTATTTTTGCGTTTATTTTATTATACAGAATAAGCTGCTTTGTAAATACAAGTTGCAGCATGTTTCAAATGATAAAAACATGACTTATATTCTGGAAAATTCAGTATGTCTAATAGATTTCATCAGAGACTAAATTTTATCATCCATCAGCTGAATATCAGATCTGGATGATTTGCAGGAGCTGCACAATGATGTGAAAATAAAAAAATAAATAAAAATAAATAAAAAAAAACACACAAACAATGCACTTTGCATATTAAAAACCATTAATTATCAGGGCATTTAAATAATTTAAAAATGCACAAATAAGTGGTACTCTTGCTGATCTTACCTTAAGGTCTGTATTGAGAACCCAGATGAAGGTGCAAACTGAAGGATTACTGCTGGACTTCAACACCACAAATCCACCAGGACCGTTCTCTCCTCTGAAGCAGAGAGAGAGGGAGAATTAAAACAGCTCTTTATTACAAAATGACAAAACAGTCTTAATTTCTAAATTAAAACAATTATAAGAAATGCCTGAAAAGCCGTTCTCCTTCTAAAACAGAACAATGTTCCTTTGTTACACCATTTCAGTTCAAAAAAGACAAGACAAGATCTAATGAATATTTAGAACGTCAAATCAATTAAAAGTCTAGACATCACAACAGCAGATAACATAACATTTTGCCCAGACATCTGTTCAATCTTTTTCACACAGCTAATTTGGCTTGACTCAAAATAAACCCATTCATAATGTTTCTTCTTCACACAGAGAGATGCTGTATCCAAAATCGCCCCCTTTACCCTTAAATAGAGTTAGAAGCCATTTCTAGTGGTGTCTCAGACCATAGTGGACGTCATCAAGTGCACTCAATCAATCCTATAATACTAAGCAATTACAAGTCTATGGCTGCGTTCCAGTCCACTTTTAAACTCGCACTCAAAGTTTACATGGACATACCCTGGATTTCTTGATTTTGACCAATTTCATGTCCATTCCTATGTCCCAGAATGCAATGCGATTGTGAAATCACAACAGTGTAGTTGCTCAAAGGCATTACACGTAAACCAATTCAGACACTTGCGTAGCGTAATCAATGACATATCCGAGGGAATGAGATGGGAGGGAAGTTAGTGAGTGAATGACATTAAAAAAAATTGGACTGTAATACAGCCTAGAATCCATGTACACTTGCGGGCTAGAAAATACCCATAATGCACTGCGAGTGTTTGTGTGCCAAATTAATTTCCACATCTGACCACAAGATGGCATCTAAGTGCAATCCTAATGGTGTAAGTTACAAAATTATATATTATTTAATTTAAGTAACACTTGTAGGCATGACAGTAATCAAAATACTTTATTACTAACACGCTTATTTCACGCAGCCGCAGTTTTAAAATACGAAAGCGAGGCTGTGGTGGGAAGGAACCCGGAAGTATAAGATCAGCCCTGTAAACATTACAACAACATGCTGTGTACTATAAAC
This sequence comes from Danio kyathit, assembly GCA_903798195.1. Classification (NCBI taxonomy): domain Eukaryota; kingdom Metazoa; phylum Chordata; class Actinopteri; order Cypriniformes; family Danionidae; genus Danio; species Danio kyathit. The sequence goes on along the minus strand of LR812537.1, from coordinate 8,386,398 downwards.
CTCCAGCTGTTGCTGTGATTTCAAAACGCCGATATGGTGTAAACATCACTTTAATATCATTCAGTTCAGTTTATTTTAAACAGTTAAAAGCATATTAGGCATCAAACTACATGATAATCTCTTTAAGAGTGTCCTCCTAGGCTTCAGTTCATGACACCAGGTAAACACATTGGAGGCTTCCCTGCTTGCTTCAGCCTATGAAACCCGGTGAGGAATAAAACAATGCAGTCATCTGTAGCACACCGTCGTGTTGTCTGTAATAGTGTTGCCCCGGTACTGAAGTTTTAAAAATGTCCATTTCCCGCTAACATTTAAGCGCAGCTGAGCGCGTTCTTAAACACCCCTGATATGTCATAGTATTCACCGGTGCTCAACAGAAATGACTGTGATTGGCCGTGAAGGTCATCAGTTCACCACACTTCACTGAGTGCAAACACAGATGTACGAACAGTGGAGCGTTTTAAAGCCGCAAAGATCAGTCGAGTCATCAGCGGATTGCTCGTCTGTGTTTGCACTCGGTAAACAGCGGAGAAGTGCGGTGAATTGATGACCTCCACAGCCAATCACAGTCATTTCTGTTGAGCACTGGTGAATACTATTGCAAATCAGCGGTGTTGCGCTCAATAGTGCCTAAATTTTAGTGGGAAATTGACGATTTTTAGAAATTTCAGTAATGAAATTGAGTATCTTGACAGGTCCTAATATAGTAAAAGAATCAGTTCATTAACTTGAGTTTGATAAATGGCAGCTAAAACGTGTGCTTGGGAAAGAAAACGTTAGCTAACTAGTGCCATTTCCCTTAACTTAGCTAAAAAAAGAGGTCTGATATCCCTTTTTATTTTCACTATTCATTCAGAACGGACCTTCGGGTCACTCGGAAGACAGTGAAATGATAAATTTGTGTCACTTTCACTTCGCTGATAAGATATACAGCCAGGTACACAACATTCCTATGTGACTCGGGGTATACTTTTGGGTTTCTTCCCACCGCAGCCTCAATTTCGCTTTTCTAATGGCGGCCGCATGAAATCAGTCTATAGACAACTCGCTGAGTGTTAACAAAGTCTTTGAAACATCTTTGAAACACCTCTTGGGCATTCTGTTTGAATGGGGAAACATCAAATTCTTTAAAATTGCTTGCCAAGCTTATGATTAAATTTCATATTAGGAATCACCAACAAAATTAAACAACTGTCTCTAGTTTCATTTCTAAACGTTTGAATAACACAAAACCTGCAGAAACTCACGTCTGGCCCCCGGAGAATCCTCAGTCTATTGCGATTGATGATTGGCTCCTGTACTAGAAGGCGTGGCTTCATTCATCATATTGACCATTACACTTTTTCTCCATTTAAAACTATACGAGTGACTCGTCTGGTGTATTCTATAGTCCTTGGTGTTAAAGGGGAAATGAAGCACTTAATCAAGTTCACATTATTTAGTATATTTGATTTCACTTTTATTAAAATATTCTAAACTCAATTAATAAAACCATTTAGCAGAAAACAGCATGTTTTACTATAGATTTTAGACCTAGGGCACCACTATCTTGGAATATCGATGTGTCTGACGTCACGGGGTTGGTTCCGTTCCCTCAGCTGGACAAATACGGTGGAAGTAATGGACTGAACTCAGAGACTGTAAAGCCTAATTTAACCCAAGGCGTGAAGTTGTGGACGTGGAGCTGCTGCAAATACAAACATCAGATGTGTGTCTAATATAAATAATATATATATTTATTCTATTTTCCCGTTTTAATTATCGATCATTTGATGCGCTTTGGTCCACTCTCTGAATTACGCTGCCTGACTGGGATTCAACCATGGTTTCAACAAGGTCCGATACTGATGTAATGGGGGCCGGTACTTTCACTTTTTACTACTACCGCTGCTCACCTCTGCTCGTGTTCAAACTAAGATCGGCGCTGTTTTCCACATGGCAGGTTTTTTATGTCCTTTATACATGTTGAGAGATCGAGTTGATCGACTTGAAAAGGGAATAGGTCTTGACAATCCACAAAGATGTGACTTAGTAAAGCATGAAGTCATGTATTATTTTAATCGTTCCATTAGTCTGAATGTAAATCCCCTCGTCAGGGAGCGCTGGAGCAGCGTGAGAAAGTGGACCAAAGCGCATCAAACAAAAGGTATTAACAAAATAAAACACAACTTAAGACACTTAAATACTTGTATTTGTTGTATTGTTGGACTGCCCACACAGACGCAGTGCTAAGGAAGGCACAACAACGCCTCTTCTTCCTCAGGCGTCTCAGGAGGTTTGGAATGAGCCCCCACATCTTCCGCTCGTTCTACACCTGCACTGTGGAGAGCATCCTCACTGGCTGCATCACCACCTGGTACGGAAACAGCACCAGCAGCAATCGCAAAGGTCTACATAGGATCGTGCGTACTGCTGGACGTGTAGTAGGAGGTGGGCTTCCCTCCCTCCAGGACATCTATACCAGGAGGTGCATGAGGAAAGCCAAAAGAATCATCAGCGACTCCAGCCACCCAAGCCATAGACTTTTCTCTCTGCTACCCTCAGGCAGACGGTTCCGCAGCATCCGGTCACGCACCAGCCGACTGAAGGAAAGTTTCTTCCCTTAGACTATCAGGCTGATGAACACTTAACACACCCCACACAAACTCTTCCATACCCCACACTGCACACCATCAAGATGTAGCATGCACTGCACTTTAACAAATCCATACTTAAAACAATACTGCCTACGTATCGCTGTCAACATTGCCAATTTTACATCATCTTGTTTTTTGTGAGTATGTTGTTGTATACTGCACTGTCTGTATTTTGCACTGTCTGTATCTTGCACTGTCTGTATCCTGCACTGTCTGTATTTTGCACTGTCTGTATTTTTGCACTGTCTGTATTTCGCACTGTCGTTGTATTTACACTGTCTGTATTTTGCACTGTCTGGAGCCAGCACCTAAGCTTTTCACTCATCATAGCACACGTGCTGCTGATGATGTGACAATAAAAGTGATTTGATTTGATTTGCACCAGCTCTGCGATGCACGTCCACAACTTCATGCATTGGGTTAAATTGGGCTTTGCAGTCTCCGTGTTAACTCTGCTACTTGCATGGTTGAAACCCAGACAGGCAGTCAGGCAGCATAATACAAAGAGTGAACCAAAGCGCATCAAATGATCGGCAATTAAAAGGGAAACATAAAAATAGAGTAAATATATATATATTTATATTAGACACACATCTAATGCTTGTATTTGCAGCAGCTCCATGTCCACAACTTCATGCATTGTGTTAAATTAGGCTTTCCAGTCTCCGTGTTCAGTCCATTACTTCCACTGTATTTGTTCAGCTGAGGGAACGGAACCAACCCCGTGACGTCAGACACAGCAGCATTCCAAGATGGCGGCGCCCTAGGTCTAAAAGCTATAGTAAAACATGCCATTTTCTTCTAAATGGTTTCATTAATAGAGTTTGTTTAATATATTTTCATTAAAGTGAAAGTCAAGTTTGCATTATTTTGTAAATTTGTTTGAGTGCTTCATTTTCCCTTTAAATAACTATGACCAAGAAGTTTAAAATATAATCCTTTATAAACCAGTAAAGCACAAACACGACGTCATTCCTTCCAGTGCCCAAATTCACCCACTTGTTTCATTGACTCTTCAAGTAGACTATATTAGTGTAGGGAATAGTGAATGAGGGTATAGAGGGCGATTTCAGACACAGCAAGAGAGTTTCTTTTACAGCATGAACAAGTTTTGTATTTTGATTGGCTGAGAATGCGACAGACCTGACGTAGCGACTGTGGTGGGGTTTGGAGTTGTGATTGGTGGCCATTCCTGCAGAGATGTAGCAGTCTCGTCTGCGCTCTACCCGACGAACATTCACAAAGTCCCTGAACGTCGAGAAATGAAACACTTATTTTGAAGCTTTGCAATTCTCCATAACTAGTATAAACATTTACATGGCTACATATCAAGAGTATAGGCATTGTTTGGATCGATTCAAAAGGTCATCTCACCTGGGAGACACGACACCTCCAGCTGCTCCAGCAGACACATCATATGACACCATTGTGTTGTCATCAACCCTCTGTAAAATCTGTGGACGGAAATCAAAAGATTATGGACCCTTTTCACAAGACTGTTATGATGAATTTAACGAGCATTATCATCTTAAATACTTCAAAGTTTTTCATATTTAGATTTTTTAAAAACGTATGTACATTTATATGTATTTCTGTATGCAGTACATCATCTTTGCATTCAGTTACAAAAAACAAAACACAGCTTATGCGAGGCTATGGGGGCAGGACAGTAAATTTGATGTTGAATTTTTTTTTTCTTTTTCTGAAAGTCTCTAACACTATTGTTAAGTTTTTCTTTTATTATATCAGCATATTGGTTTGTAAAACAATTATTTGTTGTACTCTCTCATTCACTTCGACTTCTGCTGCTGAGAAACTCGGAAATGTGAAGAGTCCATTTGCAATCTCAAATCTATTCAACATGAGCACATATTTTGTTTTGTAACTTAACACTTTATTTAAAGGGATAGTTCACCCAAAAATGTTCTTTCAAGAAGATATTTTGAAAAATGCTGGTTGCTTCTGGCACCTATTGACTTCCATAGTAGAAAAAAATGACTATGGAAGTCAATGGGTGCCACCAACAAAGAAAGAAAAGAAAAAAAAAAAAAAAAACAACAAGCAAAGCTTTAAAACAGCATGAGGAGGAATAAATGACTCGGCTATTTTTATCTTTGGGTCACCTATCCTTTTTTTGTATAATTTGGTAGGATCAAACTACTGTATATTCCCTACATGCAAAGTCTTACATATGATGAAGGCCTGTTTGACAAATCTATTTAACTGTTCATTACACAATAAGTAAACAAAGTGTGTCTAAAGGTGAACTTGCCTCAAATATAAACTACCATTTGAGGTCAGTAAGAAGGTAAACTGATAAAAAGTGAGAGTACAGGCATTTACAGTGTTATAATAAAAAAATAAAATAAATAAAAACTCTTCTATTTTATTCATGATAAAACATTGCATTGATTCCACAACTTTATTAAGCAGGACAATGTTTTTACAACACTGATAATAATAATAATTTAAAAAAAAATGCTGTCTCTCTTGTTTGAAACAGCTTTACAGATAAATAATTTTAAATTTGGTTGTTAGGGGAGGAAATAGTTTATTTATTTATTTATTATTGATTTATTGCCACATCAGCAACTTATGGCTATTTCATGACAAGATGGATATACATAAAATATTACATTTTAAAAACAAATTCGTATTACAATAAAAAGATACTTATATATATAAATAAATAAAATTCACACAAAAATATATTCAAAGTTAAATATGATTTTTCAGTTCAATTTTTGATAAATAATTTAAGATTCTTCCTGGTGGTACCTTTTTAAAAATGTCCATCAAAGTACTCTCCTATTCAAACTTCCACATTCCAACAAAGCATGTTTGATAGTAAGAGCAGCCTGGCAGTGATTACATTTAGGTGGGTTTTCGTTATTGAGTAGATACAAATGAGTCAACCTAGAATGTCCAATTCGACATCTAGTATAGACAGTTTAATTATGTCTGGTCTCAAAATTATAAGTTGGGGAGGAAATAGTAAGCTGTTTTTAAACAATTTTTTAATACAAAGTTAGCATGATTTAACTAGCATGAATACTAGCAGATAACGTTGCTACCATGTTTTAAAACAAGGCATACATGCTTTATCTTTTGCAATGTTCTGGCACAAAACACGATGTAACCATGTTAAGCACAATTCTAGTATGAATAAAAGTTTGCAAACATGCTCTAGCACATTGCTAGCAGTAACTTACGTATTTTAAAAATTAACATTTTCATTGTTTCTAACATAGTTTAATATATTATTAGCATGTTTAACCATGTTGGCAGCCTAACTTTACATGTTAACATGCCTTAAGCAAGTGGCTAGGCTTTGCTTGTGATAAATGAAAATCTGTAGGTTTTGAACTGGGTTGAAGGAGGAAACATATGAGGAGTATATGAAGAGTTCAGATGCAAAAACCTCTAAATACCATCTGAAATTTTCCTCAAAAATTTACTTTTTTATCAGGCTCCTGTGTGTTGGTTCAGTAATTTCAATTTTATGGCAAATAATTTTTTCTTTTCAGGGTCTTTAAAATTAAATAACTTGACATAAAAATTGGAGTCTGAGAAAAATGCAAATTTTCTATGGAAATTTTTGACGGCACTTGGAGGTTTTTGCGTCTGAACTCTTCATATACTCTGTAAGAGTTTGTTTAAATGTTTTGATACCCTCAATTTAAGTCTACATGATTTGTTGTATTTTTGATTGTCCAGTTTGTGAAAAACTGGTCTGTCTGATCAGTTAGACTAGCATTCCATATAACAGCATTAAATAGGATTCAGAGTTTTTTGGTCATAGCTTAAAAAAAAGCTCTTGGATGCGGTGCAGTTACAAATCTGGCCTCAGAAGAAGCAGTAGAGTTGCAAACCAGTACGTTGGATTAATCGATGCATTTTTATTCGATGCTTATGTTTTTTTATTTTAAATTGCGCATTTGTGTTTTTTTTCTACTAAAACACACCTCCCATGAACATGTGTTACAGCTGTCATTGATTGAGGCGTCTGTGAGTGTGTGTACCTGACAAACAGACACGGTTCTGTTCCACTGCACCATCTTCTCTGGCTGTAAAATGACCTCCTGATACACCAGCTCTGCTGTGCATTGCAAAAGACCCTAAAACACACCAAACAGTGGTAAGAAGCAGATAACAAACACAAAAATGCTTATAATAGATCATTTATTATTATACAATACCTTTAAAATAAACGTTTTCCCATGAAACGGGATTTCAAGTGTATATACTGCATCACCAAGCTCCTAAAACATGAAACATTTTCCTATTATACGGATTACAAAAACCATAAACAAATAATTACCACTACTAATGAAAACATACATTGGTCTTCTCAAATTTCCAGTTTTCCTCTTGTGTCAGTATCTGTTCCACCACCGCCATGGCCTCCCGCCCCTGTCTTACAAATGCCTTTTCCTAAAAAACAAGTGATTGCACAGACTGATTCAATACAATTCAATTCAAGCTTATGTGTATAGCACTTTTCACAATAATCATCATTCCAAAGGGTGGACAGTATACACTCACCAGCCACTTTATTAGGTACACCTGTCCAACTGCTCGTTACCACAAATTTCTTATCAGCCAATCACATGGCAGAACATGGTCAAGACCATCTGCTGCAGTTCAAACCGAGCATCAGAATGGGGAAGAATGGTGATTTAAGTTACTTTGAACGTGGCATGGTTGTTGGTGCCAGACGGACTGATCTGAGTATTTCAGAAACTGCTGATCTACTGGGATTCATGCACAACCATCTCTAGGGTTTACAGAGAATGGTCCGAAAAAGAGAAAATATCCAGTGAGCAGCAGTTCTGTGGGCACAAATGCCTTGTTGATGGCAGAGGTCAGAGAATGGCCAGACTGTTTCAAGCTGATAGAAAGGCAACAGAAACTCAAATAACCACTTGTTACAACCAAAGTGTGCAAAAGAGCATCTCTGAACGCACAACACGTCCAACCTTGAGGCAGATGGGCTACAGCAGCAGAAAACCACACTGGGTGCCGCTCCTGTCAGCTAAGAACTAGCTAACAAGGCTACAATTCGCAAAAAACAAAATTGGACAATAAAAGATTGGAGAAACGTTGCCTGGTCTGATGAGTCTCGATTTCTGCTGCGACATTCGGATGGGTTAGAATTTGCCGTCAAAAACATGAAAGCATGGATCCATCCTGCCCTGCATCAATGGTTTAGGCTGGTGGTGGTGGTGTAATGGTGTGGGGAATATTTGCTTGGCACACTTTGGGCCCATTACTACCAATTGAGTAATGCTGACCATGTCCATCCCTTTATGACCACAGTGTACCCATCTTCTGATGGCTACTTCCAGCAGGATAACATGCAAATCATCTCAGACTAGTTTCTTGAACATGACAATGAGTTCACTGTAGTCAAATGGCCTCCACAGTCACCAAAACTCAATCCAATAGAGCACCTTTGGGATGTGGTGGAACTGGAGATTCGCATCATGGATGTGCAGCTGACAAATCTGCAGCAACTGCGTGATGCTATCATGTCAATATGGACCAAAATCTCTGAGGAATATTTCCAATACCTTGTTGAATCTACTAAAGACTGTGTACCTAATAAAGTGGCCGGTGAGTGTGTAAACATAGTTAACCTGCAGTTTTACAGTATAGAGCATGTAGTACTCATTAAAATGTGCCCATTTTCTGATTCCATGCAAACAGTAAAAAAAAAAACAAGCATTTCATTTTCATTTACTTGTTCTGTAACTGCTCTCCTGCCGAGACCCTCTTCATCAAGATCGTCCTCTGAACCTACAGGACAAATGCAAACGTTATGCACAAAATCAATACAGGCAGCAAGCTGCGCAGAATGAAAGTGAATGGCGTTACCTGCCAGGGACTCTGGTGGAGAGTAAAACTGTCCGTCAGACACGGCTCTAGGACAGATGAGAGGAGCCGGTTCACACGCCGCATTCACTGCCGCCAGATACACTGCAGATACGAGAAAAAAAAAGGCAGATCATCAATATAGATGAAGTGCTTTGAAATGTGTGTTTTTATTCAATGTTTGACAATCTCAACTGAAAAATAAAGACAGGGCAGGACACAGTAGCTCCTCCCCTTTTAAATAAAAACAACCAGTAGTGTTTTGTTTTGATCACAGCCAGAGAGAGTGGTCGAGCTCGAATGCATCAAATAAAAAGCAAATGAGAAACGTCTTGAAGGGGGCGGGCCAAGTCAGATACTAGAGCATTTGATTGGTTATGATGTGATAAGAAACTGTGAAAGTATGAGGTGACGTGAAATAAATGTTGATCCATTTAGGCGGAAGTGACACACTGCAGCTTTGGATGTTTTTATCGGTTTTATATCGAATTTTGTCACTTCTTTGAAGCACACTAGCTTATAGATATCCTTAAAAATAACAATACTGATACTAACATCTAAAAAAACTTCACAGAACCTTTAAGGACTTTCCCAAACCATCGGTGACGGTCTGAGTGTGCACCTCTAGAACAAAGCATAAGCAAGTTTCCCTCAGTAAATGTGACTTTATGTGACCACAGCACTATTAAAATGACATATCATAGAAAACAGGGTTTTTCCTTCCTCTTTTGGGAGCTTGCAATTTCTAGATGTGTTTTCCAGTCCGCCCACATTGAAAATAAAAAACACAGTCAGAGAGAGAGACATTTTTAAGTGTAAACAGCATAATTCTAACAGCCTAGAATGGTAATAAAAAGGTTAACAAAAACGATGGCACAGGAAACCATGACTAACATTACAGGCTGCCTTTAGGACAACAAAACAAAAACCTTAAGAGTGATAAGGAAAAACAGAACCTACTAACACAGTGTCTTAGCAACACACAATGCGACAAGATTCCAGAGACAAGCAATTTGGCTGTCTGCACCAAACACAACTTGACACGGCAGAAACATTTAAATACCAGCCACTGGACTCTCAACATAAATGCTTTTAATCTAATTAAAAGCATCATTTTAATCTAATTAGTGACTGATGTTAGTTTGCACTGAATCACTTTCATTTTCAAAGTGTCTGCTGGTTATTTTGTTTTCAAGATCTAAGGTGAACTATCTGCTGCTGCTTTCAGTAGTATGGCAATTAATGTCACGGAAAATGGCATTCAAACTCACATTGAGAGCATTTAACATTAGGGTTGGGCCGATAGACTATGCCATCTTCCATCGCCGATAGCCGATAGACATCACGATGCTGAGCCGGCATCACGATCCATCGCCCCACCCCCGTCGCAAACCCGCTGGTGAAAAATACACACTCAGGCCCCGTTTACACTAATACAGCTTACTTTTAAAATGGCATTTTAGAACAAAAATGACCCACGTCCACACTGGCGTTTCATCTAGCATTTCTGAACAGCCCTCCATCCACTGAAAACACACATCACGTGACCACACCCACACACACACACACACACACACACACACACACACACACAGCCACAGACACACACACTGTCATGCGCTCGTCTGAGCTCCAGAGAACAGTGTACGTCGGACAGTTTATCAAGGATGATAGTGGATCGCGTCTCACTATAGTTGTTAAACGTGATATTTAATTAATCTTGTCTCAATCCAGGACTTAATTTGTGCCGGAACACGCCGGATCCGGCACCTCATTTTACTGATCCCCCTCCTCAACCGCCCTCCTCCCCTGTCCACTGTTCATTTTCACTTTGTTCCGCGACTCCTCAACCCTCTTCACTTTCATCCGCGACACCTCGGCGCCGCTCACTTTTGTCCGCGAGCAACCCCCGCGCCGCTCAATTTCATCCGCGACACCCCTCTGCCATCCACCGCACCAAACAAATGACTGACACGGATCACTCTGCCTACTCATGCCAGAGTCCCGCGGAAAAAGTGATTAACAGGTGGTAATTTGTGTGTAACGTATCTTTATTTATTTATGATTTGGTTATGGGTAAAACAAAGACCAGGTAGATGAAACAGTAGGCTACAAATAATTAATTCAATATGAATTAATTAATTATTCATAAATAATTAATTCACCTCCGCCTATGAAGATGATGTCATCGTCCATCGCGATGTTTCACATTAGACATCGTACGATGCTAAATTGGACAACATCGCCCAAGCCTAACATTGAATAAAGCACATAATTTGTACCTGGGGTGAGCATTGAGTACAGTTACATGGATACCAATGTTCTGATTTTAAAACAATTAAGAGAATACAGAATTACGGTTCTACTATGTAAACAGAGGTTTTTGATGATTTTAATCTGACTAAAGTCATAATCGAACTAAACAGAAATCAATTTAATAATTGAAGGATCAAATCAAACTATTAAGAATCAAGCTACCGCTGTCGTCTGTTTGCACTGCATAGCATACAAATGAACTGCAGTTTAACTTGTCGCAAAAATAATAATGAAACATCCAAAATCACATATGCTGCCATGACTAACACGAACTGTTGTTCCGTAAAACGCCAGAGAAAACTAGCATCTAATGGTGGCGTAATAACGTTGATTGAAATATGTACTATAACATGTAAAACAGGACCATGAAATTCAAATACAACACATGCAAACACATTAATCATAATATTCAGGTTAAGGAAAATAATTTGATTACTGATGTCCATGTAAACATAGTCATTGTGATAATAGTATATGCTGTTCTGTTGCGCGTTGCCATCGTAAATAATTAAGACAAAAACTCTCTTTAACATGGAAAACATACGTTTTATTGTGTGACGTGTGTTGTTAAGACATGGCACAATGGTGTGTGTCCACCAAAGTGTTTTTGCGCACTAGACTGCTGGCGTTCTAAAAAACATGGTAGTCTTTTTGGAAACAACTTAAAAAATACACTTGCCTTGAGAAAAAAAAATGCTTCTGAACTTAACGCTGGACTTAAAATTCAAACTATCTCTTCATTTACAAATACGCAACATTTTGACTAAAACAGATGCTTCTTTGACTGAATTATTGATAAAGCACTTTGATCAACCATTTTCTACGACTCAGTGGTTAGCGCTGTCGCCTCAAAGCAAGAAAGTCACTGGTTCGGGTCCCGGCTAGGCCAGTTGGCATTTCTGTGTGGACTTTTCATGTTCTCCCGGTGTTGGTGTGGGTTTCCTCTGGGTGCTCCGGTTTCCCCCATAATCTAAAGACATGCGCTATAGGTGAATTGAATAAACTAAAATGGCCGTAGTGTATGTGTGTGTGTGTGTGAACGCGGGAGTGTATCGGTGTTTCCCTTAACTGGGTTGCAGCTGGAAGGGCATCCACTGCATAAAACATATGGAATAGTTGGTGTGTCATTCCTCTGCGGCGACCCCTGATAAATAAGGGAGGAAAATTAATAAATGAAAGAAATATTTCTGACCTCTCTCGTCCTCTGCTTCCTGCGTGAGCACTTTGAAATCCAGGAACCAGGTTTCCAGCCACGCCACCACAAACGAGGTGATGGGAAGAACATAACCAAAAGCATTCTGACTAAACAACTAAGAAAACAGAGAAAAATGGGAATCCTTGTGTTTCTATTATACAGCAATATAAGAATCCATATGAATAATTCTGAGAGCTGTGCAGGTGGATTATCTGAGAAATAAATACCGTGCCATTTTAATTAATAAATTGGGTAAGAAAACAACACTTGAAGGAGTATCTTACGTCTGACAAGATGACTTTGGCAATGAGGAAGGCTGTGGTCACTAGAGTAGTGATCTAAAAATAGGAGAGAACAATAAGATGATGGTCATATTTTAGTTTATGCCCCAATCCTAATTCTATTTTTGTGACCCCGCCCCTTCCCCTTGGCCCTTGAAACAGAGTGTGAAGGGCAAAATTTACCCCTAAGAAATGGGACAGCACTACAACACCTGTATACGTCATCATATGTCGTCGCGAGCTCTTGGTTCATATGAGATCGATGATGGAGACTGCTGTAGTGATTCCAGTTGTGTTTTTTTTTGCATCACGGTAAAACACAAACACAGTTAGGAATGTATTAAAACATGTGCTTGTTTGTTGTAAAAATTTGTAATAATGACAAAAAAAAATACTAATTTGTGCATCTCCTGATTTCCGGGTGCAGCCATGCTGCTGTTGTAGCTGGTGTATTCTGGGAAATTTTCTTACCCCTTGGTTTCGAGGGTGGTTCTGAAAAATCTGTTTCAAGGAGCCCTTCCCCTTAGCCCTACTCTTTATGCTAAAGAGAATTGGGACACCCCTACCCCTTCACGTGAAAACAAAATGAGGATTAGGGGTAAGGGGAAGGCCTAAGAGGTAGAATTGGGATTGGGCCTATATGTCAAAGTAAAATAGACTAAATTACATGAAAATTATTATAAATATGTATTGAAATATTACAATATTTAATGCAATGTAATCAACGGCGTTCGAGTTTTACTGTCATAGTTTAAAAAAATAAAATATATAAATAAATAAAAAACGCAAAATTTGGCCGTCTATAATCCATAATAATAACTCTTGTATTCTCGCAACATACTTTCAAATCTGACACTTGATGACACTAAAATACCCTGTCAGAAAAGTCTAGTGGCTGGGCATGAGCTTTTTACAGTGTCTGCTATCATTTTAATGGTGTTTTTGTGTGTTATACATAGATGAATATGGCCAGGGTGTAAAAGCACAGTACAGTTATGATCTTATTCCCACATTATATCGTTATGATAACATAATATCATTGTCCTCAGTGATTTCCTGAAGATAAATACCAAAAAAATAACACAACTGAAACAACTACAGTAGTCACGATCGTCGAGCTCATATAAAGCAAGAGATCACGATGACATATAATGACGTATGGAGGTGTTGTAGTGCTGTCCCATTTCTTAGGGGTAAATTTGAAGCCCTTACCCTTCACACTCTATTTTATGGGCCAAGGGGTAGGGGTAAAAAATTACTATAAATATGTACTGAAATGTTACAATATTTAATGCAATTTAATCATATTTCAACAAATCAGAATTTTATTCTTTTTTTTACTTCATATATCACATAAAATTAGTACATATAAATGAGTGCTTATTTAATAAAAAAATAATGTAATAAATAATAAAAACAAAATATAGTGAGATTTATATAGATCAAGGAGTTGGGTCATTCTTACCGCAATAACCCACCAGTGTCTCAGTCGAAATGCAGCATAACCAAGCTGCAAACACAGAAACCTAAACACAGCTAAAAGCTGAGTGAGAACAAGCAAATAAGGCAAAGAAAGATTATTTTTCAAACACTTCAAAATGTAAAAACAAACAAACATGAACTGATTTAACTAAGGATTCGTTACTGAGGATCATTAAAAGCCAAATATGTTTTGTCTTGTTTCATGTCAGGATTAGATTTTATATGTAAAAATGTACCTAAACTCACTGCAAGACAAACATTTCCTCTATAAAATCAATTGATGTCATGTGATAAAGATGGTGACGACAGGGACAGTAACTGTGAATCTCAATTTCTAACACCTCATGCTCTTTGAGCTTTAAATAAACACTCAAAAACTGGAACACGTTAATGATTAGCATTTTACACCGTTGAGTAAAGTTTGTGTTTGTTTACTCTTGTTAGACAGAATCGAATGACGATACAAACATATTGACATTATATCAAACTTAAAGTGAAGAGAATATATTAGCAAAACTCTAGCGGTTTCATTTGTTTTAATTAAGTCTCAGTAATGAATCATTTGCTTTGTGATACTTACAAAGATATCAAAGAAAGAGGACTTAAAGTTATAGTGAACAACCTCATTCTCAAGACTGTTCCATATACTCTTACTGATCTGAAAAAAAAAGACAAATGAGATTACAAGTCTTTAAAATGTTCATATCAGACATTTTAAATGCACATACATTTACTAGCTTATACATCAAATGCTACAAGTACATATAAAGGTTGAATGAAATTACTGTATTATACTCATTATATTTACATAACAGTATATTATTATTTACAAAAAATTGCAACAAAGCTAAATTTAAAAGCGATAATATAACCATATAAATAATGTATAATCATATTATAATTATTGTTATATTATTTATGCACGTACGCAAGAACATTTAAAACCATGTTATTACTTAAAAATAATTTAATAAATACTATAATAAAAATATATATCTAAATGTGGGGCTGGGTGATTTGGTCTAACATCACAATCTCAATGAATTGAACATTTTAACTTGACTGATTAATGAATGATTATTTTATTTATTTTAAATTAAATTTTTTTTTATTTATAGTTCACTGACAAGTTTTGTACAGTAAATATGCTCATATATTACAAGTGAGAGATTTTTGAATGAAGGGTGCATTACTTGATTTTAAAATTATTGAAGGAAACACTCACTATCTACTATTTTAATTTTTATTAAACATCAACGTTGAACAACTGAAATTAAACCACACATTGCCTAAAAAAAAAAGACTTTCTTATAAAAAAGTGAAAATAAATAACTTGCACTTTTGAAAACAAAATAAATTATTTAGAAATTTTTTCATATTAAAAGTAGAAAACAGGCAGTATCTCTTCTAAATTAAATAACTCTTGTACATCCTGTAAATAATAATTTAAACAGTGCATTTCTTGAATCTTCAGTAAACAAATATTTTAATGTGAATAATAATTTTATTGTAATGGAAAATATGTCGTCTCAAGACATTTGTGGCGCAGCTCCCAATAATCATTATTGCAGTGCAAACGTGTGAGATATAGTTACATTTTTTGAGAGGTGGACTGCTATGCGACCGCACGAAGGCTGCGCCGGATCAATTATAGGCTCTTAATGTCGATTTTGTTTAATCGCCCAGACCTAATCTAATGTTATTTAATTACATGCTAGAATATTATTTATTTATTTTATAAATATTTTTTATATATTATTTATTTATATTATTATTTGTTCATTCATTCATTCATTCATTTATATCTATCTATCTATCTATCTATCTATCTATCTATCTATCTACAGTATCTATCTATCTATCTATATATATATATATTATTTATATGGAAATCATTTATACAGTATATAACTGTATAAATAATGTCTAATCATATTGACAAAATACTGTGTGTGCGTGTTAAAAGATACAAAATTATTGGGGGAAAGTTAAATAATAAAAAATATTTAATAAATACTCTAATAAATATATCTAATGTTATATTTAATTACATGCTACAATATTATTTTTTTGTTTTATAAATATATTTTTAATTTATATTATTTATTCATTTGTATATTTTTTATATACTAATATATATATACCTTTATATATATATATATATATATATATATATATATATATATATATATATATATATATATATATATATATGACTACAAATTAGTGGGGAAAGTTAAAATATTAAAACAATTTTATTATTTATTAAATAATGTAATAAATACTATAATAAATATATCTAATGTTATATTTAAATAAGTGCTAGAACATTATTTATATTATTATTTATTCATTAATATATTTATTTATTTATAAAAACATATACATATATATATATGTATAATGTCTAATCATATTCACAAAATACTAATACATATTAGTGTTAAAGACACAAAATTAGTAGGGAAAAGAACATTAAAAGCTATTTTATTATTTAAAAATAATTTAATAAATACTATAAAAAATATATCTAATTTTATGTTTAAGTACATCCGTCAATATTTTTTATTTATTTTATAAATATATTTATATATATATTATTTAAATTATTATTTATTTATTCATATATTATTCATATATAAAAACATTTATACATAACTGTATAAATAATGTCTAATTACATTCACAAAATACTAATACATATAGATTATATAGATTTAAAACTATTTTATTATTTTAAAAAAAAATTATAAATTGTATAATAAATATATCTAATTTTATATTTTATTAGATGCTACAAAAAATACACATACACGTGCATGCACTTGTTAAACACTAAAAATACATTCACAATATGCAAATTATGCATAGCTCTGTTTCCACCAGAGGAAGTACAGAGGGACTGTACAATTTTACAAGTAACCGAATACAAAGTTAAAAGAGGAAGTACAAACTGCATCACACACACACACACACACACACACACACACACACACACACACACACACACACACACACACACACACACACAAATGATTAGAATTAAGCAAACGTCTTACATTTAATTCAATGATCCAGAGCAGAGTAATGAAGAGAAGATCAAATGTAACGAAGAGGCAGAAGGTCCGGCGTACATCCGAGAAGGCTTTCCTCTCTCCCGGGGGCAGCGGGGAATAATAAGGGAAGGGAAGGGAGAGGGATGCCTGGGAATATGAGGCGTTTAGAGAAGCAATGGCTGGAAGACTTCCACCCAACTCGCTGTAATCCACGCAGCTCGGCATTACTGCATGCAGCCCGAGCACATCCCTGAACAAAAGAAGAAGAAGAAATGTTATCTGAAACAAGATACTGCTGCCATTTTACTCAAGCATTGATCAAAGCAACAGGCTGAAGTACATGATCTAATCAAAGAGCATCTAAACACTTTTTGAGCTGGTCTTCAGTCAGTGTATGGAAAGATTTTATATGCATGCCAGGGTTCCCACGCTTCTTAAAAGTACTTGAATTTCAGACATATGAATTCAAGGCCTGGAAAGTACAAACATAGGTTCTTGAAAGTGCTTGAATTTAAAGTTTCAGATGTTATTTCAACAATTATACTGTGCTGCTTTCAAAAATGTAACAAAAAAAAGAGAAACTCTCAATTTAAAAACCTTAAACTGAAAATTTGTACAAAATAAATTGACAAATAATGTGCATTTATCAATATTTGAGAAGCCCACTAGAACATTACCAGTATTGACATGATGAGAAGCAGACATGCACATGGGTACAGTGGGCGGGGAGAAGCAGCTCATTTGCATTTAAAGCCACAGGCTACCTGAACTCAAGATGCCAAAATGGGCAGATTCTGAAGGCTATAATAAATTATCTGATGGGTATTTTGAGCTGAAACTTTACAGACACATTCTGGAGACACCAAAAGCTTATCTTACATCTTGTAAAAGGGGTTAAAAATGTGCCCTTTAAAAAAAGTATTTTTTTGTAAATTCTAAATAGTGAAATTATATTAGCAGCTAATGACTATCAACGTACAGCATTGTTTACACTCAGTTAAATAGAGCTAATGTTGATTAGCATACTTGCATGGGATTTCAGACTGAATATTCAAAGCAACGTAGCAAACAAAATAGGGATCGTGTCACCAGTTTTCGCTGTTAAAAAA
Source organism: Danio kyathit (assembly GCA_903798195.1). Classification (NCBI taxonomy): domain Eukaryota; kingdom Metazoa; phylum Chordata; class Actinopteri; order Cypriniformes; family Danionidae; genus Danio; species Danio kyathit. The sequence continues at coordinate 8,368,449 of LR812537.1, read as the reverse complement.
TGTGCGAATATAAAACCAACTTTACCTCAATCTACAAACTGTTTTACAAACTTTTTTTGTTTACAGACCTCAATGTATCGTCAGGAGTCACATGTATTAATTTAATTTTGCCCATATATGTTTTTTGGACTTTGCCTATCCATTAATTCACATTTTATTAATCATTAAAGACCCAGGCTTTAAACGAAAAGAAATAAACTATATTAGAGTATATTAAATTAACAGCAAATGTGCAAACTACCCATTTAGCATTGAATTGAATGAAATTGTTTAATATAATGTACGGTAAAACAAGTAAAAATGTTGGAATGGCAACTCTTCATTAATATATAACCTAATCTCTCATTGAGGTAAAGTTGGTTTATTATTCGCACATTCAGACTTTCTACTTAATAATATCATTTTAGAAAAGTATAATTTGCAAATTCTAAATAGGGAAATTATATTAGCAGCCAATGACTATCAAAGTACAGTATTGTTAATGTTGCTAATGTTGTTTTGAAGTCATATTTATATGTGATTCAGACCGAATATGCAAAGTTCCATGGTAAACAATATAGGGAGTATGTCAGTGAACAAATGTGTGAATATAAAACCAGCTTTACCTTAGTAAAGTAGCGTGGTAAACAATATAGGGTCCGTGTCACAAGTTTTCGCTGTACAAAAATGAACGAACGTGCGAATATAAAACCAACTTTTCCTTAATCATTATTTACAACATTACTACTGTAAATTTAATCTACAAACCGTCCTGAATGAGTTCACAATAGTCCGGAGTACAAGTCTTTTTGTTAACACACATCAATGTTTCGTCAGGAGGAGTCACGTGTATTAATTTAATTTTGCCCATATACGTTTTTGGACTCTACATGTTCATTAATTTACATTTTATGCGTCATTAAAGACCCAGGCTTTAAACGTAAAGAAATAAACTATATTAGAGTAGAACAGCAAATTAGCAAACTACCCATTTAGTCTTTCTCCTTAATAATATCATTTCAGAGAAAGTATTATTTGCAAATTCTAAATAATCATATTAGCAGCCAATGACTATCAAAGTACAACACTGTTTAAAGTCAATTCAATAGTGCTAATGTTGTTTTGAAGTCATACTTGCATGCGATTTCAGACTGAATATTCAAAGTAGCACAGTAAACAAACAATATAGGGTCAAGTTTTCGCTGTTCAAAAATGAATGAACGTGCGAATATAAAACCAACTTTACCTCAATCCTTATTTACAACATTACTACTGCGACTTTAATCTACAAACTGTCATGAATGAGTTTACAATACAGTAGTTTGGAGTACAAGCTTTTTGTTAACACACATCAATGTGTCATCAGGAGTCAAGTGTATTAATTTAGTTAAGCCGGTATTTGTTTTTGGATTCTGCGTGTCCATTGATTTGCATTTTATGAGTCAGTAAAGACCCAGGTGTTAAACGGAAAGAAATAAACTATATTAGAGTAGATTAAATTAACAGCAAATTCCAATTTAGCATTAAATTAAATTTTTAAATATATTGTTTACGGTAAAACAAGTGAAAATGTTGGAATGGCTCATTGAGGTAATCTCTAACTGAGGTAAAGTTGGTTCTATATTGGCACGCTCAGACTTTCTCCTTAATAATATCATTTCAGAATTTTCTTTTTGTAAATTCTAAATTGGGAAATAATATTAGCAGCCAATGACTATCAAAGTACAACACGGTTTACAGTCAATTAACTAGTGCTAATGTTGATTTGAAGTCGATTTCAGACTAAATATTCAAAGTAGCGTGCTAAACAATATAGAGTCCGTGTCAAGTTTTTGCTGTTCAAAAATGAATGAACGTGCAAATAAAATCAATCATTATTTACAACATTATTACTGTAAATTTAATCTACAAATCATCCCGAATGAGTTCACAATACAGTAGTTTGGAGCACAAGCTTTTTGTTAACACACCTAAATGTATCGTCAGGAGTCAAGTGTATTAATTTAATCTTGCCTGTATATGTTTTTTGGACCCTGAGTCTGAGTGGCCATTGATTTGCATTTTATGAGTCATTAAAGACCCAGCTTTAAACGGATTCTCAAAGTGAAGTTTAATTTTAAACTAATTTCGAGAAGAGCACGTGCTCATGATTGACCCAGCTGGCCCACATTAGCTAATCATGATCTTCCAATCAAAGCACCCCAAGTCACTCTATATATATTCTTATTTCCTCTCTACAACTATCTTCATCTGGAAGAAACCTCCCTCCTCCCCTTCTTCCACCTTTATCCAGAATGGGCGGCACGGTGGCCCAGTGACTAGCACTGTTGCCTCACAGCAAGAATACCAATGGCGTCAGGTCCTTGCTGGGTAATCTGGTATTTCTGTGCGGAGTTTGCATATTCTCCCCGTGTCCGCGTGGGTTTTCCCCGGGTTCCTCCCACCGGCCAAATATGCTCCTATAATAAGCCTAAATCTTTTTCTAATGTCTTACTCTCAAGAAGTTCACCTTGGCCTCAGCAGCGGGGGAGTTTGAGATCGACCTGAGCTCAATTTCCCCTCGCCATGTGAAAGGGGGGAGCCCTGGGCCCGAGGATCCCTTGAGCCCAGGGCTCTCTCCCGGGACAGCATGCCAAACAAGCTATGTGATGAATCATGAGCTTAGTGTGAACTCTTGAACTACCCATTTAGCATTAAATTAAATTTGAAAAATATATAATGTTTGCGGTAAAACAAGTGAAAATGTTGGAATGGCTTATTGAGGTAATCTCTTATTTGAGTTAAAGTTGGTTCTATATTCACACATTATTTTCAAATTCTAAATAGGGAAATCATATTAGCAGCCAATGACGATCAACATACAGCACTGTTTACAGTCAGTTAAATAGTGCTAATGTTCATTTGAAGTCATATGTACATGCTAATTCAGACCCAATATTCAAATTAGCATGGTAAACAATATAGGGAGCGTTAAAATGAACGAATAGGCGAATATAAAACCAACTTTACCTCAACTCATCTCTACCATATACATATGAACTGCAAATTATGACAGCAGTTAAAGGCCCTTTTTAAGTTAAGCGAACAATGAATGAATATTAATGAAAAGTTAATGAATTGATTAATAATGTAATGTAATATAATAACCAAAGAACGTAGGAAAAGCTGTTCCTGTATATTGGGTAATGCGAATAGAAAACAAGCTTTAAAACAACACATTTCGCTTTATAAAAACCGTCTTGAACAAACAACCATTCATTGACAGCTACTTGACATTCACAAACTACCTCATTAATATTGATGAGTATATTTGTCCACTTAGCACGGATATCGAAACATAAACATGCTTGTAGCTAAAACTTAAGCACTTACTGCTCTCTAAACCAACACGTTGGATGGGTGACAGATGAGATAAGTTGCTTAAAAGTTGGTAATAAGCACCAAAACCGCTGGAAGCCGAAAAAATCAACAGTGAGACTCAAAGCGAAGCCGAAACTTACCAGAATCAGCGCATCACTCTCAGTATCAGCCTTCTGATCTTCCGCAATAACAACCGGATGTTGGAAAGCGTCACTTCCACCAGCTGATCGGCGCCAGTTCAGGTTGAAAAATGAAGCGATAAAATTAACCACGTGATTTATATATTGTTTAAAATGTCATTCCATCATAAATCTAAATGAATTAATCAGTTCTAGCTGAAACAGATTGAAAAGATTTAAAAATGGCGCCAGTTTTCTTTTTGGCTTCAAAACGATTGCGTTTTGTTTGGAAAAGGAAAACAAACAACTAACTTAATCTCCTGATAACCAATTATTTAATGTGTTGTTGATGATAAATTGCTGTTGATATTGTAAAAATAATTATTAATGTTTAAAAAGAACAAAGAAAAGAGCATTTAGTTTTAGGTATCAATTCCAAAGATCAGCCTAGCTACTGGCTTATTACCTGCTTAATATTAAAATATTGGCTGTTTATTTTAAAGTATGATCAAATTCCACATCCTTACCCAATGTTTAAACTACCTGAACTATTAGTAAGCTGCAAATTAGTACTTTATTGAGGTAAAATCATAGTTAATAGTTTGTTGATAGCGAGAATTGTTCCTTAAAATAAAATGTGCTCAAATTTGAGTTGTTTATGATGAGCATTTTCACTAATCTTAGGTCAATGTGTTCATAAGCTTGACAAAAAAATGTATTGGTTAGTGCTCAGAGCTGTGAAGAAAATGTGAAAAAGATTCTGAATCTGAAGCAATCCACACAGATTGAAATATAACACATTCACACGTTTCTTTCACTTCGACTTCAGTCATGTTGTAATATATTCACTGTCCGGCAGCATTTTAAGCTTATCTTAAATTATTGGGGCCTTGTTTTGCAACCTTGATGATGAATAAACATTAAGCTGAAAAAAAATATGATATTTGTGGTTTCATTTTATTTGAGAAAGGAAAAAATGAAGTTAATCTCCTAATAACCAATTTCTTAATGTATTGTTGATTATTGCAATTGATATTGTAACAATAATTATCAATTTGGTGTAATAGAATGAATTGAAAAACATTTAGTTTTAGGGATCAATTCCAAAGTTTAGCCTAACTACTAGCTTATTACCTGCTTATTATTAAGATATTGGCTGTTTATTTTAAAGCATAATCATATTCCACATCCCTACCCAATATTTAAACTACCTGAACTATTAATAATGAGCAAATTAGTACTTTATTGTGGTAAAAGGTATTTTGATAGCGAGAATTGTACCTTAAAATAAAGTGTGATCAATTTTTAGTGGTGTATGATAAGCATTTTCGCTAATCTAAGGCCAATGTGTTCATAAACTCAACAAATACTGATTGGTTAATGCTCAGAACAAGAAGAAACATGGGAAAAAGATTCTGAATCTGAAGCAATCCACACACAACGAAAGACAACACCAAGAATACACACATTTCTTTCACTTTCACATTCGACTTCAGTCATGTTGTAATATATTCACTGTCCAGCAGCATTTGAAGCTTATCTTGAATTATTGGGGTCTTGTTTTCCAACATTGATGATGAAAAGACATTAATTTAATAAAAAAAATAGATATTTGTGTCTCTCAGTAAGGATTTTAATTAAAGTGTAGCTTTCATTTTAAATCACAACAACATTGGGGGCAGTTTTGGGTAAGATACTGCTAAAACTTATTTAATTCGTACTAATTACATTATTAAAACAGTTTTTAACTAATGACTTTGTCAGACAAGTTATTTAGTTAGTCAATAAAACAATAAAAATGGGGGCAACGCAGTGGCGCAGTAGGTAGTGCTGTTGCCTCACAGCAAGAATGTCGCTGGGTCGCAGGTTCGAACCTCGGCTGGGCTGGGTCAGTTGGCGTTTCTGTGTGGAGTTTGCATGTTCTCCCTGCGTTTGCGTGGGTTTCCTCCGGGTGCTCCGGTTTCCCCCACAGACCAAAGACATGCAGTACAGGTGAATTGGGTAAGCTAAATTGTCCATAGTGTATGAGTGTGAATGTGTGTGTGGAAGTTCCCAGAGATGGGTTGCGGCTGAAAGGGCATCCGCTGCGTAAAATCGTGCTGGATAAGTTGGCGGTTCATTCCGCTGTGGCGACCCCGCAAGGGACAAAGCCGACAAGAAAATGAATGAATGAATGAACAATAAAAATGTAAATAAAACAATAAAAATGTAACTTTTAATTCTTTAAATTATAGCCATATTCAGTCATTCATTCAATTTAAGGACTGTAGATCGATGGTGAATTACACACACATCACATGATCTACACACACACACTATCGAGCTACAAGTCATGTCATGCACCTCACACACAACTGTTCTGTCACGGTACGATGTGTAGTGCAGAGAGTAAAAAAAAGGGCAGATCTAAATGCAGCATTGAAAACATTTAATGAAAAACTATAACAAAACAAAACAGAACTAAAACAAGGCAAGACAAATCAGGACAACAGACAGGGGAACACAAACTGAAATATATAGTTCTCATACTCAGTCCTTGGCAATCCTCCGGCTGTGTGTGTGTGTGATCAATGGCGATCTGAAACAGCTGTGTGCGAGGTGCATGACAGGAGTTGTAGTTCGATAATGTGCATGTAGTTCATGCGATGTGTGTGTGGTTCACCAGCGATACAGTCTTTAGATTGCTGGTGATTAACGGTTGAATTTATATACAGTATTTAAGGCAAGAATATTATAACACTATAAACTGCTTTTTATATTACACTATAATATTACACTGTAAAAAATGCTGGGTTACACACAATTGATTTGTGTTGAGACAACAGGACGGAAATAAATTAACTTATTAGATTTTTTTATAAATTTAAGTGGATTGAACAAAACAATTAAGATTTCCCCCAAAAAAACCTCAAGAATTGTGTTTCAGCTCATTTTAAATATGTAGTTTAAACAAACCGTCACCTTAGAATAATAAGGTTCTATCTGCGTTCTAAATGATTTTGAGATATTGAGCTTCAAATTTTTTACATTCCATAGCAAACAACATAATATTATATATATAATTGTATAACAGTTCTCTTTCATACATTAACATGACTGAGACCCTAAGGGTTCTCTAAATGTAAATTATCAAAGTTCTCTTACATTTGCAAATTGGAGTAAAAAAAAAACGGTAAATGCAGATGGAACCTTCTAATTCTGAAAAGTCATTTTCCACTTGGAATTATAAGTTTCTATCTGGCAGGTCATTTATTGGTCACACTTTATTTTGATGGTCTGTTTGTTGAATTTAAGTTACATTGCAACTAATTATCATTAGATTATAAGTAGACTGTTAGGTTGGGGTTAGGGTTGGGGTTGGGGTTAGGGTTAGTGTAAGTTGACATGTACTTGCAAAGTTTCTTATAGTCAGTTAAATGTCTGTTGAAGGACTGTTAAATGTCAGTATCAACAGATATTAAGCAGACAGTCTACTAATACTCAAATGGACCATCAAAATAAAGTGTTACCCATTTATTGAAGCATTACTTTTCAAGAAATACAATTAAAAAATATATAAATGGGTGTTGTAACAATATGTTGATGCTTGAGAAAGTTAAATGTTTGCTTTCTATAACATTTATTTCATGTTTTAGGATGAATATTTTTTCTTGTTCAAATTAAGCATACAAGGCTGTGCTAAATATATTTTTTTTCCAGTGCAGATGTTAATTTTATCTAATTAATATGTTAATATTTATTACATTTTATGCTTTATATGAATTATTGAATTATATTTATTGAATTATATGCCCCTTATTGAAGTATTTGCCCTTCATAGCTTAATATTAAATTTAAAGACTTTAAAAGAAACAGACGATGACCAAATGAGTTTAATAAACACTGAAGTGTTTCACTGACTATATGTAAACAAATTAATAAATTTCACATTTAATATATAATCTTTTTAATATTCATTTATTTTTCAACAATGTAAAATGTAACATTTCATCTCAATGTCAGCGACGCGGTGGCGCAGTGGGTAGCACGATCGCCTCACAGTAAGAAAGTCGCTGGTTCGAGCCTCAGCTGAGTCAGTTGGCATTTCTGTGTGAAGTTTGCATGTTCCCCCCGTGTTGGTGTGGGTTTCCTCCGGTTTCCCCCACACAAGTCCAAAGACATGTGGTATAGGTGAATTGGGTAAGCTAAAATTGGCCATAGTGTATGTGTGTGATTGTGTATGGGTGTTTCCCAGTGACGGGTTGCAGCTGGAAGGGCATCCGCTGTGTGAAAACATATGCTTGATAAGTTGGCGGTTCATTCCGCTGTGGTGACCTCAAATTACTAAAGGTACTAAGCTGAAAAGAAAATGAATGAATGAATGAATCTTAATGTCAAGAAATGCTTCTAAATCATCACATTTACACACATCTCAATGTTGTGTGGTGCGGCATTATTTAGCCGACTGTGATTTTGTCTTTCTAGTGTTTCCCACTGTCAATGGAGCAGTCCGGCGAAACGTCAAAGAAAGCTGATCCTGATTGGTTCTCGTGCGTGCATTAAAAATGCTGATTGGCTCACAGAAAGAACCTTATAGAGCCAAGCTAGAGTTCGACTTTTTATCTAAAAAACAAAAAAAGGTTTTATCTACAAAGTCTTAAAATGTAAACAACTTATAAAAAAAACATCATATAATGTAAATAAGTTGTCATTTAATAAGAATATGTGAATAACTAAATTTTGACAAAAATGTCAGATAAAACCTTATAATTCTAAGACAACGAAACAGCAAACGTCATTTTGTTTAGTGTACCTTAAAATGAAAAGAAGTCCCCTACTTTACTTTTCAGATAATTTTTTTTATAGTATTACTTGTTATTTACTGTAATTAACAACTTTGCAATTAATTTCTCCCAATACCGGGGTGGTGTTTATCATTAATAAATCATATTAAATATATTACCGGTTTGATCTGGTTTTAAAATGTTCCACTGTTAGTGATACTAAAGCATCTGCATTCATTGTTAAGCCATAATGCTATAAGCTTTCATTTCCTCTTTTCCTGTAAATCAACATTAAATTCTGATACTGTCAGAAATCACGACTATTAAGAAATCATGATCTGTTAAGCCACAGTGGGAAACACATGTAGACACAGACTGAGAGTTTTCAAACCCTTCAGTTAAAGCAGAAGCTGGAAATACAGATCTTCCACTAAAATATGGAGCAGCTCTTGTGGGAATCAAAGCCAAAATCAGTTTCAGCCCAGATTCTGAAAGCATCAAAGGCATACTGAAGATATGGGATAGTGCCCCCATCTGTTTACATCAGAAATGGGATGTTTTTGCCAAAACTGTCCTTGAACGCTTGCCTTGGTGGAATTAAGCTGAAAATATGCTAAATTTATATATGTTTTTTATCATTTGCAACGATCAAAGAAAAATCATATTGATTTTCAATTGCATTTCGAATTTCTATTGCATTTTACATTTTTGAATAATTTGCCTAATAATTTTGACTTCGACTATATACACTCATCGGCCACTTTATTAGGTACACCTGTCCAACTGTTCGTTAACGCAAACTTCTAATCAGCCAATCACATGGCAGCATCTCAATGCATTTAGGCATGTAGACATGGTCAAGACGATCTGCTGCAGTTCAAACAGAGCATCAGAATGGGGAAGAAAGGGGATTTAAGTGACTTTGAACCTGGCATGGTTGTTGGTGCCAGACAGTCTGGTCTGAGTATTTCAGAAACTGCTGATCTACTGCGATTTTCACGCACAACCATCTCTAGGGTTTACAGAGAATGGTTCGAAAAAGAGAAAATATCCAGTGAGTGGCAATGCAGAACAGCATCTCTGAACGCACAACATGTCCAACCTTGAGGCAGATGGGCTACAGCAGCAAAACACCACACCGGGTGCCGCTGCTGTCAGCTAAGAACAGGAAACTGAGTCTACAATTCGCATAGACTCACCAAAATTGGACAATAGAAGATTGGAAAAATGTTGCCTTGTCTGATGAGTCTCGATTTCTGAGACAATGAGTTCACTGTACTCAAATGGCCTCCACAGTCACCAGAACTCACCTTTGGGATGTGGTGGAACGGGCATCATGGATGGCATCATGGAAGTTCTGAAGGCAAAAGCAGGTCCAACCCGGTACTAGTAATGTGTACCTAATAAAGTGGGCGGTGAGTGTATACATAAATTAATTTTTTAATTTAAGTGTATATGGATAAGTAAATTTTGTTGATTATGCTGAAATGTATTTTGCTTGAAGAATTGTTTTAATTGTATGATATTCTTTAAAGATAAAACATTTATTTGAAGATTTGCAATGACAGAACAGTGATATAGGTGTCTCATGTCATCATATACAATACTGCAGCCATCTATTATACAATCGGCGATTGGCTAGTAATTCAAGTATTTTGTAAAGGGTAAGATTAACAAAACAAAAATAAATAAATAAAAAGATTTTTATTATACATACTCCAAAAACTGCCATAGAGGATTGCAGATTCCAGTCGCAAGTCATAAGTCAGTTTTTTTTAAGGGTAAGAAAATCTAATTCATCAACATATTGACAGAAGTAGTATTAGGAGAGGACCACAACAAAATAATTCATTTTCTTGTTAGAAAAGTATAAAGGTGTAACAGAGACTAGTCCAAGACTACACTACCTGACAAAAGTCTTGTCGCTTTAGGAACAACAAATAATAACTTGACTTCTAGTTGATCATTTGGTATCAGAAGTGGCTTATATGAAAGGCGAAGGCCTTTAATCATGCCTTGATTTTTAATTAGGACAGTAACGTCTGACTTTGCTTAGACAAAAGTCTTGTCACTTAACAGAAATAAAATACAGTATAGAATATAAAGTCATGGTGCAGTGGAGAAAGAATTAATATTGTGTGTGACTCCCATGAGCTTGGAGGACTGCATCCGTACATCTCTGCAGTGACACAAATCACTTATTAATAAAGTCATCTGGAATGGCAAAGAAAGCGTTCTTGCATGACTCCCAGAGTTCATCAAGATTCTTTGGATTAATCTTCAATGCCCCTCCTTCATCTTACCCCAGACATGCTCAATAATGTTCATATCTGGTGACTGGGCTGGCCAATCCTGGAGCACCTTGACTTTTTTTGCTTTCAGGAACTTTGATGTAGAGGCCGAAGTATGAGAAGGAGGGCTATATCCTGCTGAAGAATTTGCCCTCTCCTGTGGTTTGTAATGTAATGGGCAGCACAAATGCCTTGATATCTCAGGCTGCTGATGTTGCCATCCACTTTGCAGATCTTTTGCACGCCCCATACCGAATGTAACCCCAAACCATGAATTTACCTTCACCAAACTTGACTAATTTCTGTGAGAATCTTGGGTCCATGTGGGTTCCGGTAGGTCTTCTGCAGTATTTGTGATGATTGGGATGCAGTTCAACAGATGATTCATCTGAAAAATCGACCTTCTGCCACTTTTCCAAATGATCAACTAGAAGTCAAGTTATTATTTGTTGCTCTTATAACTGGGATTGACGACAAGACTTTTGTCAGGTAGTATGAGGTGTAGACCAGAAGATAAATAACTGGACATAGGGCAAAAGGCTCACCAATAATCTTCTAAACTAATTTGTGGATTTAAAGCATTTAAAAATGATGTCAAATGGCAGCAATAATTGATGCACATAAATAAAAGAGATAACACTGTAGTTCAATGAAAATACATTTATTGATACAGGGACTGTAACCTAAATCACCTCCATAGTACCTGTGGATGCATTTACTTATTTGGTAATTTTTTTATTATTGTACATCAATCAAAAATCAACAACATGTTCCTGCATGAGCTTCGGAGGATTATATATATACTGTATACACATACAAATATGATTATATTCAATATAAAGCAGTTACAGTTTCTTAAAAAAAGCAATACGTGGCTGTAGGATTCTCATATTAATCAATAGTTTTTAAAAATAGTTCAACATTTTCCCTTAAAAGACTTCTGCTAAGGAAGTAACTAAAAACTAAAGGTAAGTAATAAGTTATTCAGCTACTATTAACGCGAGTTGTTTACTACAGTAAATCGACTGAAATGATATACTCGTTTCTGATATCTCTGTCACCCCCGAGGCACTGAATTTGGACTTGTTGTTATCTGTAACCAAATACAGCAATATCAAGAAATGCAAATTCCATCCAGTATGCGAATGTGATGTTTATAGCAGCTTTGATCACAATGTGATGGACAAAACACAAATTAATCACAAAGACAAGATTGTATGAATGAGATATTTACAATGATGAGGTTTTTCCACCCAGCGAAAAAGTGGATTTACAGACATAAAGCCAAATACTACGACTGTTCATGTGATCTTGAAATGGCTTATATGCTGTATATATACAGTTGATATATATATATATTGCTTAAGGGGGCTAATAATATTGACCTTAAAATGTTTTTTTTAAAAATGTAAAACTGCTTTTATTCTAGCCGAAATAAAACAAATAAGACTTTCTCCAGAAGAAAAAATCTTATAGGAAATACTGTGAAAATTTCCTTGCTCTGTAAATAAAGTCAAGTGCTATTTTAGGGTTTCTGCCTGGATTTTGCCTACCCAAATTCAAAAGCTTCCCAAATCCACATGCAGAGGTGTAAATGCTAAAGTTTGGTATCATTTTACAGAAAACCCTTTGAATTTTCATAAAACACTGTAATTAAAGTGAAAGTGATTAAAATAATTGTATATGTTAGGCGCTTTTTTTTGTAAACTGAAATTTGAAAGAGTACCTTTTAGGCTCTGTGTGGTCTAGGTTGCTGTAATTAATTTGGGTGGTTCCTGCACATGTCAGTAATCATAGGAAAAAAGAAAAAATGTCTCTATCATAATCTATGCAAAAGTTATTCTATTCCAACTTATCGGAGAACGGAACCACTTATGGGGGGTATTGACCCAGTACGGACCTTTACAATTTAAAGAAATGACGTCACGGACCCGGTAACGGGTATGCAGAATTTAACCTCGCTTGAGAAATATTTGAAAAAGAAAAAATGATATACATATATAAGAAATTGTGTTTTGAAATAAATCTAAAGTAATTTTGAAAAAATTAAGTAAATTTTTTTTTAAATGTATAACAATTAAATTTTTTCAAATATCTTTTTTTTTTTATAGTTTTAATAAAAATTTATAGTAGTTTGTTTGAGTAAAATGTCATTTTTGTACTACTGTTGACATCACTTCCAAATTTAAAAAATATACATTTAAAAATATTTAAAAACTTTTTTTGCATCAAATAAAAATGTGCCATATTTTCAGATGTGTATACTCAAATTTAGAAAACACAATACCAATGTGTTACCTTTAGAAAAAAAACATGTCAGATCTTGCTATCAGATTTCAGACCAGAATAAAACAAATACTAGGTGTTTACTCAAACCCATATCTAATTATTTTGTATTATGCATAATTATTTTCAAATACATATTTTAATAATAATTATAAACATACAGTTGAAGCCAAAATTATTAGTCTCCTGTGAATTTTTATTTCTTTTTCAAATATTTCCTAAATGATGTTTAACAGAGCAAGGGATTTTTCTTAGTATTTCCTATAATATATTTTTCCTCTGGAGAAAGTCTAATTTGTTTTATTTCAGCTATAATAAAAGCAGCTTTTAATTTTTAAATAACATTTTAAGGTCAATAATATTAGCCTCCTTAGGATCCAGCCGATGGCTGAACCTAGGATCCAGGAGGAACAATGCGGTTTTCGTCCGGGCTGTGGTACACTGGACCAGGTCTATACCCTCACCAGGGTGCTCGAGGGCTCAGGGCAGTATGCCCAACCAGTCCACATGTGTTTTGTGGATTTGGAGAAGGCATTCGACTGTGTCCTTCGTGGCATTCTGTGGAGCGTGCTTTGGGAGTATTGGGTCAGAGGCGCTCTGTTAAGGGCTGTCTCGTCCCTGTATGAACAGAGTAAGAGTCCGGTTCGCATTGCCGACAATAATCGACTGCCCCTTGTCACCAATTCTGTTCATAATTTTTATGGACAGAATTTCAAGGCGCAGCCTTGGGCTGGACGGGGTCCGGTTCGGGAACCATAGGATTTCATCTCTGTTTTTCGCAGACGATGTTGTTCTGTTGGCTTTATCGAACATGGACCTTTAGCATGCACTGGGGCGGTTTGCTGCCGAGTGTGATGCGGCTGAGATGAGAATCAGCACCTCCAAGAATGAGGCCATGGTGCTCCGCCGGAAGAAGGTGGTTTGCCATCTCTAGGTTGGAGGAAAGTCCTTACACCAGGTGGAGGTGTTCAAGTATCTTGGTGTTTTGTTCACGAGTAAGGGAAGGATGGAGCGTGAGATTGACAGTAATGCGGTCGATGTACCGGTCCGCTGTGGTAAAGGAGGAGCTAAGCCGAAAGGCAAAGCTCTCGATTTACCAGTCAATCTACGTTCCTACTCTCACCTATGGTCATGAGCTTTGGGTCATGACCGAAAGGACAAGATCTTGGATACAAGCGGCTGAAATGAGTTTCCTTCGAGGGGTGGCGGGGCGCACTCTTATAGATAGGGTGAGGAGCTCTGTCACCCGGGAGGAGCTCGGAGTAGAGCCGCTGCTCCTCTACATCGAGAGAAGTCAGCTGAGGTGGCTCGGGCATCTGTTTCGGATGCCTCCTGGATGCCTACCTAGGGAGGTGTTCCGGGCATGTCCCACTGGGAGGAGGCCTCGGGGAAGACCCAGGACACGCTGGAGGGACTATGTCACTCGGCTGGCCTGGGAACGCCTCGGGATCCTCCCGGAGGAGCTGGAGGAAGTGTCTGGGGAGAGTGAAGTCTGGGGTTCTCTCCCAAGACTGCTGCCCCGCAACCCGGCCCCGGAAAAGCAGCAGAAAATAAATGAATGAATGGCAAAGATAAAATAAATCAGTTATTAGAAATGAGTTATTAAAACTATTATGTTTAGAAATGTGTTGGGAAAACCTTTACGTCAAATTGGGGAAAAAAATATACAGGGGGCTAATAATTCTGACTTAAACTGTATATTTTTTGTTCCTGCTAAATTACCCATTGGACAATCAAACAGGATGTTTGTGGTTTAACAAATAATGCTAAACAATAATGCCAATATTGCTGCTAAGTACTTTGTGAGCTTGTCCATGTGCTCCAGGATTATGGCTAATGGCAGATGATTTTATGGGATTTAATATAACAACTGTCTGTACACTAGATGGCAGTGTAGACTCAATGAAATCCAAACACACAACCACTCACACGCACAGCTATCTTTATGGGGATTTCCCATAGACATGATTTTTATACTACACACTGTATATTCTGTCCCCACCACTAAATCTAACCCCTAAATCTACAGAACCCCTAAACCCAACCCTCACAGAAAACCTGCAGTTTCACATTTGCAAAATACTTCATTCTATATCATTTAAGAAACGTTTCATACATGAAAACCAAAAAATGTCCCCACAAGGTCAAAATGACTGGTATTGCTATACTTGTGGGGACATTTTTTGATGCCCACTTATTTTAAATACAATGTACTTGTTCACACACACACACACAATATGAATGATGAATGGTGCATAAAACATGACATGATCTAAACAAACACCAAGCTGCTCATACAAATAATCATTCATACTTTACCTGTTTGTTTGAACGTATGAAAGCAGATTATATTATACATTTTACTTTATGTTGTGTGTCTCTATTTGATGGCAATGTCAGGGTGAACGAATCTTTGACGTTGATAGAAAATTCCAGTCTTACAGAGTTTCAGTTTTCCCTCTGAATACAAAACAACCCAGGCTCATTCTTATTTTGTACCCCTATATACATTTCTGGAGAGCGCCAAATACGTCCCAGGAGCTACGTTTTTTTTTTTTTTACAGTTTTTGTTTTCGCGAATCCACCAGGGGCCGCTGTGTACACTTTTTAAGAGCTCAAACTTCTTTCGCAAGTTCCATTTGCACCTGCTCTTCTCGCGTAAATTCACCAGAGGCCACTGTTGACTGACTGAATGACTGACCGACTGACTGATACCCCCACCCACCACCTTCCCTAAACCCCACCAACAGTGTTATCAAAAGCAATCCAGAAAAAGAAAACTCCTCGCGGCCACCTGACTTTTACCACGTTTTCAGATTTTACCACATTCTCACCCTGTTAATTACTTGGTTTTTTTTTTTTTTTGGCTTTTGTTTTTGTCTTAGCTGCTTTCTGGAACCGTTCTTCATCAGACTCGAACCCTATCGTCATGGTCAACTGAGCCACTGAACAACCTGGTAACAGCGGGAAAGCTGTCTATACGGAGGTAAGTGGGTCAGCTGGTAGGCGGGAAAAGGAACAGCATCATACCGCATTCGTTTTAAAGACAAAATGCCTCCATACATACCTCTGGCTACATAATTCACAATCTCCAGAAATGTATATAGGGCTACATTTTCAGAATGAGCCTATGTTGATACAAACAGATAGCTGTTATTAGCGAAATGATGAAATCACGGAAAACCAATAATTAATAAACAACAATTCTGATTTCCAAACAAATTTTTGCATTACGAAAAAAAAGTAATCACTAAAGTTCTCAAACTTCTATCAGTCCAGTTTTCTGCTCTCCTCTTTTGCCATATCATCTGCTTCTTCTTCTTCTTTTTCTTCTTCTTCCTCTTCTTCTTCTTCTTCTTTTTCTTCTTCTTCCTCTTCTTCTTCTTCTTCTTCCTCTTCTTCTTCTTCTTCTTCATCAGTCGGTGCTGTGGCTCCTGTCTTCGTCATGCCAGGCTGCTTTTCTGGCGTACTCCTTTGCTCCTGTGATTCTAAAAAAATTTAAAAAAATAATATGTAGAATAAAACTTGTACACGTTTTTTTCTCAGACATTCTCATCTTTAATTGGGAAAAGCTCTGGTAGAGCGAGGAGAAACATCACTGCTGTCATTTTCACTTTCTGATGTAGATTTCCTTTGAACGCTGACATGAGATAGTGGTTATATTTAAATATAAGAAACAAAATCAAAACTTTGCGTTGAACTTTATTGGGGGAATAAAAAGAGAGACTGTACTCTGAATCCAAGGTTTCTAATGCAGGTGAAAAAAAATAGGTCTTAAAAACTATTTCATAAAGTCCACCTTTATTAAAGGGAACCTCTTTTTACAAGATGTAAAATAAGTCTGATGTCTCTAGTGTGTGTATGTGAAGTTTCAGCTCAAAATACCCCACTAATTATTTTTTTATAACTCTTTGAAACTGACTCTTTTAGGGTTTAATACACGTTGTGCCAATTTGGTGACCTTCGCTTTAAATTCAAATGAGATTGTGCTCTTTTTAAAAGTGGGCGGAGCTATAAATGCCTATGTGCCAGCATAGTGGCAAATCTAACATTATTTTGTCAACATCTAATGGCAGACGACAACTCACTCAGGGCTGTCTAGTCTAATGAGGGAGAGCTTGTCACTAATGGGTGGGGCTTTGCCCCTCTGATGACATGTACAAAGGGAGAATGTCAATCAAATTAGTTCTGCAGACTGTTTAAATTAAAGCAATATTGAATGGCTTGCATTATTTATTAGATGAATCTCTGCTTTATGCACACTATAAAAAAAATGATAAGACAAAAGCCGTGACGACAGATGTTTTTGTGTTTAACTTATTTTCAAAATATTTCAACACATTTTTTAAAAGTTATATTTAACTTAATATTTTTAGTCAGCTTTGTTCAAGTAAGTTGAGATGACTAGAAAAGTTCATTTGATTTAGCAAAAAACTTCAATAATTACTTTACGCTTAATGAAATAGAAGCTTATATAAACAGTATGTCCATACATGCATCTATGATGAAAAAAATTAAGAGGCTATTTGAAAATTCTCAATTTTTTTCTGACTTGGGTTTGAGTAAAATGTTAAAATTTGTTTTCATCTATAAATTGACTGAGAATAACAAATATTGCTTTCTTAACTCAAAACTTCTAAAGTTCTGAAATTAGATATTTCGTCTAAAAATTAATTTAAACATCTGAAAACATGACACCTTTTAGTTATTTTAGATTTTAAAAATGCTCTAAATGGAAACATATATGTAAACATTTTGGAGAAATGCCATCACTATAGTTTACAGGATAACATAATGCTGATTCAACTTTATTAATTAGCACAAATAAAAACATAAAACATTAAAAATACAAAAAATATTGTATTTTAATATCAATTACAAATGTAAACATTGCATGAGAAAATCCACTGAAAAAATGATTCATTGGATTTACTAATTGTTTTAAGGTTGCAAACAAGTTATATGGGCTGAATTCTTTCATTCCTTCATTCATTTTCCTTCCGCTTAGTCTCTATTTCAGAGGTCAACACAGCGGAATGAACCGCCAACTATTCCGGCATAGCGGATGTTCGTTCAGCCACATCCCAGTACTGGGAAACACCCATACACACTCATTCACACACACACTCATACACTGCGGGCAATTTAGCTTATCCAATTCACCTATAGCGCATCTCTTTGGATTGTGGGGGAAACTGGAGCACCCGAAGGAAACCCACACCAACACAGGGAGAACATGCAAACTCAACATTCCAACTGCTCAGCCGGGACTTGAACCAGCGACCTTCTTGTTGTGAGGCATCAGTGCTAATTTAATTTGTTTGTTTAAATTCAGCTTATATAAATTGTTTGCAACCACTTACCTTAAAAAAAAACTGAATAAATCCAGTGATTCATTTATTTCCCAGTGTATTTATCTTAACCAATAACCAACACATGCGCATGCAGCGGATTATATGGTGATATTAATATTACCAGGTGTGCAGGATGAGCAGAGCTCCGCCCCCCCTCTGTGAACAGGCTCCTCCTCCTCTACATGAGGATACACACCTAATTTCTGCATTTGAGCTTCAGCCATCTGCTGCACGGCTACACACACAAATCAGGGATCACCAAATCACAAGGGGAAAAAAAAAACACAGGAACACATGCAAACACACACACACACACACACACAGGTAAAGAGGGATGGGATTGTTTGCTCTTTTAACAAGACTTCTGCACCGTGCCGAACACAATGGGTTTATTTATGCTGGAGTGACAGGATGTGTGGACATCTTTATGGACAAAACACACATTTAGAGATCATATTTAGGTCATGATATCTATTCTTTGTTGGACAATATATTGCACCAAAATATATTGCTATAAATGATATTCTTGTCATTTTAAGACCATTTCATGACAGAATGACGATATAATAGCATCATAACGCGAGTACACTCTTCCAAAGCACACATAATATTTTATTCTTAAGATTATTTCATTTAAATATAGTCATTTTAGCAATGTAATACTTAAGAATTGGAATCAGAAATAATAAATGTTAACGAAAAGTGCAAGGTAAAAAGTAACCGAGGCTGCGATATCTGCTACCAGATCTATTTTCAGTTGTCAGACACCCACATGAAAATATACTATAGTCATTTATAGTAAATACTATAGTGTTTGTTTAACCATACTGACACTGACACCTCCAATAGAGATAGAGATGTTGCACAATCAGGTAAAGTGTTGCTAGAATTGTTTTTTATGTATGGGCGATATATATTGCATCACCAAAAATGATTGAGGTCATGTCCAGGGGCCTCATGTACAAAGACTTGCGTTGAATTGATGCTAAAACATTGCGTACGGACAAAGCTGTAAATGTGTGTACGCAGTAAAAAATTCATATGTATGAATCCCACGCATATTCTGTTTGTACATCCGAATTAATGTGAAACTGAGCGCATGTGCACGAGCGAAAAAAAAAAATGAAAATGTACGATTTAAAAAAAAGGAGACTTGGCACCCCACCCCCTAACCCCAACCGTCATTGGGTGATGAGCAAATCATACTAATTTGTACGAATTAGATCATACGAATTAGCCACTAAATCAAAAAGTTACGAATAGTGAGATTGCGTTGGGTAGACCAGAGAAAAACTGTGTTATTTGCAAGTTTGTCCTCCGCAATTAATAACAAAAGTAAAAGGTAACACTTTATTTTGATGGTCCATTTGAGTATTAGTAGACTCTCTGCTTAATATCTGTTGATACTGACATTTAACAATCCTTCAACAGACATTTAACTGACTATAAGAAACTTTGCAAGTACACGTCAACTTACACTAACCCTAACCCTAACCCCAACCCTAACCCCAACCTAACAACCTACTTATAATCTACTGAGAATTAGTTGCAATGTATCTTAAATTCAACTAACGGACCATCAAAATAAAGTGTGACCAAGAAAAAATACAGATGTATTAGAGGAACACTTTGTTAGGGCGGTATAGCAGCACCCCTCAGCTCTACAACTGCTCTACAACTGATCGAGTGCCTGCCACCTTGGAGCCTCATCCCAACCATGCTGTTTATGAGGATGAATTAATCATGGGTTGACCAAGGCCACCTTGCTACAATATTTGTTAAGCGCATTTGAGCATCACATATTATTTGCACATTTATTGAATGGAAATGTTGCCGATTCACGTATGCAAATTCGTCTTTAGATGGCGCCTTTATAGCAATGTGTGTGCAGTCGATCGCTTCAAATTGCGCTTTAATGTTTGGCTGGTCAACTATGGAAGGTATGGAAACCTTATATACCTGCTAGACATGCGGATGACCCCGTCCCATACAGCTGGCATTGCAGGGCTCAAAAATACTTTGTAGTGTGCAATTTAACATAATTGCCTCTAGGAGTCGCCAATGGAAAAAAACAAACACACAGAAGAAATACACGTACGCCAGACATGAAGTTGGCGCGGACCAACGCACATTCTCACGTTAATTTCATTGTTAGTAAATCCAAATGTGAGCATGAAATCTGGTGTACGCAAAGTTTTTGTGCGTACGCAGTGTTAATACATGAGGCCCCTGTTGTGCGATAAGTCGATATATTGATTATTGTGACAGGCCTAATCATATTACAATAAAAGGGTTACCTTTCCTTTATTTACATACAATATTATTATTATTATATCTCTGGTGCTACTTGAGTGATGGTCCAAATTAGAGTTTCTGTTGTTGTTTTATTATTATTTCAATGATTTGAATGTACTGTATTTTAGTTCAGTAATCATTTAGTATTTTAGGGGATTTTATGGTACTACATTAGATTTGTGCGGTAGTTTTGATGCATTTATTACCAGGTTAAGCATTGTTTGTTCCAACCCAGGCTCATTCTGAAAACGTACCCCTATATACATTTCTGGAGAGCGCCAAATACATCCCAGAAGCTACGTTTTTTGCAGATTTTGTTTTCGCAAATCCACCAGAGGGCGCTGTGTAGATCTCAGATTTCTCTCACGAGTGCCATTCGCACCTGCTGTTCTCGTGTAAATCTACCAGAGGCTGCTGTCGAATGACTGACCGACACCTCTCCGTCTCCTCCTTCCCTAAAGCCAACCAATAGATTTTCAAAAGCATTGATTGACCCGCCCACCCACTTCCCTAAACCCAACCGACAGTTTTCAAAAGCAATCTAGGAAAAGAAAAGCACTCGCCTGATTTTTTACCACGTTTTCAGATTTTACCACATTATTTACTTGTTTATTTTATTTTTTGGCTTCTGATTTTGTCTTACCCATTTTCTAGGACAGTTCTTTGTCGGACTCCAACCCTGTCATCGTAGTCAACTCCGCTCTGTGTCTCAAGCTCGCCGACGTACATGGCGAGCTACTGAGCAAACTGGTAACAGCGGGAAAGCCGTCCACACGGAGGTAAGCGGTTAGCTGTTAAGCACGAAAATGAACAGCATCATACTGCCCCGTAGTGTTCATTTTAAAGACGAAATGCAGCCATACGTACTTCTGGCTACATAATTCGCGATCTCCAGAAATGTATATAGGGCTACGTTTTCAGAATGAGCCTATGTTGGTTTGTTCATAAACCTGAAAATTGAATTTCCGATTTAAACTATTTTAAATATTACATATATGCTTTTTTTTAAGACAAAACATTTGGCAGATTATTGCTAAAGTAAAACATTTAAATAAGAGAAATTTGATATATTTGTTTATTGTAAATAGCACAAATAAAAATGTAATTTACAACTTTTAGATGAAATGCATATTTTTGAAAATACATGAAAAGCTAAACCATTGAATCCAAATCATTTTGTTTGTCAGATTTGAGAATACTATTAAAAAGATATCAGGTTTTTGTAAAAATGCATCTGGATGCAGTGGTTGCCAAATATTTCAGCTAGATGAAATTAGTTACACATTTGTTTCCAGTGTCATTACTCACCATGGACAACACAAGTGTGCATGATTTAATTTTGTTTTCTCATAGCTAGTGCTAAAAACTTAAAAAAAAGCATAAAAACAATATATAAGAAACTTCTTCGATAATGTCATCACTATACTGTATATTTTAAAATTACTCCAAAAAATGTCCCTATTTAGCTTGGCTTTTTAATATTATTTTATAGTCTTTTCTACTGCTTCATTTTTAAATTTATTCAGTCATTTCTCTTAGCTTATTTTTTATATTTTTTATTCTGTCTTCTTATTTTACTTTGACTTATGTACAGCACTTTGGTCAGTCTTGTGATTGAAATAATATGTAAATAAATGAACTTGAACTTAAAAAACAATATAAATATAATTTTTTTGAGAGACACGGCGAAACACCCGGGGCTTAATAGAACAAACTCATTTAATGATTTTTCAGTGTTTTTCATTTATTCTGTAAAAACCCCCAAAAACAAATCAATGACATACAGGATCGCACACTGTTAAACACCAATTGATAATTTTGTAAGGGCAAAATATATAAAAACTTAAAACTAATTTTTATTTTATGACATTTACTATAAATCTTATGGTACTTTCATTTGCATAAATATTCTTTAAAATGTTTAATTGAAATTTAAATATTCTCTCAAATTTCAAATCCAGTCAATACTGCTAACTTTTTAAAGTTTGAGTCAGGTTTGCACCAATTAAGTAATAATTCAAGTAATATTTTGAAGAGAGAAATTGAGTACGCATAACATACTATATCTGAGTAACTAGTTATGACATACTGTAATATTTAGATGAATTTGTTAATTGCTTAGTCTCTGATTTATCAGAGGTCACCACAGCGGAATGAACCGCCAACTATTCCAGCATATGTTTTATAGCGCATGTCTTTGGACTGTGGGGGGGAAACCGGAGCACCCGGAGGAAACCCACGCCAACACGGGGAGAACATGCAAACTCCACACAAAAACACCAACTGGTCCAGCCGGGACTTGAACCAGCGACCTTCTTGCTGTGAGGCGACAGTGCTAACCACTGAGCTGCCTATTTAGATGAATAATGATGATTATTATTATGATTTAGATTATTCATTCATTCATTCATTTTCTTTTCGGCTTAGTCTCTTTATTAATCTGGGGTCGCCACAGCAGAATGAACCGCCAACTTATCCAGCATATGTTTTACGCAGTGGATGCCCTTCCAGCTGCAACCCATCACTGGGAAACACCCATTCACACACATACACTACGGCCAATTTAGCTGACCCAATTCACCTATAGTGCATGTCTTTGGACTGTGGGGGAAACCGGAGCACCCGGAGGAAACCCACGCGAACACGGGAGAACATGCAAACTTAGAATATTGTGCATGGTTATTTTATGATAAACCAGCCTGATCTCACGAGGAAATTTAAGTATTTTACGTTTTGTCAGTTTAGTGGCTAATTCGTACGATTTTAAAAAGGAGGGATGGCGCCTAACCCCACCCCTAACCCCAACCGTCATTGGGTGATGAGCAAATCGTACATATTTGTACGAATTAGATCGTACGAATTCATACGAATTAGCCACTAAATCAAAAAGTTACAAATTACTGTGAGATTGCGTTGGATAAACTGCTTGAATTATTTTACTGTGATGAGATAACCAGAGATGTATAAAGTACTAGAGACCGAGACTTAAGTAAAAGTACAAGTGCTCTACCAAAAAAGTGACTTGAGTAGAAGCTGAAGTGCTCTTTAAGCACAATACTTAAGTGGAAGTACTAAAGTATTCAACATTTTTTGTACTTAAGTATTGCAAGTAGTTTATTTAAAAATGTACTACTCAAGTACTGAAAGTAAAAGTACAAGTATTGCGTTATGTAGTTATTTTTTAAAAAAGCAGTCAAAAGACATATTGTTTTGTTTATTTTAAATATCTTTTTTGGGGCATGTGATTAAGCAGAACAAAGAAGAACCATGGTTTACGATTTATAATATAAATAAAAATATACATACATATATATATGGTGGGTCAAAAACACCATTCAGCGTGACAGCCTTTATGATAGACAGTTAACGTTATGTGAACATTGCAGCATGATATGAACCGCGGGTAGCTAACGGTAGTTAACTTATCTAGCTCTTATGGATAGCTCAAACTGCTGTTTTGTGTATTATATTATCTTTAACTTGACATGTTTCTTCAAATCGGACGGTAGAGTATGCACTTCATTCTATATGAACTGTCTTTCACTCCGACAAACGCAAACATTGGCTCTAAATAGGGTCACGGGTGGTCTTTTTCCTCATCGCCACGAACAGTTGAAAGTGAAGGAGTTGAAGGTGGAATTTCTGGGTTTTCCATGTCTAAAACAAACTAAAGTGCTCTCAATGCAGGCAGGCAGCACTGTCGTCTTTGATCGTCTGATCAATGAATGATTGATTCGTAACATTTTTATAATTGTAACGAGTAACTATGCAACACATAAAAAATCTACTGGAGTAAAAGTATTAAGCTCATCGAAAATATGTACTGAAGTAAAAGTAGAAGTAGGAGAAAAAAACAATACTCCAGTAGAGTACAGATACAGCCTTTTAGTACTTAAGTACAGTAGTGAAGTAGTTCTACTTCGTTACTATACATCTCTGGAGATAACTATATTTCCCAGTACTGGGTTGCAGCTGGAAGGGCATCCGCTGTGTAAAACATATGCTGGATTCCGCTGGGGCGACCCCTGATAAATAAAGGGGACTAAGCCGAAGGAAAAATTAGATAAGTATATATTAGATTAGAAGGAGTATACTGTAAAATAATCTAAAATTTGTGTTTATTTTTACTTAAGAATATATTTAATGCTGGGTTCCACATAATCGATTTGTGTTGGGACAACATGAAGGAATTAAGTTACCTTTTTAGTTTTTACAAATGCAAGTGGATTGAAGATAAAACAATTAAGTTGTCGCAAAAAAAAACTCAAGAATTGTGTTGTTTCAGCTCATTTGAAATAAGTAGTTCAAACAAACAGCTAACATCATTTTTTGAGTGTGCTTGGCTTTACTTAGTCAATTAATTGCAGATTCCACTGTTATTTTGTACAGCTCCTTTATTGAATGCTGTTAAGTTCAATATTAGAGGATTTCAATTACTTTTATAGTTAAAATCACATACTTTAAATTGAGGAAAAACATTATTTTTGCCAGTTATTTAGTTGTCATTGAAAGTACCTCTAAAGCCAAGCTGAAAAGGAAAACAGCAGCTCAGTTATGTTGACATAATCTAGTAATCTAGATTGTCCTCAGTGGGTCACAATCTTTTAGTGCTCTGGTCTGACGGACGCCTGTCCTCTAAAACTGTGTGTGTGTGTGTGTGTGTGTGTGTGTGTGTGTGTGTGTGTGTGGTGTGTGTGTGTGTGTGTGTGTGTGTGTGTGTGTGTGTGTGTGTGTGTCTGTGTGTGTGTGTGTGTGTGTGTCTGTGTGTGTGTGTGTGTGTGTGTGTGTGTGTGTGTGTGTGTGTGTGTGTGTGTTTGCAGCTGTATGCTATCTGCTGTAATCCTGGATGATCCAGAGCGGCACAGACTCACACCCATCACAGCTGTCACCATCTCTAATCTCACACACACACACATACACTGAAATGGGGAAAACACACTTGCAGTGGAGATTTTTTTTTTTTAAACCCTGGGTTGGCACAGTGCAGGAAAGTCTTCAGAAACAATATATATATATATATATATATATATATATATATATATATATATATATATATATATATATATATATATATATATATATATATATCTAATAAATATGCACAATAGGAATAGCTAATATTTTATAAGCAAAACGACAAGCTTTTACCTTTTAATGATGGTGGCTGGTAGATATTTGGGTTGATTCGCTTAGGTTTTAGGACGCCATTTTCTCCAACAACCCACTAAAGATAGTTAATAAAAAAACAGTTTTTATGTGTATAAAAAACCTGTACAAATATATATATTTATATATTTTATATCTAAAATATATATTAAACTGTCACACACACACACACACACACACATATATATATATATATATATATATATATATATATATATATATATATATATATATATATATATATATATATATATATATATATATATATATATATATATATATATATATATTTACGTACAGTTGAGGTCAGAATTATTAGCCCTCTTTGAATTTATTTTTTTTCAAATGATGTTTAACAGATTCAGGAAATTTTCACAGTATGTCTAATAATATTTTTTCTTCTGGAGAAAGTCTTATTTGTTTTATTTCGGCTAGAATAAAAGCAGTTTTTAATTTTTTAAAAACCATTTTAAGGTCAAATTTATTAGCCCCTTTAAGCTACATATTTTTTCGATAGTCTACAGAACAAACCATCATTATACAATAACTTGCCTAATTACCCTAACCTGCCTAGTTAACCTAATTAACCTAGTTAAGCCTTTAAATGTCACTTTAAGCCGTTTAGAATTGTCTTGAAAAATATCCAGTGAAATATTATTTACTGTCATCATGACAAAGATGAAATAAATCAGTTATTAGAAATGAGTTATTAAAACTGTTATGTTTAGAAATGTGTTGAAGAAATCTTCTCTCCGTTAAACAAAAATTGGGGAAAAAAAATAAACATGGGGGTTAATAATTCAAGGGGGCTAATAATTCTGACTTCAACTGTATATATATATATAATAAAGGGAAAACCCAACACAAACATTTATTTTACAAAGTCAATAATAATGTCCTTAAATTAAATGTACATACATTTATTTATACAGAAACACAATACAATATTAAAACGTATTAATTTATTTACAAATCTATTCCATGTTGATACGATCACAGATACTATTCATGAACCAAATATGCAATAAATAAAAAAAAACGATATAATAAAAAAAATACATGAAAACATAACATTACAAAACATAGAATTGAATACATAATACTACTAAAACATAAAATTATGTAAAATAATAATACATAAGAAATGTCATAAAGGGTAAATTTAGAAGTTATTAATATCTAACTACTGTGATTTTACCTATCAGCTTGTTAGTTTTTGTTTTCATTCATTTTCTTTTCGGCTTAGTCCCTTTATTAATCAGGGGTCGCCACAGCGAAATGAATTGCCAACTTATCCAGCATATGTTTTACACAGCAGATGCCCTTCCAGCCGCAACCCAACACTGGGAAACCCCTATACACTCTTGCATGCACACTCATACACTACGGCCAATTTAGTTTATTCAATTCACCAATAGCGCATGTGTTTGGACTGTGGGGGAAACCAGAGCACCTGGAGGAAACCCACGTGAACACGGGGAGAACATGCAAACTCCACACAGAAATGCCAACTGACCCAACCGGGGCTCGAACCAGCGACCTTCTTGCTGTGAGGGGATCGTGCTACCCACTGTGCCACCGTGATGCCCAGTTTTATCTATTGATTTTAATTTTAGATATTAATTTTATATCTATCTATCTATCTATCTATCTATCTATCTATCTATCTATCTATCTATCTATCTATCTATCTATCTATCTATCTATCTATCTATCTATCTATCTATCTATCTATCTATCTATCTATCTATCCATCCATCCATCCATCCATCCATCCATCCATCCATCCATCCATCAATAAAACAATACATAATGATTCTATATAATAGTTTTATTATACTATGAGGTCATATTGGCTATGAAAAATAACCATTTAGATAAATATAAGTGCATTCATTATTGTTTGGCTGAATAATAAAAAAAACTATATAAAAACATTTTAAATGATAGACAAGAATATAAATATTTTTGGATTTCCTATACTAAAGCATTGGTTTTAGTATATGGTATAATTTAATTTAAGTGCTAGAGTATCATCACTGTACCAATGTCTATAGAGGGAAATTATTACAGTGACCATTTTGACGGATGTAAACAATAACAATGGTCTTTACGTGTTTCCTGTTTTACATTTTTAATTTCTGTAGCTTCCGAGAATGCAAAAAGGTCCACATATTTATAAATAATGTTATGAGAGCTGTTTTACTGCGAATTTATGATTAAATTTCCTCTTGTTACAGTTATGAAATACTTTGACAACAAGCAGGAAAGGTTCATGGGCTAATGACATCACCACATTGAAATGGTCAAATGCATTATGAATGTGGCTGCATGGTGGCGTAGTGGGTAGCATGATCGCCTCACAGCAAGAAAGTTGCTGGTTCGAGCCTCGGCTGGGTCAGTTGGCGTTTCTGTGTGGAGTTTGCATGTTCTCCCCGTGTTCGTGTGGGTTTCCTCTGGGTGCTCCGGTTTCCCCCACAAATCCAAAGCTAAATTGTCTGTAATGTTTGTATGCGAATGAGTGCGAATGGATGTTTCTCGGTGATGGGTTGCGGCTGGAAGGCATCCTCTGCACATATGTCGGATAAATTGGCGGTTCATTCCGCTGTGGCAACCCCAGATTAATAAAAGGACTAAGCCGAAAAGAAAATGAATGAATGATGAATGCAGTGTAACCTCCAGACCAGAGGTGGTGCTATGGTATACCTGATGAGAGGTAATGTCGTCCTCTGGAGATGTTTGATCGGCTACTTTGAACAAAGTGGCCGGCGTGGGTCTTCGTCGTCGAATCTGAAACAACAAAAGCAGAAGAGAATTGGCGAATTAAAAATGTTATTATTATTATTATAAGTGTTATTTAGTAGACACACTAAAGTAATAACCGTCAGTCTTTATGCAACATAATCATTTATTTTACTTTATGGTAACAATTTACAATAAGGTTCCATTAGTTAAAGTATTTACTAAACAATAAACAATACATTTATCACCGAATTGATTCATCTTTGTTAACGTTAATGAAAATAAAGTCATTTATTGTTATTTCTTGCTAATGTACAGTGCATTAACTAACAAGCCATTTTTAATAAATAGTTCAATGTCAGTACACACATTAACTGACATGAAGTTTATTGTGACTCGTGACCATGTGTTTATGTTAACTTAACATATATTGCTATTTGTTTTCTATTTGCATACATCTTGCATGAGTGCTTGTTAACATTTTTACATACACATGCATATTTCCACTGCAATCTATCACAAACCCCCCTGCAATATCCCCATTTGGGAAAGCCTGTTCTAGATGTTGACTTTAATGAGGGCATTTTGAATATATGTCATCTCATCGAATATATGTGACATCTTGGATAAAAAATGACAACCAGTGAAATGTAACTACCACCTACTTCTAAATTAACTCCTATAATTTCCACCATAAAACCATACCCACCAAATATGCCAGGACACAAATGGAAAAAGTGGCTTTGTGGTACAAGAAAGCTTAAAAGTACTGAACTACCTCATTTCTGACATTTCTGGCAGTATAGTTCACCAAAAGGAGAACAGGAGAGTAATTCATGTGAGCATCACAAGGGATTCCCACATCAATTTCCCCTTTGCCGATGGTGATTCCTGTGGACAGTAATCCACCACAACTGAGTGCAAACTGCCATTCCAATCTTTTTTCCCCTCTCCATTTTGTTATCAACGATCATCTTCCAACAATTCAATCAGTTCCCAAAGGACCGTTTCAGAAACCGTTTCAAATGAATGTACGCAGTGGTGTAAAGTTATACATTACAAATACTCAAGCTACTGTAATTGAGTAGTTTTTCTCAGAAACTGTGATTTACTAAGTAGTTTTATAAATGTGTACTTTTACTTTCCCTTGAGTACATTTTTAGTGCAGTATCGGTACTTTTACTCCACTACTTTCCTTCAACCTGCAGTCACTACTTCATTTTTTCCTGTCTATGGGGATTAGAAAAATCTGTCCTGTGATTCCTGTCCAATCAAATCGCACATAGAAGGTAAATCACATCATAATGAACTACCTCAAGATATGGGCGATTTATAATTAAAATTAAAAGTGTCCAAGAAGATGTCTAAAATCATTACACGCATTGACCCAGAGACTGTTCAGATGCATGTCACTGATGGGTAGAGCTGCACGATTCTGGCTAAAATGAGAATCGCGATTTTTTTGCTTAAAATAAAGATCACGATTTTCTCACGATTCTGTAGATGTAAAATAAAGGTTAATATGAGTCGGCTATAATTGTTATTTTCAAACATATGATAAAACAACAATAATAATATTACATTTTGAATAGACTTTAAATGGAGGACTTAAATAGACTTTAAATTTGTCCTGGTCATTAATGCACAGTAAAGTGATGCCATCAGAAAGCAATTATTCATAATTCTGATGTTGAATTATTATGTTTGAGACATATGCTTGCATTCTGTCATTGACAACACTATTAGACCGATTATTCACTGGTAAAATAAGACATACGCTCAGGCTATGAAAATAACACATATATTTAAAAACCCAAACACCATAAATGCTACTTACTTTCCTTAATTGAAGGAATATCATACAAATCACAAGGTATTTTGCCAAAAAAGACATGTAACCAAATTTAAGGTTTTTTGCGCTAGAGATGGGTTACACCAGGGGTGTCGCTAGACCCCATTTACTGGGGCACGTGCCCCAGTAAAAATCGCCAGTGCCCCAGTAAATGTTTTGAGATGTGATTTACTTCATATGCAAAGTGTATTTATTTGGAGTCGTAATTCCGAAATAAAGACGTTATTCTCTATAACTGAACCAATGCAATATAGTTTAATTAAAAAGCAAACTGAGCACGTGCGCAGAAAAAAAACATACCTGTGCGCCTCACACACCGCTCCTGCTTGACACTGACGGGCTTAAGTCTCCCGGTTTAAGTCTCGGTTGTGATCATGCACGCTGGAAAAATAGCCGCGCTGCATACTCGTCGCTCATGTGTTGTGAAAGTCTTATATGTGGAGGTGTTGGCACCAGTTTTGCAAGTCGACAAAACAAAGTTTAAATTATATGATGGTGATCATATTTTGACTAAGCATGGCTTCTTCTATGAAGCAAAAAGGAGGGATGATGAAACTTTTTTTTTTTTTTTTTTTTGAGGGGGAGCTGTGCCCCAGTAGAGCTTTATGTCTAGCAACGCCCCTGGGTTACACATAGCCGGACTAGATTAGGTGTATACTTCACAGAGAAAGTGAAACTACAGTTATTACTCGCAGGTACCTCATAAACGTTATTGACTTTGCTTACATGATGAATAATTATACATATCATAAGCTTTATTTTACAAAAAACAACATGCAACCAAATTTAGGGTTATTCGGGCTAAAATTGGGTTACACGTAGCCGGACTAGATCTGGTCTATACTTCACCTAGACAGTGAAATGACGGCTATTGCTTGCTGGGATTTGTCATTACCAGATTCCCTCTTACATGATATTCAACATTATATAGGCTAGAGTAGGTATATTGACACTGTTAAACATTTATTTTCATGCACAACCCTCTGTGGGTGCTATGAAAGAAAAACATATTAAATGCTTGTCGTAACCATAACTCTTAATCCGATATGATTATTTAAATGATGTGCGCGCTTTCGGTTTCATTTCCACTGCTAAGTGCTGTTCATACTTTCCGCGCGGCTCCCAAACGATCACTCTGTGCCACAAACTGAATGTTATTTACAACTTGATTACCTGTTATTCACAGCCTATGCAGGTTCTGTTCACTAAAGTAGACGCGCGCGCGGCCGTCTATCATTAAGTAGGCGCGCGACCCCCCTTTCTGTGGTAACAGCTCACGGTCAGCAGCTCATGTCACGTGTGATTTTGCGGCCGCGAATACATCATTACATGAAGACAAAAATGACATTTTTGGGTGAATTATACCTTATAAATACATTATGTGACTCTTTCAACATCATTTGGAGGTGTCCATGTTGCTGAGAAACGTATGTGAAACAATGAGAAGACTCCTTTGCTTTTCTCCTGAATTTAAAAATATGATTGGCAGAATTGTAGAAATGCTGGATTAAGATCGTCTAGGGCACATGTGTCAAAACCAGTTCCTGGAGGGCCGGATCTCTGCACAGTTTAGTTCCAACCTTAATTAAACACACCTGATAAAACTAATTGAGTCCTTCAGACTTGTTTGAAACCTACAGGTAAGTGTGTTGAAGCAGGGTTGGAACTAAACTGTGCAGAGCTGCGGCCCTTGAGGAACTGGCTTTGACACCTGTGGTCTAGGGGGTCGAATCGAGATCGCAGTCTTTTTTCGATTAATCATGCAGCTCTACTGATGGGAAGATGGCGGATGTTTACTGTATGATGACCGAAATGGCCTTAAACACCCAGCAGGCACAAGACGTCAACATGATGTCAGATTGACGTTGTACCCCAACGCAGTGCATAATTTGTAAATTTTGAGGTCCCGGGAACAGATCGGGGTAATGGAACCGTCATGGGGGGTGGGGGTGGGGGTGTTGTTGGTGCGGTGGATGGTGAAGGGTGTCGCGGACGAAAGTGAGCGGGGTGGGAGTGTTGCGGACGAAGGTCAAGACTTGGGGAATCGCGGAAGAAAGTGAACAGCGGACGAGGGAGGAGGGCGGTTGAGGAGGGGGATCGAGGGGGGGATTCAGAGGTTCCGGTTCCGGATCCGGCGTGTTCCGGCACAAATTAAGCCCTGCCCCAACGTCATGGAGATGTTGCATTTTGTTTTGAAATGAAAATCATGTTGACGTCAGAACCCAACATCAGGCTGATGTTAAAGTCCAACGTCCAACCTAAAATCAATCAAATTTTTGGTTGCCATACCTGACGAATAAATGTCAGTGTTGGACATCAATATGATGTTGGTTTAAGATGTCTAACACAACCTAAAATCAACCAAATAGCAATGTCATTTGACATCGTTATTGAACATCAAAATAATGTTGTCCTTAGATGCTGGCTAGATATTGAATTTTGGTCACCTGACGTCACAACCTAAATCTAACCTAATATTAACGTCTTATGACACTATGTGCCTGCTGGGCAATACCTAAATGCACTACAGAATGTTACGTTTACATACATTCACAAACTACATGTAAACGCATCAGCTTTTTACAGCGTAATACTCACTACTCTTGAGTACATTTGAAAGGGCTACTTTTTACTCAGACTTTGAGTAATATTTACAACAGATACTTTTACTCTACTTGCACTACATTTTTAGGCAAGTAATGGTACTTTTACTTAAGTATGATTTTTCAGTACTCTTTCCACCACTGGATGTACATCATGAAAGGGGGAAAAAGACAATCTTAACTTAGATACCAACTTAAAACATTAAGTTAATAAGTAACATTTAACATAAGTTAATGCACTATGAGTTAAAATGAACTAACATTAACTAACGCTACCAGGGGCGTAGCCAGCAATTTTGGGCCTTATGAGATCGGCTAAAGGAAAAGGGGGGTGGATAGTGTTGCGATCGATAGCCGAAAGTAAAGACCTTTGGGTGTGGTTAAAGTGGTAGGGATGGATGTGCGATCACTGAAAGTGAAGAGAAGGTGGGAGGGGGTGGCTGGGGGTCTTCCGCTTGCCATTCCAGGGCCCCTGATTTTTGTAAGGGCCCTATGCACTCTGTCCCCTTTTTCCCCCACTGGCGACGCCCCTGAACAATATTTAAATAACATTATCTAACGTTAACGAAGATGAATTCATACTGTAATTATTGTTAGTAAATTTATTACCTAGTTCTTTCAAATGCTTTTCACACTATGAAAAAGTGGTTTGTTGAAAAACATGTTCTTTGTGGATCCACAAAAAAAAATCCCAAATGCGAATTAGGTGCGCTTCAGTGTTAGAGCAGCTCACTACAGTATTGGTAACCTAGTAACCAACAAGGTAAACAAGGGTAACATAATGGAGTCATGCGGGTGTAGTGTTCACTACATCAGTAGTGAGTTCATCAGCAAATGTGTTTCCATTTCCTATTATTTGCATTAACACTTTAATCCCACAAGTCCAAAACCACCTCAATCGAGCATAAAACCTTTATACACACTAACGCCCCATTCACACGAGGCTTCAGCTTCAACGCTTGACAGAGGGCGTGTCTGAAGTTGGGGCTGACGCGATCGTCATAGCAGCGTCAGCCAATGAAATTAGTCAGCAATAGGCCACTGTTGGAGCTAGTGTATTTGTATACAGCGATCTGATTGGCTGACGCTTCCGCCGACGCTTCTGCCGACGGATCCACAATGCAGTTCGGCAACGCCTGACGTCACCCATTCAAAGTGAATGGGAAGCGTTGAAGCTGACGCCCCGTGTGAATGGGGCGTAAGAGATTTTTATTCTAAATCTGCCATCTCTATCACTCATTTCTAATGTGATACTTCACAATGTGCATTAACACATGATGATGGAAACCAGCTAATGAGAGTTCCATAAAAAACTTTTAACATCCATAGAAATGTTTGATCCCAGGAAAGAGTTATTAAAATATTATTCAATATATAAAATTGTACTTGTAACTAAAGTCATCTGAAAAGTTCTTTGTGAAAACCATTGTGAAAACTCCATCTTGGACTTTGATTTTTAAAAAGTGTACATGCAATTTAACCAATTAACCAGAACATTTCAACAAACAAATACTGAATACTTGAAAATAGGATTTCAGGATTCAGTGTCTGACCTTTGAAGCTCTTTCACAACAGAACATCTGATTAGATTTCTAAAGAACCTTCAAAGAGGACTGGAAGCCTTGAAGGATCACACCAGAACTGCTCTCTATTCTGACCCTCAGGGTGCACTTTTCTGCACAGTTTAGCTCCAACACTAATCAAACCCACCTGTGCCAGCTAATTCAGGATTATAAGTGAGTCGCAGGGTGAATTTCATCAAGGTTGGAGCTAAACTGTAAGATACGTGCATACTTGGATCCTAAAAAAGGTTATTAAGTGGTTCTTTTCAAAACCAAAGACTCGTATCATAAACAATTGATTGTAAATGGCTCTATCAAGATTAAAACAAATTCTTGACATTGACACTCTAATAAGTAAAGGCAACGAAATGGTGTTAATAGAGCAATGCAATAGAACCACCATGTTCGGCTTCCTAAAGTTATTAAATGGGATTTAAGTAGAATTTGTAATGCTTTTGTTCTTATTGCAACATAAAAGACTGAACGCCGCACTAAAATACTCACAGCAAAGTGCTTTTCATTCTCTGCTTAGAATTGAAGCAAAATTGTTGCAGTAATAAACTGTTAACGAACATCAAGATGTGGTCTACACTAGTGGGCCCCAACCTTTTTATCACATCGGCCCAGTCAACGCTTGACAATTTTACCGCAGCCCAAGGGAGTAGGTGTACATAGATTGCTAAGTGACCATCAACCATTTTCTCAGAGGATGACAAGCTGACAAAACATTGCTGCAACTCTGATTCAAGTTTTATTTATGGAGAAAATTAAAAAGCCCTGCAGTGTTTGTCTGAGATAATTAGTCTAAGGAAATGTGTATATTCCATAAAAAATATGAAGCTGATCAGTCAGTTCTTGCCACGTGACTCGCGGTGCGCTTGCATCATACTGAAGCTATTTTCAACTAGCAATCACATCGCTCCCATGCACGCGCAAGTCATGCGCTTCCATTGGAAATAATGAATTTGCGCACGGAAAAGACGTTTCTTACTCATTTTGCTATATTGTGGGATACATTTTGGTCACTACTTTATTTTTTCTTTTCTACCGGGATTAGAAAAATCTGTCCTGTGATTTGTGTCCAATCAAATCGCACATACAAGGTAAATCGCATCATAATGAACTACCTCAAGACATGGGCGATTTATAATTGCAGCAAACTGTTTGAAAATCAAAGAAGATGTCCATGAAGATGTCCAAAATATTTCTACGCAATGACCCAGTGACTGTTTAGATGCATATCACTGATGAAAAGATGACGGATGTTTACTGTATGATGATCGAAAAGTTGTGGGATACATTTTGGCGCTCAAGTGACCGAGATGTAACCAAGAGAATCTGGTCATTTTTCAAAATAAAAGATTTTACAAAATAAAAAATTGTTCAGACACAGATAAAAAATAAAAAGGAAGAAATTAATGATTTCTTTTGCGGCTCGATACCAATCGGTTTGGAGACCGCTGGTCTACACTATTAAGATACTTAGATGAACATGTTTTAATGCTGGAAATCAATATCACAGTACTACACTACTATCTTTTACAAAATAATAGAAATACACAACCCAGGCTCATTGGAAGATACGTGCCTAAGCCTACATTTTTCTGATGTAAAATACGTTGCTCTGGGTACGTTTTGTTGCACGTTTCAAATGACAAATCCACTAGAGGGTGCTGTCTACATTTTTCAAATCTAAAATATGTTATTATGGTAAATCTGGTTGTATGTTTCAGATACATGTACTTCTTGTACACATCTATTAGAAGGCAGGGCTTGTCATACAGATCATTTAGCGACTTAAAACGTTCCCTAAACCCAACCAATGTGTTTTCAGAAGCAAACGTTAGAGAAACGTGCACTGTGACCATATAGCGTTACTTTGATTTTACATTGCTTTTATCTCTTTTGTGGAACTGTGCTTTACTGCATTACAAGTTCAACATCGTACAAAGTGAACTTCCAAAAAAACTGACCAAACTAAAAAAGTTGTTCAGAGATAGGAGATAGATATCTGAGGCAAACAGTGGCAAATTTAGGCATGGGCAATATGGACAATCGCCCAGGACGACATTTTGGTAGGGGTATCTTGCTTGCTTTGTCCACGACATACAGTAGCTGCCCCCCGGTTTTCACTTTCATCTGTGACAACTCCAACCCCCACACCACTTTTGTCCGCGATAACACCCACTTTTCACTTGCTTGCGGGCAGCATGAACACCGCGAGGGCGGCATGATCATCGTTTGCCTAGAGCGCCAGATCAGCTTGCTACGGTCCTCGAGGCAAACGTATTAGATTACAAATCATAGATAATGTTAAGTTGTTTTGTGGTGTTTGTTTGGTGCTATGAAAAGAATTGGATGAATTAATCCTTTATTTGTCAATAATATGTGCCTAAAAATATTACTAGTGTGAAAAGAAACAAAAGTGGTTGGTGTTATACTGCCCCCTAGCGTTCATTTTACCTAGAAACTGCAGTCAAATGTATGTGGTTTTACAAAAATGTAAGCTCAAGGACATGTTTTCAATGAGCCTTGTGTTGCAATTACACCACAGGCTTTACAAATTCTGAATTTCTGACCAAGTGGCAAGTAACACAGTGCCTTTTTTTATTTTAAGTCCTGTATTAAACAGAATCTTTATTTTCAAGAGTGTAGAATCATCAAAATATGTACTGGTATACTTTGCACTACATGCTTCTTAAAAAGTTTACAACTTATTATAAATTTTTTGAACATTTATTTATTGAGTTTTTGCATTTACAATTTAAAGCAGTACATTACTTCTCCCCTACCACAACCACGCCATTGAAAGAGAAGAAAAAACAAAACAAAAAAAGAGTATATATGAGGAGTTCAGATGCAAAATTCTCTAAGTCCCGTCTGATATTTTCAACTAAAATTAGCATTCTTCTCAGGCTTTTGTCTGTAGTTCCAATGATTTTATTTTTTATGGCAAAGAATAGGTTATTTCATTGCCTTTAAAGTGAAATAACTGAACATAAACATAGGAGGTTGAGAAAAACACAAATTTTAGAGAGGAAATTTGAGATGGCATTTAGAGGTTTTTGCATCTGAACTCTTAATATATACATATACAGATACAGTTGAAGTTAAAACCATTCACCCTCCTGTGTATTTTCTTTTCTTTTTTAAATATTTCCCAAATGATGTTGATGTTGAATGAACAGAGCAAGGAAATTTTCACTATATTTCCTATAATATTTTTTCTTCTTAAAAAAGTCTTATTTGTTTTATTTCGGCTAGAATAAAAGCAGTTTTTAATTTTTTAAAAACCATTTTAAGATCAATATTTTTAGCCCCTTTAAGCTATATTTTTTTCAATTGTCTAGAGCAGGGATCAGGAACCTTTTTTTTTTTTTTAGCAAAGAGCCATTTCTGATATTTTTGGCAATTGCATTTTTGTAAAGAGCCACTGGGGTATAAATACTCATATATGCACCCCAATATATACTACTGCTATAAATAATACAGGTTTAAACAAAACCTGTATTTATGCTCATGTACAACTAAAAATAAACAAATGTGAAGAAACACATGCTGAGCAAGTCCATGAAAGAAGAAAGGACAATTTAATTACATTTTCTGGTAAATAAACTCTTTTGAAAAGCAACATAATTTAAAATAAACAAACATTTTACTACTATAAAAAAATTACACCTCAAATAGTTCATAATAAAGTGTGCGACAATCATTTTGGCTAGTTATATTATCAACATATATTATTGTTTTTATAATAATTTCCGCTTGTTTTGAAGAACAAATATTATTGTTATTATATAAATTTTCAGTATTTTTGAGTACAAAAAATAATATTTTTCTGTTACTGAGTAAATAAAGGGCAAAACAACTTCTATTTTTATGGTAACCACGCACACGCATTTGTCCTTCATTGTTGTCACGATTCAATTTTATCCACAGCACCGCACATGTGCATTGGTCGAAACGTAAACATTGTAACTGTATTTTCATTAGAAAATAGAGTTCTACTGACTCTACTAAGTTCTACTGATTGTTATAATTTTTTAAACTGTAAAAAAAAAAAAGCTACGTATTTTTGGTCGAAGAGCCACATGAGGAACATAGGTTCCCTACCACTGGTCTACAGTGTTAAGCCTTTAAATGTCACTTTATTCTGAATACTAGTATCTTGAAAAATATCTGGTAAAATATTATGTGCTGTCATCATGGCAAAGATACGAGAAATCAGTTAATAGATTAGTTATTAAAGCTATTATGCTTAGAAATATGTTGAAAAAAATGAATTCTTTAAACAGAAATTGGAGAAACATATACAGGAGGGCTAATAACTCAGAAGGACTTCAACTGTATATCCATACATACACATATACACACACAAAACAATAAAAATGTGTACAATTTCTGAATGTGAGCAACAAGCTCTCTTATTAAAGGCTAAGAATGATCACCCCTCATTTGAACTTTCCACAAGACCACCTGCATGTTCCTCAGCTGCACTGGAGCGCAGTTGAGTTCATAGAGCACTGGAGAAAACAAAGTGTTCCTTTGCAAATCTTCCTCCGCAAGGAGAGGCTTGTCGACCTTCACAAAATTAACATTTGTTCAGAGATGGTGCGACACCGTGGGAGTGAAACAAAACACGACTTTTGTGTTGTTTGCTAACTTTGATGAAGTTCAGAGCACTTTTTGGAACGCCAGTCATCCAGAAAGTTTTTCTCAGAACTGTGAGTAAGCTATATAAAAAAAGACTAGCTGCTTTTCTGTTGTATATCATATATACCGATAAAGTCAGAATTATTAGCCCTCCTGAATATTTCTTCCCCAACACATTTCAAAACAGAATAGTTTTAATAATTAATTTCTAATGTCTGATTTCTTTTATCTTTGCCATGATGACAATACATAATATGTGACTAGATATTTTTAAGATACTAGCTTAAAGTGACATTTAAACCCTGCATTTCCCTTGTCACTTAATGATAAAGCATTTAATATTTGGGAGATAGCAGGAATCTCCACTGTCAGTGATATTTATATCGATAATATTTTTCCCAGCTTTTCACAATTAATACAAAAATGTTCTTTTCCTGGCACTTATTTCTTTAGATACTTGCAACTTAGACACTTTGTTAAAAACTCGTATCCAGATTTTCTGAACCTTCCACCAAAATCTCAACTTGACCAAATTTTTGAAGTATCCTTAGATTAAAAAAAAGGTATACTGTCTATTTATACAGGCTGATCTCCTCTTTCTCTACTACCTCTCTTTCCTTTATTAAACAACAGTGGGAGTGAGACTTTAACCATACATTTGAGGACGAGACGTGGGACCAGATTTTGTCCCATGTTCACACCTCCTCTATCTGTGCACGACATTGCCTCATCCAATTAAAATTTGTTCATCGAATATACTGGACAAAACTGAGGTTGGCAAAAATAACTCAAGACTTGGACCCTATATGTGATCGCTGTAATCAAGCACCTGCTGACTTAATACATATGTTTTGACTTTGTCCATCAATCACTTCTTTTTGGCTATCAATTGTCAAGTGTTTCTCTTCTGTGACAAAGATGCACTTCGAACCGTGTCCTCTTATTGAACTTTTTGGACTTTCTCCGAATATAGCAGGGTTTTCAAGCTGTACTGCAAACGCCCTTGCATTTTTGACACGGTTACCAAGACAGTGTATTCTTTTATTATGGAAACAAAGATTTCCTCCGAGTTTTGACAACTGGTTGCGAGATGCAATGATCTTCATCCATTTGGAAAAATCAGGTTTACAATAAATGGCAATACTAGGGGCCCTATTTTAACGATCTAGGCGCAAAGTCCAAAGTGCAGGGCGCAAAAGCATTAAGGGCGTGTCAGAATCCACTTTTGCTATTTTAAGAATGGAAAATTCCGCTTTGCGCCACGGCACATGGTCTAACAGGGTTGAGCTTATTCTCTTAATGAGTTATAGGTGTGTTTGGAGAATAAACCAATCAGAGTCTCATCTCCCATTCCCTTTATAAGTCAGTTGTGTCGCACCATAGCGCATTTGCTATTTACATGGCGGACTTTTAAGTGGAAAAACTGAACGCTTCACTAGCGAGAAAACAGTTAAACAGAGCATCTGCAGCGCGAGAATGAGAGAATGAGCCTCCTCATTCTTTACTTTCACTTTCACTCTCGTGGATAAGGAAACGTGTTGTACGCACAGACATCCATTAGCCTACATAATTAATTTCGTTTGTTATGCGCAAAGATTTGTTTCAAAACTATTTCTAAATTCAGTTCTAATTTCCAGCAAACGAATAAATGAACAATAATAATGAAGTGTGGTCAAAAAACTGAGTTACATCAAAATACACATGCTATGCCCCATACGGTCTAAAAGCTCACAGGTGAGCAAATCTAAACTTGTTTTTAATAAAACAAATATAAATATGCATATAATAAGTAATACTGCTAATAATAATAACATTATACAAAAGCAATTTGTCATGATTAAACTGAAAAAGCCCCCCGAGATGAAGGCAGTGTTTTTTTATTTATGTAGAAAGTAATAATTTTTTGTAATATTTTAATCCTTTAGTTCTTTTTTATTCGTAAAATTATTTGCGTATTGCTCTACATCCTGTGTGTATTAAGCAATGTTTAAGCGAGGCACACAACTAACATGTTCTGCGCTGGACTTTAGACCTCCTCTTAGCTGGTTTATTAAACAGTCTATTCTAGTTTCTCAAAATAACAACGCGCCAGCATTGCGCCTGAACCCACCTCCTTTTTTAGACCAGAACGCCTATGGGCGCACATATGAGCGCAAATGCATTT
The DNA here is from genome assembly GCA_903798195.1 of Danio kyathit. Taxonomy (NCBI): domain Eukaryota; kingdom Metazoa; phylum Chordata; class Actinopteri; order Cypriniformes; family Danionidae; genus Danio; species Danio kyathit. The sequence continues at coordinate 8,327,260 of LR812537.1, read as the reverse complement.
GCTATTTAAACAGCGTGGTGAAAAACGTCAAATGACTCTTTCGTCGAGCTGAAACTAGCAAACAACAATTGCGTCGCGCCTTGCGCCGGGTGTATGATAGGGCCCTAGGGCTTTTTCTGAAACATGGGACCCAGAATTTTCTTTTCCGAGCATGTTCGTATCTCTACAAACTGTCAATCTAAATCTTAGGCCTTTCAATTGCAAAGCAAATATAGTTAAGTACTTTGTATAAATACCTGAGGATTAATGTTTGTAATATTGGGTTATCAAGGTATATGTGTATTCTGTACAGGTGTTTTTTAATTTATTTTTAATTTTTTAATTAAATTTATTTTTTATTTTGTAATTAATTAATTAATTAATTTATTTATTTTTCTTCTTTTCTCTCTTAGATAAACGTAATTTCAACTTGTTTAGAGGGTAGGGGTGGGAATAATATTTGTTTAAATTTCTCTGTAAAATTACTTTGCTATATCTGTAAAAATTTAATAAACATTAAAAAAGTGACATTTAAAGACTTAACTAGGTTAATTAGGCAAGTTATGGTAATAAGGCAAATCATTGTAAAATGATGGTTTGTTCTGTAGACAATCAGAAAAAAAAATTTGCTTAAGTGCGGTTTATTTATAAACTAATTTCGAGAGGATCACGTGCTTATGATCAACACGGCTGGCACCTTATCAGCTCCGTAATCTGCCCTATTAGATGATTACGGACACACTATAAATAACCAGAGATTTTACTCCAGTAATCTTCGTCTCGAAGTTCCCCCCTCCTTCCACCCCTACTTCCACCCTTTCCTATAGGGCGACACGGCGGCCCAGTGTATAGCACTGTTGCCTTACAGCAAGAACGCCACCAGTTCAGCCTCCCATTGAGCCGGTTGGCGTTTCTGTGCGGAGTTTTCATGTTCTTCCCGTGTTCGCGTGGGTTTCCCCCGGGTTCCCCGGTTTCCTCCCACCGTCCAAAAACATACACCATAGTCAATTGACTAAACCAAATTATTGCCTAAGACAACTTTAGTTTACACTTTTCACACGGCGATAAGCGGGGGAGTTCTCGAGACCTTCCTGAGCTCGAACTTCCCTCTCGCCCTTCTAACGGGAAGGAGCCCCGGGCTCGAGGATATACGAGCTCAGGGCTCTCTCCCGGGACAGCATGCCAATTACGCTTTATTGATCATCAGCTAAGTGTGAACTCTTGAAAGGGGCTAATTATTTTGACCTTAAAATGTTTTTTTATTATTAAAAACTGCTTTTATTGTCGCCAAAATAAAACAAATAAGACTTTCTCTTTAGAAGAAAAAATATTATCAGACATACTGTGAAAAATTCCTTGCTCTGTTAATCATCAATTGGGAAATATTTGAAAAAGAAAACAAAATACAGGAGGGCAAATAATTTTGATTTCAGCTATTTATAATGGCCAGCCAGCATAAAAGACCATCTCTCATTTCACACTAAAAAAAGGCTTATGCAATCCAGAAAACTACTCCATCTCCTGCCTTTTTCATTATTGGTTGTGCGCTAGCATTTGACCTAATTGGCTGCGTCTGTTATTATGCTCTCAAAACTGGCATGCGTGTGTCTGCACTATTCAATAATTACTGCAGTCTCAGTCTAGATGACACAGCTCACTGTCTGTTCACTGAGCGTCCCATGCATATTACACATTAAACTCTAATCAGGCCGAGTGACTTTACACAAATTCCAAGAATATCAGTTTGCCTGGAGACAAGGTCATATTTATAAGGTCTCTTGGCTGATAAAGCGAGCGCTCTTGAGGAGGAAACATTCATGCCATTCATGCGATTTATCTGAGGCAAGTAAACTAGATATTTATGATTTTGTCTCTTGTAACAGCCTAATGTGCGTCAGATGTTTTACATGAATATAATAATAACTAGCAGAATTGGGTCTGCAAGCAATGCCATAGTAAACAAATGCTAAAAACTAATAAGGATACCACCTTAGCAACCAATCCGAACATCCTGGTAACCAAATATAACACCATAAAGTACTTAGAACACACTACCAGCCGTATAGCAACATCAGGGACAGCTTGTGGAAACTTTTCTTTGTTGGGTTGTGCTATATCCGCGAAAACAACAACAAATTGCCGCTGAAAAACATGTCAAAAATGCTAATCAACTTGATGTCAAAACCTTGATATCTATTTGACATCCACACATATGATGCCATTTTGACTACTAAATTAACAACACAAAATGTATTAATATAGGAAAAGTTTTATTCATTCGAAAGCTTCAATCCCAATCTATCTTGATGTCAAAATAACGTCAACTTGACATCTAAAATTGGCATCAAAAATACATAAAAAATAAAAAACGATTACAGGACAGTCCTGTTTATTGATTTTTGGATGTCTTTTGATGCCAGTTTAATGTCGTTGTGACTTCAAAGCATAGATATATACACTAGATATCGCATAGGGACCCTGAGCATGCGTCAATAGCGCCGCCACATTGGTACAGTGCTTCTAGGACAAACGTCATTCAACCGCACTAGTCCAGACAGTGTGCCAATGTGAAGATGCTGGACTTTAGCGCTGTGTTTGCGTTGTAGTAACGAGCAAACAAAGAAAACAAAGCACAAAGGCAGAACATTTCATAGGTAAGATTTAGTTTTTTATGTTTTTGTATGTTATGAACTTTTGAGATTAACAAGTAATGTTATTGATGATAATACAGTCTCTTACTGCATTCACCATAAGGCAAAGTAGCACCAACTCGCACTAAATTCTAGACTTATGCTAGTTTTGTTGAATAAAATAAGCAAACTATGTTATGAAATATGACAAGAAGATGCTGCCGTGCTAGAAACTTGTATTATTGTCAGCTAAGCGAACGAGTCGTTCATAACGGAGATTCATTCACAAACGGATCGCTCCCTCCGTCAGAATGAGAAGTGAAAGCAGGAGAGGGGGTGTGTTTCAGGACATGGATTAGATCAAATTAAACAAGGAAGGAGGATAATGCATTTCCATGCACACAAACACTCACTTTTTGTCGACAATGCCCGTGCGGTCACATCCATCAATGTAGAAAAGTGATGTAAAATTATAATATTTCGTAATTGAAATATTTGCATACTAACCACCGGGGAAAACTCCCGATCATAGATATATGTGTATATGTGTATTTCTCTGGCTTTGGATGGCCACAGTCCTCCACTTCACCTTGGTCCCGCATTCATTTCAAAGGAGCGCTACCCTGTACTAAAATGGCGGCTCTATTGACGCATTCGTTCTAATAGACAATAGCAGGGTAGGCGACATCTAGTGTATATATCTATGACTTCAAAGTAGTCAATTGACATCAAATCGATTAGCATTATGAGGTATTTTTTGTGATGTGTTTATGTCGTTTTAACAACAAGGTCCACTAGGATCCAACAGTCCAACTTCTTTGTGATAATTATGAACATTATATTTGTAACGGAGGCCAGCTAGCGAAGTGCTATGCGGGTAAACCTCACTCGTCTGACCTCTAAAGTTGCTCTAGCGCAAGGTTATAACAGTTTTGGATTTTTGTTTTCAAATTCAGTTAGTTTTAATAAATTTTACTAGTTTTTATTAGTTTCCATATTTTGAAATTGCTTAGGATTAGTTTAGTTTTTATTAGTTTCAGTATTTGTTTTTGTTTTTTTTTCACATTAATTAGAATATTTGTTAGGAGCAAGATACAAAATCATCAGAATATTGTATAACTCAACCAAAGATTTATTTTTGAAAAATGTATTCAGAGGACACATGAACACCATCATCTACCCATCCTCAAATTCTAATTTAACAGCCCACAAGATAGCAGGCCTACCATTTAATATGTGTGCAAGGCTGCTTCTGGGGTTAGATACACAGTAATGACGGAAAGTTCAGATCTTTTCCGTGAACCGGATCTTTCGTGACAATCCTCCCATGATAGGGCTTAACATATCAAAAATATGTAGTCAGCAATCATAATTTCAGTGAGTTAAAACATCACCAGGATCTGAAAAGTTTCTTACAATTACATTTTGCATCCGAACTGAAGCACGATTGACTTATTTAAATTCAATTATGACTTTCTGTTATGAAATAAACTTACGTTTTCCCAGAACCTCTCATTTAAGCCCTCGGTTTACCCGCGCTGCAGTTGTTCAAGCTAGGGCTGGGCGATATGGGCTTAAATCATATCTCAGTATTTTTAGGAGGAATGACGGTATATGATATATATCCGGTATTTCCCATAAATGGTTACGTGAGAGTCAAAGCCTCTATTTAAACTTTATTAAACAGTTTTTGACTTCAAACACAGGGGTTTCCCTCCCTGTTATTATCATCATTATAATTATCACTCTTATATTGTTATTTGTTGAAAGAGTAGCTAACAGCGAGATATTAAAATAGAAACAGAAATGTTTGGTAGACAAATGCACGTTTTCTTATTTGACTTTTTTTTTTTAAAGTTTCAATAATCGTTTAAACCACCAACCGTTCGTACACTATAGGCACACCCACAAATCAAATCACGTCTTCCAGTTAAGGGGCTAAAATAAATCAATTAAACAGAATAAATAAATAAATAAATAAATACAATGATTAGAATATTATCGGAATTGAAGTCAATATGCAAAAACAGACCAGAATGCAGAGCTAAATATGTTATAAGGTAAATGTAAAGAAGAGACTGTTGTGTAGCTAATAAATACTGAACTTATAATCAGTGAATATGAGGTGGTTTCACTTTCAAAATGCGGTATAAATTTGTCCCATTTTGGCGTTTTTTATTTTTTTGAACACATTCAGGTGCTGCTTGTCAATTTGATAAGGCTTCTATGTTCGTAGTTACTGTCAATTGCGGAATAAATGATCGATAAAAGCTTTCTGGTAAACCGCTGTGACAGCTGCAGGCACTGTGTGACGTGCGTGCTCGCGAGGGGGACTCAGATTTGTCCGGGGAGTCAGATTTCGATACAACACCGGTCGCGTGTAGTGATGGTGTTCTTCAACGATTCGTTCATTTTTAACAAAATTTTTGTATGACTCAGGGAGTGAATCATCATTTGCGCATGCACTCATTTGTGCAAGTGGAGCTCGCGTGCTACCTTGGAGTGGTCTGTTTCGCGGAGAATGCGCACTTGTCAAACCATATCGATATGAAAGATATTGGATAATCCCGCATTGCATTGGGGAATAATATTGATATATCCCCAGAACTCGATATACCGCCCAGCCCTAGTTCAAGCTTAGTTCAGTCACAGCAGGCTGTCATGTACTGTTTGTGTTCGGTTCACTAAATCCCACATGCGCATTATTATGAGTTCATCCGTTCTTAAATCTGATTTCTGTGTACTGTTCTATTAACTGAATAACTCAGAAAATGTGTTTATTTCGAGTCAGAGGGGGTATCAGGCATGTTAAAAAGTAAGTCTTTGTGGATAAGTGCTTACTGAAGACGTGAATCGTTTTAAATGATTCAGTTCGATTTGGTGAACTAGTTCAATCAGTTCACTTAGAAGATACGGTTAAAAAGAATGATTCATTTGCGATTGCGATCACTAATACAGACATAAAACCCATTATTGGACACAACTGTGTTAAATTAATACTTTTAAGTGTCTGCTTGGGTTGTATTTAATGCTGTCACTGTGCTACTGTCATGTCCAGTTGTTGTTTTTGTTGCGGGAGCAACAGCGAGGACTGACTGGAGAACTGGCTTGATCTGGCCAATGGCAGCAGAATTACAGAATCCAATGTGCCGTACAGATCAAACACCTGCCGTAAAACTGGCATCGTGAAGTAAATAGATTTACTTCTAAAAGGCTTATGTATTAAAAACATTTACAAAGACGAAAACAAAGGACGTTTTGCGATCATTTAATTTGTTTTAGTTAGCTTTGTATGTACACAATACAGTTTCAGTTAGTTCTAGTTTAAAAAAAAGTACAAGTTTTTATTTTTATTTAGTTAACGAAAGTATTTCGTTTTTTCGTTTGTTTTTGTTAACTATAATAACCTTGCTCTAGCGACAGCGCTAGAGGCCATGGTCTTTAGCCTCCTTGTTAGAGCAACCGACTCCCATACAAAGAATCGCCGGTTCGATCCCAGCTCAGACCGGGTTGGGTGCAGTAGGACAGGTGTGTTACATATTAAAAATGATTTCTCTCAAACTGTATGTTCTGCACACTTTTGTAAGGCAAATCAAAAATACATTTAACATTTTTGTAATTCGCCATTTAAGCTGCCATACACTGAGAAAAAAAAGTTCTGTATTTGGAACCGCCAAATATAAATCATGAACATCATCAGTAAACAGATCCTCTGTCAGAGCAAACATTGGTGCTTAAGTGCATAGTATAAATCACTAATTCTCACAAACTTCTCCAAAACACGCTTCTATGGTAAGCACCAATTATAAAACACTAGCCACACATGTATGTTTGTAAAAACAAAAACCATGTATGTGATTTGCTTGCACTTGAATGGATTCATGCGAGCCTAATATATCCCTGGGGCGATGACATAATTGACAATCTCAGCTTACGTTTGAGGATGCTGATTGGCTACCAACAGCAACATATTGACATTCTATAGGCACTTTAACCCCATTTTAAAGGGCATAGCGAGTTTCTAAATCGACTTATAGCAACCAAATAACAAGCTGAAAACACATAGACTAAACTAGCCACATGTGGATTTTATAAATCTATTTAGAAGACAACTAACCACACTAGCAATCACATAGCCATATGCTAAAACCACTTTGACCACGTTACAAACCCCTTAGGAACATATAAAAGTATTATAAAACCACCCAGAACAACCTAGCAACTTTCTAAAAACCACTTATAACACTCTGCTAAAGTGTACAGCAACATACTAAAACCACTTTGACCTAAACCGCTTCTTTAAGTCCCAGAGGTAGGCCAGTTTTTACTAAGCATTTCACGGTAGTTTTTGCCAACATATGGCAATGGTTGCCACAGCTGGTGTAGTTACGTTATCAACAAAGCACAGTTGTATTAATTTAGCTTAGTTGCACAATGTAAAGTACAATAAAAAAACTGTAAAGAGAATGAAAAGACTATTTTTTTTAGAAGAATACATTAAAAGAAAAAAAAAAGGGAATCTTGCATTCCTTTAGCATTGTTACAGCTAGTTTTGCACAATGTAATGTAAGCTAAAATACCAACATATAGTTCAGAGGTGCCCAAACTTTTTCTTATGAAGAGCTAAAAACCAATCTTGATTAGGGGCAGGAGGTAAATAAACCAAACTGCTACATTAAAGTTGCCATGGTAATGTCCTAAATTATTAATATTTAAAAATAAATTGAAAAAATTACTTTAATCGTATTAATAATTATATATATTTTTTTACATTTTATGTCATGTGACAAAATCCACATCACTCATTTGCCAGATGTTATTGAACGTATTTCCTAAACTGCTTTCGATTGGTCAGAATTAACGTGTGGGAAAATGCCAATGGAACTAAATTCAATTAAATTAAATTCATCTTTATTTGTATAGCGCTTATACAATGTAGATTGTGTCAAAGCAGCTTCACATGGAAGATTATAGTGAATTGAAATAGTGTCAGTTCAGTTTTCAGTGTTGAAGTTCAGTTCAGCTCAGTTCAGTGTGGTTTAATAATCACTACTGAGAGTCCAAACACTGAATAGCAATCCATTGATGCGCAGCTCTACAGATCCCGAACCATGCAAGCCAGTGGCGACAGCGGCGAGGAAAAAACTTCACCAATTGGCGAAAGCGAAGATTTTAAAAAACCTCGAGAGAAACCTGGCTCAGTGCAAGTAAACAAACTGGCAGACACAAAACGTCGCTTTTTACTACACTGTAAAAAATGCAGGGTTCCACACAATTCATTCATGTTCTCCCAACACAAATTGATTAAGTTACCTTAACACTTTTAACAAATTTATGTGGATTGAACATAAAATAATTAAGTTGTCCCAATGAAATCTCAAAAATTGTGTTGTTTCAGCTCATTTTAAATAAGTAGTTTGAACTTTTTTGAGTGTATGGAGGGACGACTGCGCTGGCTGATTGTATCCCTGGTCATAATATACTATATAGTTTGTATATGTCACTTTAGACAAACTATACATTTCAAGAATGAAGCACTCCTGCGGCTGGAAAACAATGTTTTAATGCATTACAACTGGTGAAGGCGCATCACAAGTCACTTCAGGAGGAGGCGTGAATTAATTTAGCTAAACTGCGATATGGTCATCTTCCGGTAATATCACCAACGATCCATCAGGTAATGTTTTTCCCTCTCTCTCTGTTTAAAATTGTTGTTAAAGCGCTGTCAACAAATATTTTCCCTCCACACCCCATAAGATGGGACAGCACATCAGACTACGGCAGTTGGATTAGTCCAAAAAGGCGCAGTGCTTTTGTGGTTGGGTCTGTTTTATTTCGGATCATGTTCTCTCCACAAACGAACCGCTCCAGGGTTTGTTTGAAAGTGTACCGAGACCACCTCTTCAAGGAGGACTCTGTATGCTTTTTTGGTCCACTTTTGGAGTGCACTCGAGTGCGATTGCTACATTCACACCTGCCCAAACAAACCGCACCAAGAGGGAAAACAAACTCAATTCAACCAAACTAAATAAGACAGGTGTGAAAACACCCTTACAATGCAAACAAACAGTCCCATTTATAATGCTGAATACATTGAATACACTTGATTTGCTCGTCGAGGATCCTTAGTTTTTAAAATCTGATTCATGCACAACATTTAATTAAAAAAAATATTTTCATTTACCTTTTAGTATCTCAACAAAACAAACAAAAGTTTACGTAAAAATAGAAATGATGAGCTCTATTGCATTTCCCAGAGATGGGTTGTGGCTGGAAGGGCATCTGCTGCATAAAAACATGCTGGATAAGTTGGCGGTTCATTCCGTTGTGGTGACCCCAGATTAATAAAGGGACTAGCCGAAAAGAAAATGAATGAATGAATAAATGAGCTCTATTGCAGGCTTTGGCCTTAACCTTCCATCATTCTCCCTCTTTTTTCAGATGGGATGGCGGGCCAAATCAAAGATTACCATGGGTCAACTTTGGCCTGTACACCCTAGTTTGGGCATCTCTGGTCTAGTTCATGTTATCATTTGAACTCTTGATGTTTTTTTTTTCTTTCTTTCTGTAAACTCAACATCTGATTTGTGTAAGAGTCTGTCATTTTATCTTTGACATTTAAAGTAACACAAAAATAATGAGAAGCCACAAGACAAACCACACTGTAAAAAAATTATTTGTGATTTTCTGTTTATTTACAGTTGTGAATTGCATTATGGGATGTTGATCTCAGACCTGTAGACTTTTAATGTTGAAAATTCAACTCTACAGTTTAACAAAGTGATTTTATTGACATTTTAGTAGTTCTAAATAATATTAAGTAATAGTACATCGAGAAATAAGTCTGTAGAATTTACTGACGGTTTATTACAAAGTATTTGTACTGTAATATACGACACCAACCCAGACAATATAAAACTAATATAGTATAAAAAACTTTAAACTAATAAAAATTAAAGTCACTTTTTTAACTTTTCAAGGTTAAAAGTTGTTGGGAGAAAGATCAAGGTCCCATAATGCACTTTAGCAACTGCTAATTCACAGATATTTTTCTCATTGTAAGAACAAAACCAAAAAAAAAACCTCCCCCAAGAGTGCAATCTCACAGCAAGAAAGAGCCAAAGCACTAAAAATTCATCCTGTGTTTGGTAACTCAAGAGGAGCAAACACATTAAAACCGTTGTGATGACGTGGCACTTTCTACACAAGCACAAAGTCCTGTGTCCCAGATGCCGTTTTGGATGTTACGAGTCCCTCTTCCCTTCAGGTTCTGCTAAACATTTGTGTTTTAAGTTTTACACAAAAACTCACAACATTTTCTGCATTGCAGACTATAAACACTTGGTTTATGCTGTACAGACACTTTGAGAAGCAAGTAGCAAGCAACGACCTAGCGGTTTGGTGCTGCACTATAATTACAGCTGGATAAAAATACATGTAAACATGGGACACTTTTTGTCATAGCGATGTGCTTGTGTGTGTGTGTATGGTGTAAGAGAGAGAGAGAGAGAGAGAGAGACCCCGCACCACAAAACCAATAATAAGTGCAAATATTTGGAAATTGATATGTGTGCATTATCTGAAAGTTGAATAAATATGCTTTCCATTGATGTTTGGTTTGTTATGAAAGGACAATTTTTGAAAATCTGGAATCTGAAGCTTAAACAAAACCTAAATACTGAAGAAAAAAAAATCACATTTAAAGTTGTCAAAAAATAAGTTCATAGTAATACTTCTAATCCAAAATGAAGGTTTGAGATATATATAGGGTAGCATATTTACAAAATATCTTCATATAACATAATCTTTAATCTCAAAAAAAGATGTTTGCTGCTTGTTTAAACTGCTTATGTAAAATGAGCTGAAACAACACAATTCTTGAGAGTTTTTGAGGACGACTTAATTGTTTTTTTTTCAATCCACTTAAATTGGTTAAGCTAACCTGGTTTGTCTTGAGACAACATGAATGAATTGTGCAGAACTCCGCATTATTAGTGTATACACTGTAAAAAATGCAGGGTTCCACACAATCTATTTCATATTGTGCCAACCCAAATTGATGAAGTTTTAACTTTACAGATTTAACAAATTTAAGTGGATTGAACATAAAACAATTAAGTTGCCCCAAGAAACTCAAGAATTGTGTTGTTTCAGCTCATTTTAAATGAGCAGTTTAAACAATCAACAGACATCATATTTGCAGTGTACTTAATATTCTATTTTTGTGGAGTTTATTCATTATTTGATACTCTCCAAAAAATTACCTCATGAATGGTTTTGTGCCACAAAATAAATAAATATTAAAAATAAATAAACTAGCTGTGAAGCTTGGCTTTAATAAACTTTTCTCCCCTTTAATTACAAAAATGTGCTTATAATTTTTTAATAATTCCTCTTATGTTATTTTTATATATAAAAAAGGATATGTGTGCATTATATGAACGCTGAATAAATAAGATTCCCATTAATGTTTGGTTTGTTATAAAAGGACAATATTTAAAAATCTGAAATTTGAAGGTTAAAAAAAATCTATAAACTAAACAAAAATCACATTTAAAGTTCTTAGCAATACTACTAATCTAAAATTAAGGTTTAATATATTTATGGTAGGATATTTACAAAATATCTTCATGGAACATGATCTTTACACTCAAGAAATGATTGTGCTGCTTGTTCAAACTGATTATGTAAAATGAGCTGAAACAACACCATGTTGAGATTTTTATTAGAACAACTTAATTGCTTTATGTTCAATCCACTTAAATATGTTAACTTGAAGTTGATGGGAGAAGGATTTGTGTTGGGACAACCAGAATGAATTGTGTGGAACCCAGCTTTTTTTTTTTACAGTGTACAATTAAGTTGCCCCCAAAAAATCTCAAGAATTGTGTTCTTTCAGCTCATTTTAAATTAGTTTGAAGGAGCAAAAACATTTTTTGTGTATTTCATATTCTAATGATTTTTGTGGAAAGCTTATTTATTCTTTTATACTCAATTTCCAAAAAAAGAAAAAGAAAAAACCTGATGAATGGTTTTGTGGTCCAGTGCTTGACTTTATTAAACTTCTCTCCCTTTTAATTACAAAAAAACATGTTTACAAATCATTAATAATTCCAGTCTTAAATGTACATTTTTGAAAATTGATATGTATGCATTATCTGAAAGTTAAATAAATAAGATTCCCATTGATGTTTGGTTTGTTATGAAAGAACAACATTTGACCAAGAAGAAACTATTTGAAAATCGGGAATCTGAGGCTTAAAAAAATCTGAATCTTGAGAAAATCACATTTAAAGTTGTTCAAATTAATTCAATTCACCTTTATTTGTATAGCACTTTTACAATGTAGATTGTGTCAAAGCAGCTTCACATAGATTATAGTAAATTGAAACAGTGTCAGTCCAGTTTTCAGTGTTGAAGTTCAGTTCAACTCAGTTCAATGTGGTTTAATAATCACTACTGACAGTCCAAACACTGAAGAGCAAATCCATCGATGCGCAGCTCTACAGATCCCGAACCATGCAAGCCAGTGGCGACAGCGGCGAGGAAAAAAACTTCACCAATTGGCGAAAGTGAAGAATTAAAAAACCTCGAGAGAAACCAGCCTCAGTTGGGCACGACCATTTCTCCTATGGCCAAACATCTTGTGCAGAGCTGCAGTCTAGGGGCCGGAGGCTGGAGAACGCTGGACCTCAGAGAAGAATCGTCTGTCCCAGGAGCGTCACAGGTATCAGTCTTATGCTCTCCACTTCTCCATGACCACCACAGCAGCTGCTCAGGATACGGCTTAAAATTAAGATTAAAATTAAGCTCCTAACAATACTACTATCCCAAAATTAAGGTTTGATATTTTTACAGTCGGATATTTACGAAAAATCATGGAACACAATCTTTACTTAATGTTTTAATGATTTTTGGTATAAACGTCAGTGTATTTTTGACTATATATAGTAATATAATTAGAGTAATATACTCATGCAACATCATTTTAAATAATATATTTTGTGGTGGGGGGGGGGGGGTCACAAATTTTGTCCATTAATATCATCTGCATTATCCTGTCCTCTTGTCTTTCATGGATGACTGAGTGACATTTTAAAGATGAAAACACAGACCTGAAAAGATCAGCTTCTCTTGCCATGGCTGAAAGGTCTTGATCTGGACAGTTTCAGTCACTTTAGAAAGACTCTCTATTAGCAAAGCCAGTGCAAACTGGAAGTACTGGCTGCCAATTAAATATGGTTTGTCAGGAAATTACAGATTAACACCAATAGCTAGGAGGAATCAGAAAGTGTTTGATCACTTTGAACACCCTAGCAACCACAACATTCATCTTGAATGTGACCCTGGACAACAAAACCAGTCTCAAGTTGCACGGGGATATTTGTAGTAATAACAATACACTTTGTAGTAAAAGCTAGACCCACACAGACTCTGCGAGTCCATTTTCCCCCAACATTGAGTCTATTTATTTACTAAAATGTGTGTCAATTATTTCATAACTATTATTTCAGTAAGATCATTGACTAATATGCAAATGGTTATATGATTTATGAACAATAAAGTCTGTAAAGTAACATTTTCTGTACATATAATACAGGAGAGACTTGCTTTGTTTACCAAACAAGTGGATCTAATTGGATTTTCATTGTAAACTTTAAATAAAAAGTTGTTTGTTTGTTTGTTTACTTGACATGGACATTACGATTACACTGGACAAACCAAATGCATTTGTTCAAGTGTTTTAGCAGACTTGCTGATTCTCAACACCTGTCCATGAGAGCCTTGACATTTAAAAAATAAAATTAGAATAAAATAAATACATGTACACGACATTATAATTCTTCATGTAAAATTGCTGAGGCAAAAGCAAAGGCAGCGTGATCAAACAAACTAATAATAGAATAATTGTGTAAGCACTGCTGTTTTGTTTTTCACCACTTTTTAAGTACCCTACTAAAATTTGACATTACTTTAACAGGTAAATCATTTGTTTTTATTATTTTATTTCATGTTTTAAGTTTTTAGCTGCTACACTGTTAGACATTTTATTGTATTTTGCGTTAATTTCCTGGCAGCACTGTTGACAGCAAGTTATCACAACTGCCCCATTACAGTAACTTACCTGTAAAGGTGTTTTACAGTAGCAGGATCCTACCGGAATTTCGTTTTACAGTAACATAGTCTTACCACAACTTCTTTTAATGGTAAAATGCCCCTTACAACATATTAATTTCACAGTTCCACAATTTTTACAGTACTTTTACTGTCATTTATTTACCTTTTACACTAGCAGTGCAACACCTTCATTTTTAGTATTTACTACTGAACTTCCAAACAAGTGTCTAATTTATTCATGAACTGTCTCATTTTTGTCTTCAACTACAGTAGCAGTATTACTTTGATTACAGTATAATACCACAAATTCCTAATATGCAGTAAGTAACTGTAAAAGTTTAAAAATGACCCACAGTTTAGTGCGCGGTGATGCGCGGCAGGCCAGAGTCCCATTGGCAGGGCAGAGTCCCGTAGGCAGGCCACATCCGATGTGATATAGAAAGTGAAGAGGGGGGGAGATGCGTGGCAGGCCAGATTGACCGTCAGGCCACTGGGAAATGTCCCGGTGCTCCCTATGACCAGTCCCCCCCTGTTTATTTATGAACTGTCTAATTTTTGTCTTCAACTACAGTAGTGGTACTGCTTTGATTACAGTATAATACCGCAAATTCCTAATATGCAGTAAGTTACTGTAAAAGTTTTAAAATGACATACAGTTTATTGCATATTACAGTAGTGAACTGTAAAGAATATGGTATATTACTGGCCTTTTTTGGCAGTAAATAACTGTAAAATTGCTATTATCTGCATTATCCTGTCCTCTTGTCTTTTATGGATGACTGAGTGACATTTTAAAGATGAAAACAAAGATTTGAAAAGATCAGCTTCTCTTGCTATGGCTGAAAGGTCTTGATCTGGACAGTTTCAGTCACTTTAGAAGAACTCTCCATTAGCAAAGCCAGTGCAAACTGGAAAAACTGGCTGCCAATTAAATATGGTTTGTCAGGAAATTACAGATTAACACCAATAGCTAGGAGGAATCAGAAAGTGTTTGATCACTTTAAACACCCTAGCAAAATAGTCTTACCACAGCTTCTTTTATTGTAAAATGCCCTTTACAACATATTAATTTCACAGTTCCACAATTTTTACAATGCCTTTACTGTCATTTATTTATATTTTACACTAGCAGTGCAACACCTTTATTTTTAGTATTTACTACTGAACTTCCAAACAAGTGAATTTATTCTTGAACTGTCTCATTTTTTTCTTCAACTTCAGTAGCAGTACTACTTTGATTACAGTATAATACCGCAAATTCTTAATATGCAATAAGTTACTGTAAAAGTTTTAAAATGACCCACAGTTCAGTGCATACAGTAGTGAACTGTAAATAATGTATGTGGTATTTTACTGGCCTTTTTTGCAGTAAATAACTGTAAAATTGCAGCAAAGTCTACAGTGTATACTCTTAAAACCATTCCGCATAAATTTTATTTTATTAAGATTTTATTTGTTACAAAATTCTCCGCAATAATAGAAAAAAAACTGTCCACAGATTCTGTCTGACCCTACTAATAGCCAATAATACACAGTCCAAATGATTGATTTTACTTTTATGCCAACAATCATTCTAACATTGAGTGCAGTGTTGGAATAATTAATCAATTCCATGCGTGTTCAATACAAAAGGTCAGGAGAGGTTTTCCTTTAAGGTTTAACATATTAGCAATTTATTGGATACAAGTGACTAATTCGATTCACAGCATTCTGGTGTCCTCAATGAAATGCATATATTACATTCAGGTGCCACGCGCAGTTTTCATTCCTGACTCCAACTTATATAAGCAGCTGATATTAACGGGTGGAGTTTAGTGAAATTCATCACTTGTCAGTCATTCTCCAGTCCTCCATTGGCCGCACCCATACATACATCCTCTTTTTCTATGAATTCTCTGCACAACATTTAAAAGCACAAGACTTCTCAACTGCAAATTTTGTGCTCACAAGAAGTTTCGCTGCAAAGCTCAAGTTAATTTTAGACGAGCTTTATCTACTTCTGCAAAAATGCTTCATTAGTATGCAAAACATATCACACTCGAGAAGAAGTTCAGTTAATATATCACCTTTAAGCAATACAAATACAATTGTTTAATGAAATTAAGAATTTTTTTTTCATAAAGAAATTCTGTAAATTTACTTCCATAAATACATTAAAACTTAATTTCTGATTAGTAATATGCATTGTTAAAACTGAATTTGAACAACTTTAAATGGCTTTTCCAGCCTGATCTTACGAGGAAACGTAAGTATTTTACGTTTTGTCAGTTTAGTGGCTAATTCGTACAAATTCGTACAAGTTCAGTCGTACGAAAATGTACGATTTTAAAAAGGAGGCGTGGCACCTAACCCAAATCGTACTAATTTGTACGAATTAGATCGTACGAATTCATACGAATTAGCCACTAAATCTAAAAGTTACGAATTGCCGTGAGATTGCGTTGGCTTTTCACAATATTTAGAATTTTTAATACTTTTTTTTTTCTTTAAAATCATTGTATCTTGGCCAAATATTATCTTTTCCTAACAAACATTACATCAAATCAAAGCTTAAATATTCTCGTTTAATAAAATTTTCCCCCCAAAATACCTTATACTGTATAACTGGTTTTGTGGTCCGGTGCCACAAATAAACCAATACACACAAAAAAAGACCTCAACTTCTTTCCCTTTTAATTACAAAACCATGCTAATAATTCATTAGCACAGAATAAATAGAAACATATTACAGCAGCATGTTTTTATAAGGCTCACCTAAATAAATCAAACACACACACATACGCACACACACATCATCTTCCAGTTTGCTCATTCAGCAGAGAATCTTTTCTCCATTTGGAAACCCTAAAGTAGAAACTCAGCTCGTTCATTTTCTGTTTACCCACAAACATTCACCACAGCAAAGGTCACTTGGGTGACGTCAATGAGCAGTGTGTGTGTAGATAGCGGATTAACTGCAAAACCCAGAGTCTTGCAACTTTTCGTGCAGCGTTTCCCTACTTGTGTCCCAGAAGGCTGTGCGTTTCTGGAGCACTTCAGCAGTTCTTTAGCTCCATTGCAGCTCGGATGACAATAATAATCTCAATCTCCGACGCTGTCATCACCTCTTTATAATACAAGCGGACGCTGTGTCTTCTTATGCAATATATCATCATGTGCTCTTTCGCTTTTAGTTTCCAGCTGTATTTAGGTCTGTTGAAATCTGAGATTTAAATCTGAAAGTAACTGAAGGTTAAATATAGGTGAATATCTGCACTATTTCTACATGTGGGTCAGTAATGTGTGCTCTTTGAATCATTCAGATCACGCTGGAGAACATGATCATCGGGTTTTGTTTGTGCAGAATCAGTGCAAAATGAGACGTGTCAAATACTGACTCAGATTTTAAACAATGTAAACTTTACAAACTTGTATGCTTTATAGAATTTGTCATTTATAAACATGAAATAAATTTGCATACAGTTAGTTTTTTACATTCAGTCTATTAGGAAATTAGTCAAATCTATATCAGTTAGAAGCTACTGTGCAATCTATTATCAAATATAATATATATTTTTGTCTATTATAGAATAAAAATATAAATAAATAGATTTCAGTTTATAGTAAAACATATAAAATAAAATCAGTCTGTTAAATATTTAAATAAATTCAAAATATACACTTGGCATATTAAACATAAAATAAAATATGGTCTATAGAAAAAAAAAATCTGGTCTCTTGAAATAAAATAAAATGACATCTGGTCTAATAAAATAAATTAAAATAAAATAAAAAAAACATCTGGTCTAATAAAATTTAAAAAAATCTGGTCTATTGAAATAAAATAAAATAAAAATCTGGTCTTTTGAAATAAAATAACATCAGGTCTAATAAAATAAAATAATGAAATAAACTAAAATCTGGTCTTTTGAAATAAAAATTAAATTAAATCTGTTCTAATAAAATAAAATAACATCTGGTCTATTAAAATAAAATAAAATTAAATCTGGTCTCTTGAAATACAATAAACACCTGGTCTAATGAAATAAAATAAAATAAAATAAAATAAAATAAAATAAAATAAAATAAAATAAAATAAAATAAAATAAAATAATAAAATAAAATACAATAAAATCTGGTCTCTTGAAATAAAATAAAATAAACATCTAGTCTAGGTGACGCATTGGCTGCGTAAAACATATTTGCTGGATAAGTTGGCGGTTCATTCCGCTGTGGTGACCCCGGATTAAAAAAAGGGACTAAGCCGAAAAGAAAATGAATGAATGAATGAATGAATATATATATATATAAAATACGGTCTATTGAAATTAAATAAAAATAAAAATCTGGTGTTTTGAAATAAAATTACATCTGGTCTAATAAAATAAAATAAAATAAAAAATAAAATAAAGCAAATTAAAAAATAAAACTGGTGTTTTGAAATAAAATAAAATATGCATATGGTCTAATAAAATAAAATAGAAAAATTTAAATAAAATTACATCTGGTGTAATAAAATAGAATAAAATAAAATAAAACATGGTCTATTGAAATTAAATAAAATATACATCTGGTCTAAAAAATAAAATAGAATAAACTAAACTAAACTAAAATAAAATAATAAACATCTGGTCTAATAAAATAAAATAAAATAAAATAAAATAAAATAAAATTAAATTAAATTAATGGTCTCTTGAAATAAAATAAAATTAAATCTGGTCTAATAAAATGAAATAAAATAATAAAATAAATTAAAATCTGGTCTACTGAAATAAAATAAAATGGCACCTGATAAAAAATAAAATAAAATAAATAAATAAATAAATAAATATATATATATAATCTGGTCTATTGAAATGAAATAAAAAACAAAACTGGTCTCTTGAAATAAAGTTACATCTGGTCTAAAAAATAAAATAAAATGAAATAAAAATAAATCTGATGTTTTAAAATAAAATAAATTAATAAATATCTGGTCTAATAAAATAAAATAAAATCTGGTCTCTTGAAATAAAATAAAGTTACATCTGGTCTAATAAAACGAAATAAAATAATAAAATAAATTAAAATATGGTCTATTGAAATAAAATAAAATGAAAAACAAATCTGGTCTATTGTAATAAAATAAAACAAAATCTGGTCTAATGAAATAAAAAATAAAATAAAAAATCTGGTCTATTGAAATATTATTAATGTTAATTGTAGTTGCTAATAAATGAAGCCTGGTTGTAAAGTATTACATACACCCATTATACACATTAAGCCAACAAAATACAATCTCCATCCAATAAATCAAAATAAAACAAAACATCCTACGAACAGTCTCTAAGTCTTGTGTACTTTGTGGGAACAAGCTGTTTTTCAGCGATGATTAGTTGATATGCAAATGCATACATCCACAGCCTTCCTCTTATTGTAAGGACAGTCTATGATGAAATGACGTCAGGTTATGTGCTGAGAGTTCAAGGGTTTCTTACAATCTCCAACACAAGACACAACTCAAAACAACCCAACAAATAAACACTTATATACAACTCATAACAGTCTAAAAATTGTGTGTCAGATGATGTTAAAACCAACCCATTGGAAAAGTTTATCAGTCTGCATTTTTGCAAAACATAAAATACATTGCTAAGGTACATTTCGTTGCACGTTTCAGATGTCAAATCCACAAGCAGGCACTGTCTTTATTTTTGCGAATCTGAAATGTTACTTGTGGGACATTTTGTTGTATGATTCAGATACACGTCCTTTTTACGTCAGCAGAGCTTCTTGACTATTACGCCAGAATTAGAGTATAATTCCTAGCAATTTAGACCTAGAAAATAGAAACGTTTCATTTTCTGTCAGTCTTATTACACAATGAAACTACAGAGGACTTGCTCTTTAAATAGGAATACTATCAAACCTCTTTGATTGTTTTTTTTTAAACAAAATGCTAATGGTCTAACCCAATTCAATGAATTATGCTAAGCTAAGCTAATAAAATGCTTAGAAAGGATTCAAAAATGGTTCAAGTCAACTTTTTAATTCTAGGAGACTAAAATAAGCCTTAAAAAAAGTCAAGTGTTCCTTTAAGATTAAACCAACCAATTGTGTTTTCACAAGCAAACCTAAGAGAAAAGTGCATTACAACCACATAGTTTTACCTTGATTTTACATTGTGCACTGTAAAACAAAATAAAATTTAAAAAAGGTCTGTTAAACATTTAATTAAATTCAAAATCTACACTGGGCATATTAACATATAAAATAAAATGTACATCTAATAAAATCAAATCTGGTCTATTGAAATAAAATAAAAAATTAAATATGTGAGTGTTCCTTTAAGATTAAACCAACCAATAGTGTTTCCAAAAGCAAACCTAAGAGAAAAGTGTACTGTGACCACATAGTTTTACACAGCACAGTCTCACGGCAATTCATAACTTTGATTTAGTGGCTAATTCGTTTGAATTCGTACAATCTCATTTATACAATTTAGTACAATTTGCTCATCCCCCAATGACGATTGGCTTTAGGGGTGGGGCTTGGTGAATTCGTACAAATTAGCTACTAAACTGACAAAACGTAAAATAGTTACGTTTCCTCGTGAGATCAGGCTGCTTTTACATTGCTTTTATTTCTTTGTGAAAGAACGATTCATCTGACTCGAACCTGAGTGTGTAACCCACCGGTCCTAAACCCTTTTAAATCTCACTTCCATCCCGGACGAGCCCCCACGTGTAACCCACCGGTCCTACTGCCCCTATCCCACTCTGAGCTGGGATCGAATCGGCGATTCTTTGTATGGGAGTCTAACAAGGAGGCACATCTAATGTACATCTAATAAAATCAAATCTGGTCGATTGAAATTAAAAAATAAAAATTAATCTGGCTTATTGAAATGAAAAACATACATTTGGTCTAATAAAATAATTTAAATAAAACCTAATAAAATAAAATAAATAAAATCTGGTCTATTGAAATAAAATAAAAATTAAATATGTGAGAAAAGTGTACTGTGACCACATATTTTTACACAGCACAATCTCACGGCAATTCATACATTTTAGACTTAGTGGCTAATTCGTATGAATTCGTACGATCTCATTCATACAATTATTACGATTTGCTCATCCCCCAATGACGATTGGGTTTAGGGGTGGGGCTTGGTGCCATGCCTCCAAAAAAAAGACATTTTTGTACGACTGAACTCAACTGAATTCAAACAAATTAGCAACTAAACTAACAAAGCATAAAATAGTTACGTTTACTCGTGAGATCAGGCTGCTTTTACATTGCTTTTATTTCTTTTGTGAAAGTGTGATTCATCAAACTCGAACCTGAGTGTGTAACCCACCGGTCCTAAACCCCCTGAATCTCACTCCCATCCCGGACGAGCCCCCACATGTAACCCAACGATCCTACTGCACCCAACCCGCTCTGAGCAGAGATCGGATGGGCGATTCTTTGTATGGGAATTGGTTGCTCTAACAAGGAGGCTAAAGACCACGGCTTCTAGCATCTGTCGCTAAAGCACATTTTGAGGTCAGAGGAGTGAGGTTTACCTGCATAGCACTTTGCTAGCTGGCCTCCGTTAAAAGTGCACTGCATCACAAGTACAACATCTGTAAAAACTGAGCTTAGAGCAAACTAATCACGCCAGAAAAGTTTTCCATTATTTCGTGTTATGCACAAAAATAATCCTTTTTTTGTCAAAAATATGTCCCTATTAATATTATTAGAGTAAAAAGGAACAAAAGTTGTGTTTACCAGTGCTCATTTTACCTACTGCAGTCAAACAAAGGCGGTTTCTTCGAAAAATAGGCTGAAGCACGTATTTCCAATAAGCCGGTGCTGGTCAAAACAACTTTAAGTTGCATTCAGTCAAGAACATTCCTACTCCAAAAGGTAATCTATACTTCAGTGCTCTTCTAATCTATAAGCTCAGGATCAGTCTAGTCGAGTCTAGTCTGTTGACCCTGTCGATGACCCTGCACATCTCAGGTCATCGGTAAATAACAGCTGAATGTCCCTTGGGTTCTTACACACTAAAAACCCTGCATTTTTTGCAACCCAAATGTGAGTAAATATGGACAAACATAACAATTGGGTTAAATTTCCAAATTACACTGTAAAAATACACTGGGTTCCGTACAATGGATTTGTGTTGGGACAACATGAAGGAATTAAGTGGATGGAACATAAAACCATTAAGTTAACCAACCCCCCAAACCCCTCCACCCCTCAACCCCCCCCAACCCCTCCCCCCCACCAAAAAAAAAGCCTCAAGACCTTTTTGTGTTTCAGCTCATTTTAAATAAGTCATTTTTTTGAATCTATGTTCAATTAAATGTTTAACTGGTTGCATATTTTGTCTCAATATAAGTTAAAACAGTCAGGTTTGTAGGTGGGGAAAGGAGGAGGACTCAAATGCAGAACTAAAATGGGTATTTATTAATTATAAAAATAAAACAAAAAGGCAACAAAAACCACCACGAGGGGGAAAACATTAACAAAACAAACAAACAAACAAACTTGACTAAGCTGGCAGGGAAGAGCAGGGCTGGACAAGACTAGTCAGGACTATACTGGACCATACTGGAAAGAAAGACAACGAACTGACACAGGACAGCAGACAAGAGGGAGTTACAGTATAAGCAACAACAATCAAACAGGTGAACTGAATAAACTAATAATGGGACAAAGAGGGTGGGACTACACCAGGGCTGTCCACTCCAAACTCAGTCCTGGAGGGCCAGTGTCCTGCTTATTTTAGTTCCAACCCCAATTAAACACACCTGAAGCTAATCAAGCTCTTTCTAATATTCTAGAAACGTCCAGGAAGGTGTGTTAAAGGAAGTTGGAGCTAAACTATGCAGGACAACGGCCCTCCAGGACCGAGTTTGGACACCCCTGGACTAAACAATAGACAAAAAGACAACACAAGCCATGTGTTCACAAGAAAACGAGACTAGAAAATGCAGCCAATCAGAGAGCTCATTAACCGCTCATCACATGAAACACATCATGCGGGAGCGTGCACGATCCAAGCGCGACCAAGACGGTGCTCATACAAAGACGAAGACAGACAATGAGAGAAAATGAGTGCTCGACCCGAGGAAACTCGAGCTGAGCACAACATACAAGACAAGACAGGACTAATGTCTGGACTCTGCTATTAAAACAAGACCGAAGTGGAAGAATCCTGACAGAAACAGGCCAGAATTTGTGTATGTGTGTGTGCAGAATTTAATGACGAAAAGTCAACACAACAAATACTTTTATGTAGCTTTAACTTATTTTAATACACTCAAAAAATTACGTTTGCTCAGACTACTTATTTAAAATGAGGTGAAACTACACAAACCTTGAGTTTTTTGGGGGGACAACATAATTCTTTTAGGTTCAATCCACTTAAATTTGTAAAAGCTAATGGTAACACTTTATTTTGATGGTCCATTTGAGTATTAGTAGACTCTCAGCTTAATATCTGTTGATACTGACATTTAACAATCCTTTAACAGACATTTAACTGACTATAAGAAACTTTGCAAGTACACGTCAACTTACACTAACCCTAACCCAACCTAACAACCTACTTATAATCTACTGAGAATTAGTTGCAATGTATCTTAAATTCAACTAACGGACCATCAAAATAAAGTGTGAACAAGCTGATACATTAACTTAATTCCTTCATGTTGTCCCAACACAAATCGATTGTGTGAAACCCAGCATGTCTTACAGTGTGAGTTAATTAGGTTTCAACTAAATTACATTAGTTTAACTTAATTTTTTTAGTCAGCTTAATTGATACAAGTTGAGACAGCTAGAAAAGTTAATTTGATTCAACTAAAAAAGATAAGTCAGCAAGATTATTTTAGTGTGTGTGCATAAATAGATCAGGTCAGTATAATCTGAACAAACTATTCACAATCTGACAGCTCTTATAGTATTCTACGCTGAAAAAAATCATTCAGTGATGATTCCTTGGATTTACTCAATATTTTCACGTTAAGTGGCTGTAAACAATTTATTTGGGATGAATTTAAACAAACACATTAAGTAGAATTTTATTAAACTTGATTTGTTTGTTTAAATACAACACAAATAAATTGTTTGCAACAGTTTTGCAGACATCATTTTTTTCAGTGTATAGGGAAATTACATCCGTGTATCTCAAACTATATACATCTCAGATGTATCCCATGATGCAAGTGTCTACTACAGTATACACTACATGTCTTTATATTGAAGCACAGCATTAAAGAGCATCCTGTCTTCATCACACAATAATATAGTGACATTTACCTTTGAAGACATTAATCACAAGGAAAATGGTTTTAATGTGCTCATTCAATCTAAATCTAAATATATAGAATACTATATATAAATATATATATAATGTTTTTGCAAAATGAATAGAAAGTTACATAAAAAGCATATTAAATTCAAGATTTTACATGTCTTATTACACCATGAAGCTACAGAGGACTCAAGCTATAACCTCCTAGGGCTTGAGTGTCCACATATGTGGACAGCACATTTTAGCTATTAAGTGGCTATTTAAAATACTTTGTATGTTTTATATTTTGTCACAGACATACAGTGTTATCCTGCAACTGTTTTGCAGCACATGAAATGTCCCAAACCCTATTTTTAACTCTCCAAAATGGGAAAAAATGTTGTTTTTACTCTCTGATAGTCAAAGCAAGTTCAAAAAAAAAAATCTGTTTTTGCATTTAAAAACATTCAGGAAAAAGTGTTTTATGTAAATTCAGACCACGAGTCCACATATATGGACATCATTTTTCTCTAAAAGTGCATCATATCAAAAGATGATACTTAGATTTTTATTCTAATTAGGTTCCAATAAACCCAAATAGCAAGGAGAAATAAAAAATGCATGTAAAAAACACCTTGGGCCTTAAATAGGTAAATGATCAAACCTTTTTTTTTTCGAACAAAATGCTAACGGTCTAATCTGATTTAATGCATTATGCTAAGCTAAGCTAAGCGCTCACATGCACGCACAGTGAATTTAGTTTTTACAAAAGTGAATAGAAAGTTAGACAAAATAATATTATATTTAAGATTTTTTTTTTGTCTGTCTTATTACACCATGACACTACAGAGGACTCGAGCTTCAAATAGTAAAATTATCAAACCTTTTTTTTAACAAAATGCTAATGGACTAATCCAATTCAATGATTTATGCTAAGCTAAGCTGAGCATGCACGCACACAGTAAAATTTCATTTTAGTTTTTTTACAAATGTAAATAGGAAGTTATAAAAAAAAACATTAAATTCAAGGTTTTCCGTCTGACTTATTACACCATGAAACTACAAAGGACTCGAGCTTTAAAGAAGAAAATGATCAAATCTTTCTTTTTAACAAAATGCTAACGGTCTAATCTGATTCTTGCACAAAGTTCCATTTTAGTATTCACTCGCTCGCATGCACGCACAGTGAAGTGCCATTTTAGTTTTTACAAAAGTGAATAGAAAGTTATACAAAATAATATTACATTTAAGATATTTTATGTCTGTCTTATTACAACATGAAACTACAGAGGACTCGAGCTTTAAATAGGAAAATTATCAAACCTTTTTTTTCTCGTTTAACAAAATGCTAATGGACTAATCTGATTCAATGAATTATGCTAAGCTAAGCACTCACTCGCGTGCTTGCACAAAGTTCCTTTTTAGTTTTTACAAAAGTGAATAAAAAGTTAAACAAAAAGTATATTAAATTCAAGATATTTTATGTCTGTCTTATTACAACATGAAACTACAGAGGACTTGAGCTTTAAATGATCAAACCTTCTTTTCTCTTCTTTTTTTGAACAAAATGCCAACGGTCTAATCCGATTCAATGAATTATGCTAAGCTAAGCACTCGGTCACATGCACACACAGTGAAGATCCATTTTAGTTTTAACAAAAGTGAATAGAAAGTTATACAAAAAGCATATTAAATTCAAGATTTTCCATCTGTCTTATTACACGATGACACTACAGAGGACTCGAGCTTTAATTAGGAAAATTATCAAACCTTTTTTTTTTTTTTAAACAAAATGCTAATGATCTAATCTGATTTAATGAATTATGCTAAGCTAAGCCCACGCACACATTGAAGTTCCATTTTAGTTTTTACAAAAGTGAACTGTAAGGCAGAAAGTTATTTCAATTCATATAAAATATCTACATAACATAAATATCTACATAAAAATGTTATTAAATTGTCATGGGCGAAAAAGTTCCATCGTCTTTGGATGCAACTGATATATTAATATAGAAATAAAACACTGTACTCTGATCTGTACTTATTAAAATATATAAAAGAATAAGTGATCAGACTAAGTATAAAAACGTCTTGCTGAAAAAAATTTTATTTTATATATATATATATATATATATATATATATATATATATATATATATATATATATATATATATATATATATATATATATATATATATATATATATATATATACATACATACATAAAGTAAAATACAAAAATTCTAATGCATGAAAAAAGACTGTAAAAATTCAACTTTAATTTGATTTAGTTCTTTAAAACCTATTTTTGTCTTTAACATCCCAATAATATTTCAAATTAAATGTTTACTGTATTTTATTATTCAAAAAAAAGCAGCCTATTTCAAAGGCATTTAAACATAATGGCTGTATATACAGTAGTTTAAATGATCCATGAAAAAAGAGGTTTATATTGACTTCTCTATTGTATCAGATGTTTCCTCAAGCAATATTTGTCATTCAGAGAGCGTGTCTGCAGTAAATCACTCTTATGTAAACCACTTATGGGCTTTCATCTTCATGTTTTGTCCTGTACAACAGTTCTTTCCGGTTTATTTAATCTTTTCTAGTTGCAAAAATTCACTGTCTTTCTGTTTCTGCATTGCATGATGTTCATAAAATATTTATTTTGGCCATTTTTTTTACTAAATATTTGTTCAATAATATACATTTCAGTATAAGTGTATAAGTGTAAGTGTTCATTTTCTTTTTCTTTAATTACTTAATTTCTTAAAGGCATTTTCTATGTCTTTAAAATCAAAGGTTTTGAACATTTACTCAATTGGTTACTGGGGAAAAAACAAAAATGTTCCCCCTGTTGTCAAAATATATGTAGCAAATTGTTATATGACAATTATCTCTCTCTCACACACACACACACACACACACACACACACACACACACACACTCACACTCACACACACACACACACACACACACACACACACACACACACACACACACACACACACACATAAATAAAATGATATTTATATGGGAATTTTGGCCCAGATGATTGAAACCTGAGACAGGGTAAATTTATTTTGCATATGTCCATTAATATATATTATGATAGGGGAGACTGGATGATTAGTTTTTTTATTGCTTCATTTTTCAGTCATTTTCTACACTGAAAAAAATTATTTATTGCATTTTTTATTTTTTAAGGTAAGTGGTTGCAAACAATTTATACAAATAAATTTCAACAAATTAACTTGAGGGGAATGCAGTGGCGCAGTAGGTGGTGCTGTCGCCGCACAACAAGAAGGTTGCTGGTTCGAGCCTCGGCTGGGTCAGTTGGCGTTTCTGTGTGGAGTTTGCATGTTCTCCCTGCGTTCGTGTGAGTTTCCTCTGGGTGCTCTGGTTTCCCCCACAGTCCAAAGACATGCAGTACAGGTCAATTGGGTAGACTAAATTGTCCGTAGTGTATGAGTGTGGAAGAGTGTGTATGGATGTTTCCCAGAGATGGGTTGCGGCTGGAAGGGCATCCGCTGCGTAAAACATGTGCTGGATAAGTTGGCGGTTCATTCCGCTGTGGCGACCCCGGATTAATAAAGGGACTAAGCCGAAAAGAAAATGAATGAAATTAACTTGAATATTACTAAATGTGATGTGTTTGTTTATATTCAGCCCATATAAATTGTTTGCAACAATTTGCAATGAACCAATTTTTTTTTTAATATCGAGTCAGTCATTAAAATCTTTACCACAAGAATGATTTTGAATGTTTACACAGTTTATTTACAAGGAAAAAAATACAGAGATAGAGTGTAATTTTTAGTTTTGCTCAAAAAGTGTCCAAAACATTTCTATATATACTCAATCTTTATAAATCTTGACTAAAACAAAAGTTTTGAATATTTACACCATTTTTAACTAGGGAAAAAAGCAACCCAGACTCACTGGAATTATGTTCCCAAGGATACATTTTTGAGAACTGACAAATATGTACCCTGGACTACATCGTCCTGCAGTTTCTGTTTTCACAAATCCACTAGAGGGCACCATGTACATTTTCAACAATCTCAAATACATTACTAGGGTTTGTTCTCTCATATGTGACATTCCTGGTAAATACACCAGAGGTCGCTGTGGACAATTCTGCATATCTTAACGTCCTTACCACACATGTCCTTGAGAGAACCCAGTCAGATTGTTGTGCATAATATATCAGCTTGATATCGACTGATGCACCCACCCCTTTTTCTAAACCCAACCAACAGTGTTTTCAAAAGCAAACGAAGAAAATCGGTTGAATGGATTCAAAAATGGTTCAAGTCAACTGTTTAACTGTAGGAGACTTGTCAAATGAGCCTTTTTCAAAAAAAAGTTGAGTGTTTCTTTAAGATTAAACCAACCAGTAATGTTTTAAAAAGCAAACTAGAAGAAAAAAGTCATCACGGCTGGATGCTTCTACCGTGATCTCACATTGCTTTTTTGGGTTTCATTTTCCTTGGTTTCTAAAACTGTCCTTCATAGGACTCGAACCCCGGTCTGTTCTCATAGCTCATGGTGGTGATTTTTTTTTTTTTTTACGAAATGCTAATGGTCTAACCCGATTCAATAAATTATGCTAAGCTAAGCTAATGAAATCGGTTGAATGGATTAAAAAAATGGTTCAAGTCAACTGTTTAACTTTAGGAGACTCTAGAGCCATTTTTCAAAAAAATTGATTGTTTCCAAGATTAAACCAAGCAATAGTGCTTACAAAAGCAAACTAGGAGAGGAAACCATTGCGGCTGGATGCTTCTATCATGATCTCCTACTGCTTTTTTGGGTTTCGTTTTCCTTGGTTTCTAAAACTGTCCTTCATTGGACACGAACCCTGGTCTGCTCTCATGGCTCATGTTGGTGATATTTAACGAAATGCTAATGGTCTAAGCCGATTCAATGAATTATGCTAAGCTAAGTTAATGAAATCGACTGAATGGATTAAAAAATAGTTCAAGTCAACTGTTTAACAGTTTAACTTTAAGAGGGTAAGGTAAAGGTAAAGCAGGGGTGTCCAAACTCAGTCCTGGAGGGCCGGTGTCCTGGAGTTTAGCCCAAACCTTAATCAAATACACCTGTAGCCGCTAATCAAGCTCTTATTACATATACTAGAAACTTCCAGGCAGGTTTCTTGAAGCAAGATGGAGCTAAACTCAGCAGGACACTGGCACTTCCAGTTCGGACACCCTTTTTCAAAATAGTTGAGGGTTTCTTCAAGATTAAACCAACCAATAGTGTTTTCAAACGATCTCACACTGCTTTTTTGGGTTTCATTTTCCTTGGTTTCTGAAACCGTCCTTTGTTGGACTTAACCCCGGTCTGCTCATGGTGGTGAGCAACCAAGCAAACCATTCATATCCGAAAAGCCATTCATAAGGAGGTAATCACCACCCATAGCATCCATTTTACACACCAAATGCTGCTATATGTACTAGGGTTGAGCCGATAGACGATGCCATCTGCTTATTCATGCCAGAGTCCCGCGGAAAAAAAGTGATTGACAGGTGGTCATTTGTGTATAACTTTATTTATTTATGGTTTGGTTATGGGTAAAGCAAAGACCATGTGGGTCAGGTAGTGAAAACGATAGGCTACAATTATTAAATTCGTTATGAATTAATTGATATTTATCAACAAACACCCCCACCCCGCCTACGACAACGATGCCATCGTCCATCGCCGATGTTCACATTAGACATCGTACAATGTCAAAAAAAAAATACAGTTGTTGTCAAAATATATGTGGCAAATTGTTATATGACAACTATTACAAAAAAACAGACAGTAGTTGTCCTCATGACATTATTGAATTAGAAGCAAACTAGGACACACTCTCCATTTTTACACTAACGTTACTAAGTGTTAGTGTTTCCATTTAACCAAATATCTTTTTTCTAATTGTGTTTAACAGAGGTTGATTTTAGCCTCATAATGAAACTCAAATCTAGGCTGATGAAGATCCCTGGGTGTTTTATCTCCTTCGGGACGTCTAAACTTAAACGTCCCGCTGTTTATAGAGGCCACAGTCTGCATTAGCATCAGGTATACTTCATATATTGTGTGTTTTAATAAAGATGAATGCCACTGATGGGCGTTTATAAATGACTGATATGGGTCATTATAGTTCACACTCAACATCTTCAGTGATCTCTGTCCTTCCCAGGTCCTTGTTACAAAAGTAGCTGAAGGTTTGCAAGCAATTATAAAAAGTAGGCCGGTGAAGAAGCAACCCTGATTTTTTTCAGTTAATATGTGAAGTTAAGAAGTGGCACACAACCCCGTCCAAGTCCTTTGTGTGTCTGTACAGTGACGCACGGAAATGAGCCTTTCACTGCATCTCTAAAAAGTAATTAAAGTACACATGAAATCAAAACTAACCATATTGATTTTGTTTGCTCGCATTGCTAGTTTTGTGGTGAACAATTCATCTGTGCATGTCATTAAGAAAAAAAAAAAATGGTTTGCCATCGTAATCTAAAATTGAAATCTGAAAATGCACTTCCTGTTTGTTTTCAGTTAAAATAGGTGCGTTCGACTTCATGCAGCGCTGCGCAGATCGATCGAAATCTGTCTTAAATCGGTGCATGCTGGTTAGAAATTTTGTCCGGATTGATGCTGCGCCAACGCCATGTGACTGTCACATGTGGCATTAAAGTACCGTGACAGCGCTCCGAGATCAGACGACTGACTCAGCCCGCGCAGCGTCTGAAGAGCATCTGCACGAGCTCTGATGACGACACTGATGTTACACGATTGGCCGAGTTCACCGCATGACAACAACCACGTGTGTTTCGGGTTTATTATTGGACAAATTCCGTCTCACAAATTTCAAAACAAACAATTCACTTTTCATACCCTCTCTATCTTTTACACATCATGCTTATTAAAAGACTACAAATATTTTACTGCAGTATCATCTTTAGTTAAATAATCTGGTTATAAAGGCTAGATTGTTTGCACAGGTTTATTTTCGACCTTTTTTTATTCAGTACAGACTATTTACTGTATTCAGCTCCATAAACGATTTAAATGATATATTTTAGTAAATAACCTAAATATTAACTCAAAAGAGTCGTACAGACTTGTAATAAAATAATGATCATCATTGATCCTGACACCCTAAAGCTTTCTTAACAAATAAAGAACTACTTTATTAAATAACTATAAAATAATTTTTAGGATTATAAAATATATGTTTTATTTCCTGTCTAGCTGTTTATTCAGTTTTAAAAGTGACACTGATGTACCTGCTCTTTCTTACTTCTACTTAAAGTGTAGCTCACTTATTTTAGGAATGTCCTTTTGTTCAATCTTTTTGGATTAAAATGCTTCTTTGAAAATGCTTTTATTATGCAAAATAATCTTAATCATTGTATAAATTAATCAAAGCACCTTGTTTTGGGTTTTACACAATTATCTATTGGAAAGTTTTATATCTATAAATGTAAATATGTAAACCCCTTTTTAGCATATTAAACAAGAACTATTAGCCTAGAGTGATGTTTAAACTCCTAGAATTTGTGCTTATTGCTTTGTATTTAATAGGCCTGTTGGTTTTTGTGTTTATATTACCCTCTCGTTTCCCCTAATTTCTCTCATGCGTTTGTAATATATTTAATTCATAAATCACTTA
This sequence comes from Danio kyathit, assembly GCA_903798195.1. Lineage (NCBI taxonomy): Eukaryota > Metazoa > Chordata > Actinopteri > Cypriniformes > Danionidae > Danio > Danio kyathit. Next base: position 8,295,619 of record LR812537.1, on the reverse strand, counting down.
TTGTTTAAAAAAGAACTATAGTTTGTAGAGACTGTATTGTTTTATTTGTAAATATTTTGTTGTTATAAATAAAAAATAAAAAATGATGATGACGCTATGTGATCGGTCATTATGACTGCCGCAACTTTGAACCCCGAAGTGTTCGGCTTGACGGCTCCGTTTTCAACTCCGCCCCCGCCTGCGCTCGGCTAATCTCGTTGATCACCGGCTGCAGCTGTGCTTCATGTCGAACGCACCTATTGTCAGATTATGTCTGTCTGAGGTAATGGGTGTGGCTAACATACTTAACCACGCCCCTCCAGCTGTCAGTTTTGACAATAAACAGAAATGACCAGGAGGAGTCTGTTAGGTTGTAATAATTATCCCCAAACCCTTTTCCAGATCTTTCTGAATGAAACGCTTACTTTACTACATCCAATCTGCTTACAGTAGAAAAACAAGCCACGCCCACTGTTTTCTCCTTTATTATTCCATTTCTGTATGAACTCCATTCACAATACGACAAATAAAAAAAACTGTCACAGCTTCCAGTTCATGCAGACTTTAAAATCCTTTTAAAAAAGTTTAAATGGGGTAAAAATATTAAATTGTGCGAGATAAAACGTATTTTTTGGGAACATCTTGAATTGACTTTTAACATTAAAGGTGCAGTAGGTGATCTTCCGCAATGCTAACAGCTTAGCATAAATCTCTAAATCACAGTCCCTCCCCTACCGTCCAGAGCCACGCCTCCTGAAACACGAGCACGCACACCTTAAAGATGACAGCAGAACCCTCTCTCTCGTGTTCAAAGCGACTAGTGCCTGTCCGGCGGCGTGCAGGAATTACACTCATTACTAAGCCATACTGACATGCTATTTCTGACCGAATATTCAGAGGAGCATGGTAAACAATATGGTAAACAATATAGGGAGCGTCACAGGTTGTCATTGTTTAAAAATGAACCAATGTGTTGTGAATATAAAACCAACGTTACTTCAGTAAAGCCGGCTAGGCGGAATAGCGCTATTTACTGATGTTTTGTTGTTAAACTAAATATAATCTACATTATCGATGGTGTAAAAGGACATGTTTTAGTTTTATGCCTTACCCAGAATATACAAATACATATAAATACATTTAGATCATTTACTTTAACCAATACTATTGGAATGTGAAGAGACTTTCAACCGGCACAACAAAAAATGTTCCTGGAGACAATCACCTACTGCACCTTTAATCTCATGAGGCCTGTAGCCTGTAAATAGTCCGTATAGATGTTCATTTCATTTATTTAAGTCTGACCAAGGCATGATTTTCATAAAAAACATGAATATTGTTAACACTAAATTAAAAAAGTTCATTTTATAAGTTAAATCTAAAATAAACTATATTTTGTATCCAAATACACTTTAAAATTCAACATCAGGCTGAATTTTTCCATGAAAAAAAATCTGCAAATTTGTTTTTTTGGTGTCAAATTTTTGCTGAAATAATTATAATATGCTATTTTTGGTATTTATTTCAATATTAATAACAAAGTTCAAAAGAACAGCCCTGATTTACAACAAAATAAATTTAGTGCAAGTGTAATGACAAATGTATTTCTACCAAAAATGGTTTGGGTTTTTTGGTTGAGTACGCATGAACATATACAATTGTTTTAGCCTCTGCATGTGAAATATGAAATTCATTCATTCATTTTATTTTCAGCTTAGTCCCTTTATTAATCAAGGGTCACCACAGCAAAATGAACCACCAACTTATCCAGCATATGTTTTACGCAGCGGATGCCCTTCCAGCTGCAACCCATCACTGGGAAACACCCATCCACACTCATACACTACGGCCAATTTAGTTCATCCAATTCATCTATAGCGGATGTCTTTGGACTGTGGGGGAAACCGGAGCACCTGGAGGAAACCTACACCAACACGGGAGAACATGCAAACTCCACACAGAAATACCAACTGGCTCAGCCGAGGCTCGAACCAGCGACCTTCCTGCTGTGAGGCGACATCGCTAACCACTGAGCCACCGAAAAGAAAAAACAAAACAAAAAAACATGAACATTGTTACCACTAAATTAAAAAAGTTCATTTTAAAAGTTAAAACTAAAATAAACTATATTTTGTATCAAAATACACTTTAAAATTCAACATCACTGATTTTTTTTCCATTGAAATAAATCTGCAAAATTTAAATTTTTTAGGCGTCACAAAATTTAGCTAAATAAATTATAATATGCTAATTTTGGTATTATTATCAATATTAATAACAGTTCTGCTGCGTTTTTGAGCAATTTTAAGTGAACAAAGCTCAAAAGAACAGCACTGATTTACAATAAAAATTGTTTTGTATATAAATAAACATTTTGTGTAGTGTACACTAATAAAAAATGATTCATTGAATTTACAATTTTTTAAAGGTAACTGGTTAAATAAACAATTTAAATGGGCTGAATTAAAAAAAAGTAATTAAATTTAGTAATGTTCAATTTCATTAGTTTAAATTCAGACCGTATAAACTAATTGGAACCACTTACATAAAAAAAAAAATTGTAAATCCAATGAATAATTTTTTTTTATATATAATTATTTTTTCGGGGTTTTCACCTTTATTAGATAGGACAGTAGAGAGTATTGACAGGAAAGCATGGGGAGCAGAGAGAGGGAAAGGGTCGGCATAGGACCGCGAGGCGGAATCGAACTCGGGTCGCCGTGAGCACCGGAGTGCATGTGTCGACGCACTAACCACTACACCACTGGCGCCGACATGAATCATTTTTTCAGTGTAATGGCAAATGTATGTACACCAAAAATGTTTGGTTAAAAATTTTTAGTTGAGTATTTGAGTATGAACGGACAAATATATTATTGTTTTAACATCTGAATGTGCAGAACGTAATCAGAAAATCTTTATTTTAACACAATATTAAAAACTTAAGGTTTCAAAAAGAGAGTTTTATAGATGTTAAACACCTTTATTTTTCAGTTTAAATATTGATCGTTAAATTTTAGGATTGATCTTCGCTATTTGAGTTATTTATAGAGCACAAATCTGTCTAAAATTTCAAGAAGCTTTGTTACTTATGAATTTGACAGATGAGACTTTCTTATCAAGCGCAAATGCAAACAATAAATGCTGTTTTAAAGGGGACCTATTATGCAAAAATCACTTTTACAAGGGCTTTAAACACAGTTGTGTTGCTACATTCTGTGAATATAACCAGTTTCTAATGTTAAACATTTATTCATTTCTATTGTTTATAATCAGACTTGATAAAAACACTTCGATGGACATTCTCCTTTTGTACGTGTCATCAGAGAGGCCCCGCCCACTACCCACTAGTGACGATCTCTCCCTCATTAGCATTGGAAGTTAGTCTTGTTTTTGAATCTGCCACTATGCTGACTCGCAGGCATTTGTAGCTCCGCCCTCTTTTGAAAAGAGCACAATCTCATTTGAATTTAAAGCGACAGATACCAATATGGCTCTATTAGGATCAAATCTTAAAAGGGTCAGTTTTAAAGAGTTATAAAACATTATTACTGTGGTATTTTGAGCTGAAACTTTACATACTCACTTTATGGACATAAACAGAGACTTGTTTTATATCTTTTAATAGGTACATTGATTTAGTATGTCAGATACCGGGGGTGGGGGGGTGGGTGTAGTATATTTACTACTATAGCACAGAATAAAAAATCAGACATAATTGCTCAAGGTTTTAACTGCAGATAGCTGTCAGTAAAACATTCACACAGCTTGACCCTGGGTCAAGTCATTCAGCCGGAGAAACTATTTCTTTAAATACTTGTCCTACAGAGTTTACAGCATTTAAAACTATACATTTGTAATTATTATTAAGCTAAGATTTGTTTAACCTTGGTTTAATAATAAAAAACACCCCATAATAAATGTATGACAGCATCTGATGTACTGCTTAGCTGCATACGATTATTTTGAAGCATGGCTGGAAGATTCAGTTGGTTACCAGAGCCAGGAAAGAGAAAAAGCTCAAGCTGTTCCACAGACGCTGCTGGACTGTTTCCATCATGCGCTACAGAATACAATTAAGGTAGAAGAAGCTGATGATCACATCATCATACGAAATTGGGAATGACTGTGTTTTAAGACTGAACGTTCAGACATACTTTTTGATCTGTCAAATAACGCTCAAGATGCTCTCATAAAATCACGCTGGAGAACATGAGGGCCAGGTTGTGTTCATGTAGCTCCATTGCTGCTTGCCAATACTGGAACCCCATGCAGCCCATCCATTCATTCATTCAGTCTGACATTAACAAGCACAGCACATGCTTGAGTTAAGCAGCAGCTTCCTTTCAGCACAGGACAAAAACACAAAACATAGAGGATGTAATCACATCTTCACAACACAAATGTTTCCCATTAAGAAAACTATTGGATTTTATAGGAACTGTTTATGCAAAAAGAAAAAGGAAGTGCTTTTTCACGCTGTGAATAGTTTGTAAACAAATCATTCAGACTTAAAATAATGATTCAAAAATCTCAAAGATTTTTTTTAAGGGGGAGTTCACCCAAAATGCAAGTTGTCTGTTCGTTTACTCACAATCGGCTCATTCAGGATAGTAGTGTGCTTTTTACAGACCCTACAGATGATTTTTAGCTGAAAGCATGGTCTTTATTGATTAAAGGGGTGGTCCACGGTGTATTTTTAAGGCTTGGTTGTGTTTATAAGATGCAAAGCAATGTGTGCTCATGCTTCATTTGTAAAAAAATCCCATTATTGTTTCATATATCTTACTTTGATTATACACTGCTACTCAGCTAACATGAAAACCACTGTCATATTTCCTAGTGCCTTCGAAAGGCCCGCCCTCAAGAGGCTCTGATTGGTCAGCTAACATAATGTGCTGGGATTCGTGGATCGGCTCTACGTCACCAGGAAGAGTCACGCCCCTACAAGCACGCACTATTGCGCTGTGTAAACGCTGTCAGTCAGAATAGCTGTTAGATGTAGCAGTTTGTGCCTGAGTCAGACAAAAAATGACAATAAGGGCACAGCTGAACCACACGCCTGCTCTCTAAAATAAAATCTGACAAGTGTCTTTTACATAAATTCAGAATAAGCATGTGTAGGTAAACGTTCTCATATCTTTTGCGAGTTTGTTATTTGAGATGTAGAACACAGGGAAAGCATCAGCATAGAGAGACACTGCAGCGCTGGTGAAGCCTGTGGGTGTTTACAGCGGTTTGACTGATAAATATGAATTTGTAGTTAAATTGTTAGCGGTGCCAAACAGCGTTTCCTGTTGTTTACATCCTTGTTTATGTCCTCGCTACAACATACCGTTATGGTCGCCCACTGAAGCTACAGTAAGCAGGGCTGCGCCCAGTCAGTACCTGGATAGGAGACCACATGGAAAAGCTAGGTTGCTGCCGGAAGTGGTGTTAATGAGGCCAGCAGGGGGCGCTCAACCTGTGGTCTGTGTGGGTCCTAATGCCCCAGTATAGTAATGGGGACTCTATACTGCTCAGTGAGCACCGTCTTTCGGATGAGACGTTAAACTGAGGTCCTGACTCTCTGTGGTCGTTAAAAATCTCAGGATGTCCTTAGAAAAGAGTAGGGGTTGAACCCTGGCATCCTGGCCAAATCTGCCCACTGGCCTCTGTCCATCATGACCTCTTAACCATCCCCATATCATAATTGGCTTCATCACTCTGTCTCCTCTCCACCAATCAGCTGGTGTGTGGTGTGCGGTCTGGCGCAATATGTCTGGTGGATGCTGCACACTGGTGGTGAATGAGGAGATCCCCCCCCCCCAACGTGTAAAGCGCTTTGAGTGCCCAGAAAAGCGCTATATAAATGTAAGGAATTACTATTATTATTATACTGTTAATGCTAGAAACTGTGCATGTAATAGATCAATTTTAACAAATAAAAACACTTACAGGTTGTGGCTCACAATCCACAGCTTCGTCGGTTGGAGTTTTTAGCTGAATCCAGCATGAACTGAGAGATTTTGGTAGCTCTCCTTTGTCAAATGCTAGCTCTATATATTTTTTATAATTCTCTGGAACATAATTAAAATTCAATTGTAAGCACTTCTGTGTCCAAAAGCCCAAATACAGAAACAGAACAAGCTCTGTGGAAATTACAGTGTTTGGTTGGTGTTTAACCTTCAATGCTATAACATTACAGTGCCTCTGGCCACGCCCCTTCACTGCGCAGAGTGTGTGCGCGTGGTGAATGCGTGTAACCTGAAGCTCATTAACCCGGATATATTTTTTGTAGTCCCCAAAGTTTGTTCACTGTAGGCTTGCTAAGCTAACTCTGTAAAAGCCAATGTCTCCCTTTGCATTGAACTCTGAGCGTCTTACATTCAGAGATGTTGTTTATGTTCACACAGCTACATTACACATCAACTAAAGTTTAAAATATGATATCGTAGTGGACCACCCCTTTAATAAAATGCAAGTTAATGACTAACAGCCAACTTTGACGTAAAAAAAAAACACATGCAGACAAAACAATTGTTGATCTAGTATTAAAGTAAACTAAGCTAAATGACTGGTCTTGCACATGAAACAAGAAATTATTTACAACATGACTACATTTAACCCACATTTTTGTTTTGCCTGCATGTGTTTTCGAGTCTCAAAGTGCTGGTAGTCGCTGAGTTTCTTTAATGAATCACCAAGAACCACAATTCCAGCTAAAGCTCTACTTCATTGTGCTACTGAAGAAAAAAAAATGCGTCTTGGATGGCCTGAGGGAGAGTAAAGAAACAGCAAATTCTCAATTTGGGTGAACTATACTTTAACTGCCATTGTAAATGCCTGCTTGCCCTTTTTCAAACACCATTATCATTAAAACAACTGTGGTGTCCGGAACACAATTTAACCAAAGAAACTGGACTAAAAAGCTGAACATGAACATGTGAGACTATGTTTCTCTCCAAACCTGCAGGTGGCAGCGTCTGTATTGTCATTCCACAAAGGGAAACCAGATCTAATGCTGCACACATCCAAACCATAAACAAAGCAATGTTTATGTACCATTTTCACAGTAGTTCTCCCTCAAAACAGAGGGATTTGCTTGTGCAAATTCTGATGCTCGGCTTGAACTACAGCAGATTGACCATGTCTACCTAAATGCATTGAGTTGCTGCCATGTGATTGGCTGATTAGAAATTTGCGTTAATGAGCAGTTGGACAGGTGTACCTAATAAAGTGGCCGGTGAGTGTTTGATAATCCATATAGTTTGGAAATATTTTAAAAATGCGACAAAATGACAGCCAGCTTCTTTGTATTCCCTCTAGACTTGCATTGTTTGCTTAGTTTCATCACTTCGTTTTTTGCTCTCATGCTCAGATTCATATCTGAACAGCCAATCAGAGTGCTCTCTTTAATCAATGGCTGGCACTGATTCTACATGATAAATCGGACAAACTCCCTCCAAGCCTGACAAGCCAAACAAACTAGCCTGACAAACTCTCACAGATCTTCAGCTGGCCTTTGGAATGGAAACATTAATATCATTATTAATAAAAAAAACTGCACAGCAGCCATTTTTACTACTTTCATAAAACTTTTAAAGCACATTCTAACATTCTTGAGTAAAGTGGAAGTATAAGCTCTATTTCAACAATATAAACACGTAGTCTTAAGCAGGTGCAATTATGTCATGTCTGAATCCACTTTTGCAATTTTAAGGATGGGAAAAACAATCGGTGCACCCAGCGCATTGTCTAAAATGGTTGTTCTTATTCTCTTAATGAGATATGGGTGTGTTTTGGGTGTAACGTGTTAGAGTCCAATTAGAGTCTCATTCCCTTTAAGAGCAAGTTGCAGTCGTGCCATGACACACTCACTAATTAAATGCTGGACTTTGTAAGCAAAATAACCTTTTATGTTTTAATTCTTTTATTTTTAATATTTAAAGATGTGCAGCACGGTGGCGCAGTGGGTAGCACAATCGCCTCACCTCAAGAAGGTCGCTGGTTCGAGCCCCAGCTGGGTCAGTTGCCGTTTCTGTGTGGAGTTTGCATGTTCTCCCCGTGTCTGCGTGCGTTTTCTCCGGGTGCTCCGGTTTCCCCCACAGTCCAAAGACATGCGGTATAGGTGAATTGGGTAGGCTAAATTGTCCGTAGTGTATTTGTGTGAATGAGTGTATATTGATGCGAGAAAATGATAGATGCGGCAGGCTGTAACTAGCAATTCAAATAAAAAAAAAAAACACTTGCATTGCACCTGAGTGTAAAAGCCATCAGAGCATCTACAGAATGAACCGAATTCCACCAAAGCCCCCGGAGGTAATTCAATTTATTAATCCCTTAATTTTTTATATTTAAAGATGCTTGTGTGCTGCTGTGCATCCCTGTGTGTGTAATAAGCAACATGCATATATAGGCACATATCTCTAACACGCTCTTTAAATAAGCAAATAAAAATGCTTTTAGTTGATCAATGAGGTGGTCTATTTCAGTTGTTTTAAAATAAGACCTCCTTTTCAGAACAAGCAAAAAATTATCATATTTTACAGAGTATATCTGAGCAGAATTTTGTAAAAAAAAAAAAAAATCTGTGAATTTATGCTGAACTATTTTGAGAGTATAACTAAAAAAAACTTAAAACATTAAACAAAAAATAATAACGTTTAAACTTTTTTTTAAAAGCTTACAATGCAAATGTAAATACAGTACATCCACTTGATTGATAAACAAAGTCTCTTATAATATAGTGACAGCAGAGGAATAAACTCACTACAGTTTGACAAATATTGCAGCTGTTGGACAACATAATGTACTTTTGAGGCTTTTTTAGGTGAGAATGTAGTTGTTTATTTATTAGCAGTTTATTTATAAGGATAGTGCCTATTTTAAAATATCTTTTAAATATATAAGTTCAAAGATTCAGCACGTCGGCGGCCATCAGCCTGTCATACTGAGCAGAGCAAAGATGGTTAACAGTTGACCACCACAAGATGACTTGGTGCGTACCCTGATAGAAATGTATGCACAGAATTCTAAAATGCATGGCGCGTCCCGTTGCCAAGCAGCGCATCTGGTGTGTGACCCCCTTAAAACTGAAGTGACCTGATGTCTCATTTAAAAAACATGGCGTATGCACAAAAGAGAGATGGAAATGTGCATACCCCACTTCCTACACAAAGGTAGTAGCGAAAGTAGAAAAGGAAAGTAGTGATCTATGAAAACAAACGTGATGGGAGAATGTGCGCAGCTCTAAGTAAACATTCATTCATTCATTTCTAATCTGGAGTCGCCACAGCGGAATGAACCACCAACTTATCCAGCATATGTTTTACGCAGCGGATGCCCTTCCAGCTGAAACCCATCTCTGGGAAGCATCCATATACGCTCATTCACACTCAATCGGACAGTTTAGCCTACCCAATTCACCTATACTGCATGTGTTTGGACTGTGGGGGAAACCAGAGCACCTGGAGGAAACCCACGCGAACACGGGGAGAACATGCAAACTCCACACAGAAACACCAGCCGAGGCTCGAACCAGTGACCTTCTTGCTGTGAGGCGACAGCACTACCTACTGCGCCACAGCATAGCCCTGTAAGTAAACATATTTAACTTAAATATTGCCCTAATTGAACCACTTTAAGTCATCATATGAGCCACAATCACTAATAAATTAATCAACATTTATTTCAGTGTTTGTTCACTTTTAGGAGTGTTTCTACACAAATTGCATAAATCCGAACCCAGGACATTTATCAAAACTTCTCTATTTGTGAGCCACAAAAACCAAGTCAATGCTTTCCAAGTAACATGAGGCTTATTTAATGATGCCTCTTAATGATCACTCTCTAAACATGTTCATAACTGTTTATATGGAGAGTTTTTGGAGCGCAGAAGCATTGGCCTTTCTCTTGCGCTCACCTTTTTAACTGGTGTCTCCTGAGGATGAATCTGGCCTGTCTCTGCAGCAGCAGCAGCGCAGTACAGAACAGCTCTCCGACCCACTTTGTTAAGACTAAAATTACAACACCAACAGGACGGGGAACTGGTCCAGAACAACACACACACTGCATCTGCCCTCTCAGAGATCCAGAAAAGAGACAAACGCACAATGTCGATGCACCACTTTATCTCAAAAATATATGTGCAAAGCAACCGAAGGCCAAAATCAATAGCGGACTTCGAAACAGGCACATGAACGCAGTGCATGCTCAGGCTATAAAACCACGTCCTGTATCCAGAACATCAACTCAGCCCTTTCCAGGTCACACACCGTTTACCATTTCCAGGACAGATTTATAGCCTTAAAACTTCGGATTTTATGAGCGTGCTCAGTGAGTGTGCAGGGCAAACGTATCTCCAGGTCACATATGACCCCAAAATTAAAAGAAATGGAGAAATAATATTTATCATGAAGAAAACAGAGCCTGCTCTTCAGACCATTAAAATTAAGTTGGTATTTGGACATTATAAGCATATTTCCCATATTCCAGGGCCATCATCTGGATTTTTTTTAATATAGATTTAACAGTCAATGGTCTTTTTTAATTCAATGTGTTTGTTGATTAAAATAAAGCTGAAATAAAATATAGATCGACGAAAATGTTGAATGAATTTTTTTTATGTCTGAATCTAAAGTAAGATGTAATAAAATGACTAAAAATAAAACCAAATTAAAAGCACAAGCTAATGAAATGACAGATGGCAACAATTATATAAATCCTAATAATACTTACATAAAATTAGAAAAATAAATAGGAAATTTTTTCTTTTTTTCTAATATTTTTTTCTTTTTTTCTGATAAATTTATATTTTTATTTCTTAATAGTTTCTCATTTAAAAAAAGTTTTAAAATGCATACATTTACATTATTCATTTTTCTTCGCCTTAGTGCCTTTATTCATCAGGGGTTGCCACAGCGGAATGAACCACCAACTATTCCAGTATATGTTTTACACAGCGGATGCCCTTCCAACAACCCAGTACTGGGAAACAAACATACACTCACTCACACACATTTACATTTTTATTCAATTAAAAAAAAAAAAAAAATTATGCCATTTTATAGTGTAAATGAAGTTATATTACTTCATTAGATTATCATTCAATTACAATTGTGTTTATTTTCATCTCTTTTTACATTGTAAAAAAATCCCTGTTGCCTTCAATTTTTAAGCCGAATCAAATTAACCTTATGAGTCAATTGAACTTATATTACGTTAAACTGACTTAAAACAGTTTGCGTAATTATAAGATTAAGTTAGAACATGATTAGCTTAGTTTAATAAGTTACAGTGAACTAAAAACGTGCCGTCAGGACTAATCGATCTTATAATTTTTTACAGTGTAGGAATACTTTATATTTAAAAAGTTGTATTCATTCATTCGTTTTCCTTCGGCTTAGTCCCTTTATTCATCAACAGTCGCCACAGCGGAATGAACCGCCAACTTATCCAGCATATGTTTTAAGCAGCAGATGCACTTCCAGCTGTAACCCAGTACTGGGAAACATCCATACTCACTCATTCACTCTCATACACTACGGCCAATTTAGTTTATTCAATTCAACTATAGCGCAAGTCTTTGGACTGTGGGGGAAACAGGAGCTTAAAAAGTTGTATTTATATTTTAAATTTGACATTATTTTACCTTTTTATTGAATATTTAACCCTAAAATAGAAAAACGAAACAATAATCTCATTGAAATAATATTTAAAAAACCCCCCCCCAAAAAAAACCCACGTTTTTACATTAAAGACATCCAAATAAATAATATTGCACTGCAGCAACAACAACAACAACAACAAGACTAAAACCTCATCATCTTACATTTTCCTCCATCTGCCCTAAAACACAACCCAAGCACATTCCAAACAGTTTCAGTGAATTCAGTAACAATTCTCCATCTCACAACCTGACGCTTTAAAGTCCCATAAAACTACTTTCATCACTATAAACTATTTCAGGGCCCAGAAGACTCATGAATGCATTTAAATGAAAAATGTAAATGTCTGAATCTAATGTACGATGTAATAAAAGTACTATAAATAAAACTAATTAAAGACATAAGCTAATGAAATGACAGAATATAACAAAGAAAAGAAACTACCCAAATTTAGTAAAAATTCCAAAACATAAATAAAATATAAAAAAAATAAATAAATAAATAAATAAATTTTTGTAATAATTAACATTTTTATTTCTGAATTATTTCTCATTTTAAAAAGTTAGAAAATATTTACATAAATTTATTTAATTTAAAAATATATATAAACATTTTATGCCATTTTATAGAGTAAATTAAGTTATATTACTTCATTAGATTATCATTCATATAACAACAATCTTTTTAGGAATACTTCATACTTTATATTTAAAACGTTGTATTTATATTTAAAATTTGACATTATTTTAAATTTTTTATTGAATATTTAAACTTAAAACAGAAAGATTAAACAATAATCTCAATAAAATAACAAATAAACAATAAAAAGGCATGCAACTAAATAATATGACAATAACAATCCTCCATCACACTTTAAAGTCCCCTAAAACTACTTTCATCACTATAAACTAGTTCAGGGCACCACACTGTAAAAAATGCAGGCTTTCACATAATTAATTCATGTTGTCCCAACACAAATTGATTAAGTTAACTTAACACTTTAACAAATTTATATGGATTGAACATAAAAAATTAAGTTGTCCCAATGAAATTGTGTTGTTTCAGCTCATTTAAAAAAAAAAAAAATAAGAGAAGACTCATGAATGCATTTAAATGAAAGATTTAAATGTCTGAATCTAATGTAAGATGTAATAAATATACTAAAAATAAAACAAATTATGGACATAAAATAATAAAATGACAGAATATAACAAAAAAAACTACCTAAATTTTGTAAAAATTTCCAAAACATAAAATAAAATACAAAAAAATTCCAAAAAGTACAAGTACAAAAAGTACAATAGGAAGTTTTTTTTTATAATTTATATTTTTATTGCATGACTAAAGACAAAAAACTACCTAAATTTAGTGAAATTTCCAAAACATAAATAAAATAAAATACAAAAAATACAATAAGAATAGTTTTTCTAATAATTAATATTTTTGTCTTAATTATTTCTTGTTTAAAAAAGTTTACAAATATTTAAATTCACTTTTTAAATCTTACAGAATATAACAAAAAAAACAAAAATTTAGTAAAATTTCCAAAACATAAATACAATGCATCCCCCCCCCCCCCCAAAAAAAACAATATTTTTGTGTAATAGTTAATATTGTTATTTCTTAAATTAATAACTTCATCTCTTTTTAGGAATACTTTGTTTAAAAAGTATAATATAACAATGCAACAACAACAAAAACCTCATCATCTTATGCTCCCCCATCTGACTTTTCCCCTAAAACACAACCCAAGCACATTCCTAACAGTTTCAGTGAATTCAGTAATAATCCTCCGTCACACTTTAAAGTCCCCTCAAACTACTTTCATCACTATAAACTAGTTCAGGGCCCAGAAGATTCCTGAATGCATTTATCTGTGTTTGTGTGTCAAAGTCATACCATCTCAACCTGCCGCGGGTCCAGCTGAGTGGGTTCCGTTGCTGGGACTGCAAACTGGATTTTCCTCCTTTCCTTGGGTTCCATGGGGCCCTCCGAGGGACTCGAAGGATCCATAATGCGCTTTCGTCCTCTATCACTCTCAAAAAAAAAAAAAAAAAAAAAAAAAAATCCCAGGAATTTACCTATGCCTGTCTGAACAGTACATATAACACACACACACACCACCACACAAGCTTCTCTCCTTGACTTTCTCAGTGATTTGTCTCTCTCAGATCCGCCGGCGGGTTTTTTTCTTCCTCCCCTGCCTGTTCTTATCTGTGTGACCTCTGCTTTTTCTGCCTCACTCTGTGTTTGAGTCGTCCTTATATGAGGGAGGGAGGGAGGAGGCGGGGCTTAGCGAAGGGAGAGGGGCGGGGCTTAGTGACAGGATGGTACAATTGCGTGTTTTAGGGGGGGTGTGATGACGTTCATTTCTAATCAGAAGGAGAAGAAAAAAGATAATCTCATCCAGCTGGCTGAGCCTCTTTTGGCCTCTATTTGTGAATAGGAGATTAATAGAGAGTGAGGGGGAAATATATATACACAGAGAGAGGGCAATCATTTATGTCAGGGAGCCATTTTAATGTATTTATAACTGCTGGAAATGATCAGGAGTGACACTGATTTGGTGCTTATAGGGTATTAAATAGTTTAACAGCTAGGATGAGGACAGTGGGACACTATTAGTTGCTTAGTTGTTCATTTAAAAAATAAAAATATTGTCATTTAATGTCAGTTAAGATCAGGTTTGGTTTCTTGATTCTGTGGAAGACGATGAGAGATTTTATTTAGTACAACGTTAGGAAGATTTCCTTTTTTAAAAAGTGGCATACAGCATAATTGAGTACACTCCATTTTGAAAAAGAATATTTTTCTCCATTTCTCAGTGAATATAGGCTTTGGTGTATTTAAACTAAACAGATTTATTAAACAGATATGTTTATTAAAAATAATATTTTAGTCATCAAACATATTTAGAAACGGATTTTTGCCATTTTTTCAGAATGGGAAAAACTAAATGGGTCTGAAATGGTTGATCTTATTCTCTTAATGAGATGTGGGTGTGTTTTTGGGTATAACGTGCATTAAACCGTTTAATTAAGTCGTCTTCCATTCTCTATAAGAATGTGTTGCGATTGTGCCATGGCATATTCACTATTTAGAGTTGAAGTCAGAATTATTAGCCCCCCCTTTGAATTTGTTTTCTTTTTTAAATATTTCCCAAATGATGTTCAACAGAGCAAGGAAATTTTCACAGTATGTCTGATAATATTTTTTCTTCTGGAGAAAGTCTTATTTGTTTTATTTCGGCTAGAATAAAAGTAGTTTTTAATTAATTAAAAAAAAAACATTTTAAGGTCAATATTATTAGCCCCTTTAAGCTATATATTTTTCCGTTAGTCTACAGAACAAATCATCATTATACAATAACTTGCCTAATTACCCTAACCTGCCTAGTTAAACTAATTAACCTAGTTAAGCCTTTATTGTCACTTTAAGCTGTATAGAAGTGTCTTGAAAAATATCTAGTCAAATATTATTTACTGTCGTCATGACAAAGATAAAATAAATCAGTTATTAGAAATGAGTTATTAAAACTATCATGTTTAGAAATGTGTTGAAAAAATCTTCTCTACGTTAAACAGAAATTGGGGAAAAAAATAAACAGGGGGGCTAATAAATCTGACTTCAACTGTACATGGTGGACTTTGTAAGCATAAAAACTAAACGCTTCAATATCGAAGAAACAGATCTGCTCATCTATATCTACAGAATGAGCCATTTTCCACCAAAGCCCCCTGAGGAAATTTATGTAAACTAGGCGTTGAACGACTTTTGTGTTATCGTCGACTAGTCGTTGGTGGCGTCATCAATTAAACCTAAGATGCAAATGTTTTGCAACACGCCACAATTTGTGATTTATTTGCAGGAAAAATATATAGGCCTACACATGCTATTTGACAGCTCATAACATGTTGCAAATATCCCTTTCAAAAGTACTCAAGAGTAGTGAGTATTACGCTGTGAAAAGCTGATGCGTTTACATGTAATTTGTGGATGTGTGTAAACGTAACATTCTGTAGTGCATTTAGTTATTGCCCAGCAGGCACACAACGGCATAAGACCTTAGTATTAGGTTAGATTTAGGTCATGTTGTCAGGTGACCAAATTTTAAGACATTATTTTGGTGTCAAAATAACAACGTCAAATGACGTTGATATTTGGTTGATTTTAGGTTGTGTTGGAAAGTGACCAAAATCCAACATCGAGCCAACATCTTAAACCAACGTCATATTGACGTCAAATACTGACATTTATTCGTCAGGTATGGCAACCAAAATCCAACGTCTGATAGATGTCATAGTGGTAACGTCCACACAATGTCAAGCTGTAACATCATTAGACGTTGATTTCAGGTTGGACGTAGGACATTGAGGTCGATAATAGATAATACAATTAAATTCAAGCAAAATATTGCAAAAAAAAAACTACAACCTACAAAATTTCAACTAAATTTTTTTTGTTTCTCTTGATTTTTCCTCTTTTTTAAATTTGTATTTAAAATTCTTCTTTAAAGGGTCACAAAACACCAAAACACATTTTTTGAGCTGTTGACAGTCATATACAGTATGTGTCCCACGCTGCTATAAACACTATTAGGACACATATATTGCACTAAAAAGTGAAAATTGGTTGTTTTTGCGTTATTTTGAGCAAATTCGTTCTTCCGGTTTGAAACTAATTTTTGAAGCTGCGTCACGGCCATGAGATACTTAGGTGTAAATCCAGAGTGGAGAATGGCTGTCTGTCTTTTCGAGGACATAGTGACGTCTCTGAGTGTGCGGCATTAATTCATGAGAAAGACGTGCTTCAAACCAATCAGCGCGCTCTATTGTGTATGACGCGAAACTTCATTAATATGCATGATAGCTCCGGAGACTGTTTACCAGTTTACAGCGTTCAGACGGCTGAGAGACGCCACATTGTGTTGCCAAAACAAGTGAAATTACAAGAATTTCAAGACAAGAGTCGTAGGTGTTGCAACGAAGGTTTTGTTTTCATTTTCCCTCTATGAGAGAGCAGCTGGACTCACGTGTGGATTACAGTGCACACGACACGCGACAGAAATGCGTTTGTAAAGAACATTTTTACCCGAGAGCTTTTTCTCATCTGGAAATGGTGAAATCCGGATTTGCCGCTCGTCTCCTTTTAATAAAAAGACACAGCTCCAGTTTGATTGTCTGTCTACAGATTTGGTAAGTGTTTGCAGTGCAGTGCCCTGTGTTTAAATGCTGCTCTCCGAGTGTAAACATGTAAACACAAACTATTCCCGTTGTGCAGGATTTTCTCAGCATTTTGTGACAGGATAGTCTATACACACACGGCTTTCTGATGCTACCTACCGAGTACATAAGTTACAGAGAAATGCGGAGGATTTTTTTTTCTCTCATTCGCCATGCGGTATCAAATCAGCCTCTCTGTGTTTGTTTTGCCTGTGAAACTCAGCGCGTGCCCAAATGGAAACTCCCTTCTATGAAAATCTTACCCTCTTTCCCTCCCCCGACACTCCCACACTCCCAGAGCTGGACACGCCCAACTTTCCTGACTTTTTTCAAAACAGAGGAGTGAAAACACCCTGCTGAGACAGGGGGTTTCGTGGCCCTTTAACATATGAATTTGGCTGTACTAGTTTTTGGACCGTTATCGTAAGTTATTTTGTTAGATGAGCTCCAGATTTGGCTTCAGTACTGACTAATCTAATGTATATGCACAAATATAATATTGTATAGCTTCCTATTAAAAATATGAATTTAAAAGATAGACTTGTGAGGGCTGTACTTATATAAGCTGAGAACTTTATACGTACATTTTTTGGAGTTCATGTTATAAACATCCACTATTTATTTCAACATAAATAATTCAATTGAAATTAAAGCACACTGTAAAACAAATGCTGGGTCTCACACAATTGATTTGTGTTGGGACAACATGAAGGAATTAAGTTCACTTCGTTTTTTTGTTTAGAAATTTAAGTGGATTGAACAAAAAACTAATACATTGTCACAAAAACGACCAACAATTAGAAATATTTTTATTTTAATTGTTTCTCATTTTAAAAATGTTTAAAAATATACATAAAAATTTTATTCATTTAAAAGTATATATTTTATAGCGTAAATTAAGTTATATTACTTCATTAGACTATCATTCATATAACAACTGTATTTATTTTAATTTCTTTTTAGTTAACTTAATGAACAACAACATGAAGGTATTGTGTGCAACCCAGCACATTTTACAGTGTAGCAGTTAATCAGGATAAGCAATCTTTCAACTCAATATCAAATTAGACCATCTATGCTTTTATGCAAACAGTCATTTATAGATTTAAGACTAGTCTAAGCTGTTTATGCAGCCATCCTCTGAAGCTTTTATATAATAATAATAATACTAATAATGACGATGATTATAATAAAAAACACTTTTTCCAAAGTCACACAAACACGGAAGAGATCTTTTAGCAATACTGTTCAGCAGTCTCACTAATGACATCTAGTGGATGAAAACATGCTTAACGTGGTTACAAATGATCAAATGACACTGTTATTGTAACTAAGAATAAGTGGAAAGGATGTACAAGGTAGAACTGGATTTTAAAACAAAGTACTGTCTAAATGTTCACCTGATATTGAAGATTGAGGGAATAAATCACACTGAAAAAGTCATTATGATATATTTCAATTCAGTTCGAGATGAACTAATAAACCAGTCAAATCAAATAAAGATGAATATGACCGCTCCCTTGAGTTGAAATTGACCTGAAACACTAAAAATAGCACTAGAAAAATGTCACCTGCTTTTAATCTCTTCTGTGAGACCAAAGGGAAGTGAGTGAACTCATATGGACTCTCAAGTGCCTTAAATATTAGGCAAATACTTAAGCAATAATAGAACCTTCAAATAGGCTTGGTTTCATATTTCAACCAATATTAAGAATATTGAATCTAGACATCTAGGAAAGGCTATTTACCATTTTGAAACCCTTTTTGTTCACCTCATGTGAAGAACTTAAATAGTTATGGAGAGAACTACAAAAAAAATTGAAAGTATAAATTAAAATCAAATGAATTAAAGTAAATGCTGTTCTTTTGACCTTTGTGTTAATCCAAGAATCATTATATATATATATATATATATATATATATATATATATATATATATATATATATATATATATTATGGGAAAATTGATAATATTTGGATCTATAGCAGTAAATTAGAATGATTGGTAACACTTTATTATAAGGCTGTATTAGTTAATGTTAATATTTACTAACATTCAAGAAATCATTCATCTTCTTTTTCGGCTTATTCCAGTTATTAATCTGGGGTTGCCACAGCGGAATGAACCGGCAACTCATCCAGCACATGTTTTACGCAGCGGATGCCCTTCCAGCTGCAACCCATCACTGGGAAACATCCATACACACTCATTCACACACAAACACTACGGACAATTTAGCCTACCCAATTCACCTGTACCGCATGTCTTTTGGACTTGTGGGGGAAACCAGAGCACCCAGAGGAAACTCACACGAACACGGGGAGAACATGCAAACTCCACAGAGAAACGGCAACTGACCCTGCCAAGGCTCGAACCAGCAACCTTCTTGCTGTGAGGCGAACGTGCTCCCCACTGCGCCACCACATTCAAGAAATAATGAATACATTTATTACTTATTCATTTTAGGTTATTTAACTGTAATAATGTTGTTCATTGTTTGAATTTTAATCATACTTTAGTAAATGTTCATCTATGATTAATAAATGCTGTTACATTTTAAAAACATTTCTTATTTGAAAGTGGAATATTAATTCACAATATTACCGTTACATCTCATGGCTTAGCATTCAATATTTTCAGGCAAAACAAAAGGTACAGATAGTCTCCTACTGCTGTGTTTTCACAAATCCTGCATTCCAGTGAAAGCACAGCGAATGGCTCAGTGTGTAGCAATGACCATGTCAGCAGCTGTGCATCTCTCAGACCGGCCAGCCTGCTTTTTTTTTATGTTTTTGTTTTTTTAAACTACATTCTGCAGATGGTTGAACACTCACATTTTCTCACTCACATATTTATGCAGCATTTGCTCACAGATGAAATCTGACAAGTGCACGTCTCGACCTTCCCAAATCCCCATGCTGTTAGCAGCACTCAATGCCAGTGTCCTAAATCTCCATTTGCATCCATGAGAAACTGCCAGAAAGAACAGAAAAAAAATAATAATCTGCTTGATTAAAACAAACTCCTTAGACTTAAGATGAAAATAACACCAACGGTTTTATGTTAGTGAAGGCATCAGTGCTTTAGATCAAAGTAAAATAATTACTGTTACTTTTATAATTCCAAACAGTGTTACATTTATTCAAGTTTCATTTATTATATATATATATATATATATATATATATATATATATATATATATATATATATATATATATATATATATATATATATATATATATATACACAGTTGAAGTCAGAATTATTAGGCTTCCTTTGATTTTTTGTCTTTTTTAAATATTTCCCAAATGATGTTTAACAGAGCAAGGAAATTTTCACAGTATGTCTGATAATATTTTTTCTTCTATTTGTTTTATTTCGGCTAGAATAAAAGCAGTTTTTAATTTTTTAAACACCATTTTAAGGTCAATATTATTAGCCCCTTTAAGCTATATATTTTTGATAGTCTACAGAACAAACCATCATTATACAATAACTTGCCTAATTACCCTAACCTGCCTAGTTACCCTAATTAACCTAGTTAAGCCTTTAAATGTCACTTTAAGCTGTGTAGAAGTGTCTTGAAAAATATCTAGCAAAATATTATTTACTGTCTTCATGGCAAAGATAAAATAAATCAGTTATTAGAAATGAGTTATTAAAACTTTATGTTTAGAAATATGTTGAGAAAATCTTCTCTTCGTTAAACAGAAACTGGGGGAAAAAATTATATATATATACACATTTTCTCAAAAAACATTTCTAAAGGTCCGGCTGACTTGAAATTTTCACCAGATGTTGGTAACAACCAAAGAAAAAAGAAAAAAACAAATTAGTTTACAAATGATGTTATGTGTAATAAAATTGAATTTCACAGGGAAAAAGTATTGAACACATGAAGAAAAGGAGGTGTAAAAAGGCATGGAAAGCCCAGACAGCAGCTGAAATCTCTCAGTAGGTATTCAGCAACCCTCTGCCCTTCCTCATTGTAAATGAATATTAGCTGCTTCAGTCTAACATCTACATTAGCAGAATGATGAAGATGAAACCAGGGTGGACATTTCAGCAAGACAATGATCTAAAACACAGCCAAGGAAACTCTCAAATGCTTTTAGAAAAAGAAAATCAAGCTGTAGAATGGCCCAGTCAATCACCTGACTTAAATCCAATAGAAAATACAAAATAAAGATCAGATTTGACAGATGAGACCCACAGAGTGTGAGTTTTTCCACAGACTTCAACAGAGTATAAAAATCTTGATGGTTCTGTGGGTTTCATCTATCCAAACTAATCTTTATTTTGTATTTTCTATTGGATTCAAGTCAGGTGATTAGTTGGGCCATTCTACAGCTTGATTTTCTTTCTCTGAAAGCATTTGAGAGTTTCCTTGGCTGTGTTTTGGATCATTGTCTTGCTGAAATGTTCACCCTGGTTTCATCTTTATCATTCTGCTAACGTAGATGATGGACAGCTCATTTTCATTTACAATGAGGAAGGGCAGAGGGTTGCTGAAGAGCTATGGAGAGATTTCAGCTGCTGTCTGGGCTTTCACTGCCTTTCTTTCTTCATGTGTTAAATACTTTTTCCCTGCGTTATTTAAATTTTATTGCACATAACTTCATTTGTAAAATAGATTTGTTATCATCATCTGGAGAAAACTTCAAGTCAACTGCACCTTTAGAAATATGATTTCTGAGAAAACGGTGACGTGTTTAATACTTATTTCCCCCACTGTAGCTATATTAGTGTTACATTTACTGTAAAAATTGCAAGGAAATATACAAACCTGTCTTAAACTTCTATTCTTCTTGCTTTCGCTGAACTTCTGTTGTGTTTGTAGATTAGTTATTCATTTCCATTTCCAAGAAATCTGCTTTTTAAGTATGCTGGGCTATAAGATGGGTTAAAAAACATACTCAGAGCACCATAATAAATACATAGCAATGTTATGATACCCAAACACAAAGTCCAAGCTTTCCAGCCGCATTCAATGTAAAAACAACATTCTCTGTAAGAAATGTACAACTTATTAAATTAAGTTCATGTTTCTAACTAAATTTAAAGTTATACAAGTTGTTTAAAAGAGAGAGTTCACCCAAAATTGATAATGTATAGACTATTTACTCTACAAACCTTTATGAGTTTCTTTTTTCATGTTGAACACTAGAGAAGATATTCTGAAGGAAGCTGAAACCATTGACTTCCATAGTAGGAAACACAAATATGGTGAAAGTCAATGGTTTTCAGCTTCCTTCAGAATATCTTCTCTAGTGTTCAACAGAAAAAAGAAAGTCAAGCATATTTGGAACAAGTGAAGGGTAGGTAAATAATGGCAGAATTTTCAGTTTTGGGTGCACTTCACTTTTAAGTAAGTTTAATGCAGCTTTAAGTTAAAGTTACGTGTAGGTTAAGTTGATTCAACTTAAAAATTAAACTTTGCAATTTTTTAAAGAGTGTTGGCATGATTGGGTGCATGGCATGGTGGCTCAGTGGTTAGCACTGTCGCCTCACAGCATGAAGGTCACTGGTTTGAGCCCCGGCTGGGCCAGTTAGCGTTTCTGTGTGAAGTTTGCTTGTATTCACCATTTTTGAGTGGGTTTGCTACATGTGCTCCAGTTTCCCCCACAGTCCAAACACATGTGCTATAGGGGAATTGAAAAAACTAAATTGGCCGTAGTGTACGAGTGTGTGTGTGTGTGTGTGTGTGTATGTGAGAGTGTATGGGTGTTTCCTAGTGATGGGTATGCCCACACGGAATCTGCGCGCGCAGAATTCCACAGAATTCCGCAGATTTTTAGCCCATCATTAATTCTGTTTATTTACTTGAGTAAATGTGTGTAAATCTGAATTTATTCAGTTTTTAAATTACACATATTTCACATATTAAGGTTTTAGTTATGAGACTCCCAAAATAATTCCGCAGAAATCCGCAGATTTTTACCAAAATTCTCCGCAGAAATTGCAAAAATAGTCCACAGATTCCGTCTGGCCTTAGTGATGGGTTGCAGCTGGAAGAGCATTTGCTTTGTAAAATATATGCTGGATAAGTTGGTGGTTCATTCCACTGTGGTGACCCCTGATTAATAAAGTGACTAAGTTGAAAAAAAAATGAATGAATGAATGAATGAATAAACTAAATTGGCCGGAGTGTATGAGTGTGTAAGTGTAAGAGTGTATAGGTGTTTTCCAGTACTGGGTTGCGGCTGGAAGGGCATCCGCTGCATAAACCATATGCTGGAATAGTTGTTAGTTCATTCCGCTGTTGCGACCCCTAATAAATAAGGGACTAAGCCGAAGGAAAATGAATGAATGACAAAATGTAGTGGACAAACGTTTACTCAGCCACAGGTTTCATTTATTATCATTTTACAACATGTACATTTGGCGGAGTCAAATCAAAACTGCCGATTCTGATGCTAAAATTCAATTCAGTTGAATCTTTTCTGAAGGCGTCTTGGATTTAAATGAACTTTGCTTTATATGTACCATTGTCCTGACAACATCTGAATAAGCAAACACTTTTTACCCTCCCCCCATCCAAAATGGAAATAAAAACACGTCTTTTGCACAAGCTAATAAATGGATTTGTGAAAACAAAGGCCTTGCTAAAGTACCTCAAGTCCTTCTGCCTTTGTATTAAAACACAAGGATAACGAAGTATGAGCCGGATCAAGCCTCTCGCTTTACAGAAATCAATGCTCGAGGAAGAAAATGTTTCTTTTTCAGAGATTTGGACAAGAACAAAAGCCCTCAAAGAAAGCACACATGGCTAAAACTCACAGACTGCTGCAGTCGGGAAAAGACGGCCGCTGGGAGGGATGAACATCATCCATTCGCATTCAAGAATAGTTCCTTTAACATTCACTGTTTCCTTTAACGGAAGAAAGAAATATATTTAAAGCATTTTAAAGGGTCAGTTCACCCCAAAATTAAATTTACGCTTTTATTTACTGATAGCCCTCCAAAACTAGAAGACATTTGTTAATCTTAGAAACACAAATGAAGGTATTTTCAATAATATGAGAGACTTCTGTAGTCGTTTTAGCCCCCAAAAAAAGTGTTAAAATACATATGACGTGGTTTAATCCTAGTCTTCTTAAGAGAGAGTTACTTTATACGGAGGTTTCATGTTGACATGTAGACGTTCACTAGCAAACAAAAAGAAACTCAAGCATACCTGCATGAAGCAGGAAAATAAACCTCATTGGTTCTTGCAAATGTATGCGACTCGCAAGAACGAACCTCATTGGTTGTCACACATCAAGCAAGCATGCTTGAACTCCTGTGACTAAATCTGTAAACAAAGTGATCAGTATTAGTGTTAATATGTAAATAAAAGCCTCAATTAAATGTTTATCATATAGTGATCAATTAAACCACTCAAATCAAATGTATTTTTTGAGTTTCGGAAATGTCAGATTTGATTAAAAATATCCTTGTGACATTCTGCTTAGTAAATGACAACCGAACTTTAAAATTTGGAGTGAACAAACCCTTTTAGGTAAAACAAAAATCTAAAGTTGAGTGTGAGGGTTCAGGAAGGGCCGGCAGCTCCGCCTAGGGTGTACCGCAAGTCTTGGTCCTGGATGAACGGACTTTCTGAAGCAGTGTTCGCCTGGCCGGAGGCGGGCGATGGGGCGTCAGAAGAGGCTGACGGAGGGCTGGGGCTCGGGGGAGACGAGGGTCCCTTATTGAGGTGCAGGTCTGCAGGAGGACATCTACTCCCTGAGGCCTGCTGGGAAATCAGATGAAGCAGCGTCGCTACGTCTGGTGTAGAGTCGTCAGTGTGTTTCGTTGACTGTGAGTCTGTCGCATCGGACTTAACCAATGCAGAATCTGCCAGAAAAATAAAAGACAAAAGACTTTAGGTCAGATGCAAGATATCGTTATGCTACTATAACTATATCAAGACACTTTCACAGCACTTTAAAGATAGAAATGGTGAATATGAGGTCGCACATTATATTAAATTGATTCTGGTTACAGTGTACTTGGACTATTTCTGCGCAAAATTTAGCAAAAAATGTGTGGATTTATGCGGAATGATTATAGGGGTATAGTAGTTAAAAACATTAAATAAATAATAAACTTTCTAACTCTTATTTAAGGCTTACAAGGCAAATCAAATTAGATCCATTGGTTTGGTAAATAAAGAAGGCTTTCATAAAATATATCTAGTAAAAGACAAATAAAATATTACTTTTTACAAACTGCATTGTTAATAAATCATACAAACATTTGCATATTAGTCAATAATATTACTGAAATTAACATAAAAATGGAACAAATATATATTTGCACACATTTACACAAGTAAATAAATAGACTCAATGATGGGCTAAAAATCTGTGGATTTCTGTGTAAATACATCATTTAAACATTTTCATATTAGTCAATAATATTACTAAAATTAACAAAAAAAGGAACAAATATATATTTACACGTACAATTGAAGTCAAAATTATTAGCCCCCCAAAATTATTATAAATTAATTAATTTTTCCCCCAATTTCTGTTTAACAGAAAGAAGATTTTTTTCAGCACATTTCTAAATATAATAGTTTTAATAACTCATTTCTAATAACTGATTTATTTTATCTTTGCTATGATGACAATAAATAATATTTGACTAGATATTTTTCAAGACACTTCTATACAGCTTAAAGTGACATTTAAAGGCTTAATTAGGTTAATTAGGTTAACTAGGCAGGGTAATTAGGCACGTATTGTATAACGATGGTTTGTTCTGTAGACTATTGAAAATATATAGCTTAAAGGGGCTAATAATTTTGACCTTAAAATGGTTTAAAAAATTAAAAACTGCTTTTATTCTAGCCGAAATAAAACAAATAAGACTTTCTCCAGAAGAAAAAATATTATCAGACATACTGTGAAAATTTCCTTGCTCTGTTCAACATCATTTGGGAAATATTTAAAAAATAAAAAATAATTCAAAGGGGGGCTAATAATCCTGACTTCAACTGTAGATTACATAAGTAAATAAATAAATAAACTCAATGACGAGCTAAAGATCTGTGGATTTCTGTGTAAATAAATCTTATAAACATTTGCATGTTAGTCAATAATATTAATAAAATTAACAAAACTTAAACAAATCTTATAAACATTTGCATATTAGTCAACATTATTATGAAAATTAACATTAATATGCAAAGGTTTATATTATTTATTTACATTTTTATGTTAATTTCCGTAATATTATCGACTAATATGCAAATGTTTATAAGATTTATTTACATTTTATGTAAATTTTAGTATAATTATTGAACAATATGCAAATGTTTATGATTTATTTACATTTTTGCCAATAATGGTACTAAAAGTTACATAAAATGTAAATAATAAACATTTGCATATTAGTTATGAAAATTAACATAAATGTAAATAAATCATATAAATATTTGCATATTAGTCAATAATATTACAAAAATTAACAAAAACATAAATAAATCAGACATTTCCATATTAGTCAATAATATTACTAAAATTAACAAAAACTTAAATCTTATAAACATTTGCATATTAGTTAATAATATTACTGAAACATAAAAATGGAACAATATATATTTACACATTTATAAATAATTAGAAATAAATAAATAGAAAATCTGTGGATTTCTGCACGCGCAGATTCCATGTGGGGCTAGTAAAGAGTAATATTAATTAATTTGTACATACTATAAGGTCAGTGTCAAGATTAAGATTTGTTTGAATATTCTAAACATAACTCTGCATATTAAAATCCACATGAACCAGAAGTTGCTGAGACTTCAGCATGTTGATGTACCTCCAACTGAAACAGAATATTTAGTAGGGGGCGGGGCTTTCTTTTTGCGCATTATCCCCTTATAGTAAACTAGCAGTCAGAGGGGCGTGGCTAATAACATTGTGACATCAGAGAACCACCACTACTAGGAACAACACAAAAGCAAATGACCAGACTTTGATTGAAGATTACCAAAACAAACCCTTTTTTTTTTTTTTCAGTCGATCAACCTGCACAGATTTATTTATTAGCTATAGAATAATAATGTCCGCTAACAATATAAACATCGTAAAATTTGATTTCACACAGACTTTATTATACAGAAGTCAATATTTAAAGTGGATCAAACCCTTTTGTCCTAAAATTAAACACTCATTCTTGTTTTAGGACAACTTTAAAAAACGTTTTTGATCCACTTCAATTGTTGAGTCTATTAATTCATAACTTTTTGATTTAGTGGCTAATTCAGCGTGCAATTTAAAACAATTTGCTCATCTCCCAATGACAGTTGTGTTTAAGGGTGGGGTTTGGTGTCACGCCTCCTTTTATAAATCATACCTTTTCATACGACTGAACAAGTAGGAATTTGTACGAATTAGCCATTAAACTGACCAAACGTGAAATTGTTTTGTTTCCTCGTGAGATCAGACTGGCTTACTATACTATGTACGTTGTAAGTGTGTCGAACAAGGGACACGGAAATAAAGTGAAACCGAACACCATTCCTGGAAATACACACTAAATAAATAATATCACCAAACTGTAAACCCTAACAAGCAATAATTAGAAATAAAGTAATATACACTGTAAAAAATGCTGGGTTCCATGCAATCCCTTCACGTCAACCCAACGCAAATCAATTAGGTTAACTTAATGAATTTCACAATTTTAAGTTGATTGAACATAAAGCAATTAAGGTGTCCCAAAAAAAACCTCAGGAATTGTAGTTTCAGTTCATTTTAAATAAGTAGTTTGAACAAGCAGCAAAGATATTTGAGTGAACACTGTAAAAATGCTGGGTTCCATGCAATCTCTTCACGTCGTCCCAACGCAAATCAATTAAGTTAACTTAATTGTTTTTACAAATTTAATTTGATTGAACATAAAATAATTAAGTTGTCCCAAAAAACCCATCAAGAATTGTAGTTTCAGCTCTTTTTAGAGAGTCTAAGACCTTTTTTAGATAATTTTAAGTTGATTGAACATAAAATTACGTTGTTCCAAAAAACTCCCAAGAATTGTGTTGTTTCAGCTCATTTTAAATAAGTGGTTTGTTAGTAGATATTTTTTGGTGTAAAGTATTGAACTGCAATTAAATTAAATGATAATTTAAGATTATGGTATTGTACTTGAAATGTTTAATTATACTCAAAAACGATTCAAAGATTATCCCTTGGATTTTCCCAATTTCTTTAAGTTAAGTGGTTGAAAACAATTTAAATGGGCTGGATTTAAACAAATTAATTTGAACATTACTAAATTTAATTTGTTTAAACTCAACCCATAAAAATGGTTTGCAACAATTTTGCAGAAATCCGTTTTTTTCAGTGTAGACTTATTAATACAACTTAACTATCAAACAATAAATATGATTAATTGTTATCGTCAAAAGGACTGCAATTTATTTCAAAATGAGCAAATTCAGATTTTGACATTGCACTGTAATAAAGACTAGAATCAAAAAATAATATATTAAAACTTCAGTATTAAGAGTCCATAAAATAACATGCAAATATCAGATTTATTCGCTCGCAAATCATGAATACAGTTCCATTAAACGTGTGAAGTACGAATTTGAAAACTAAAATATTTAGGCTGATTTATAGAGTAAATGGACATTAGCTGCTTAAAAATACATCAAAAGGTGTACAATTAGACATATTTACAGTAAAATATTATAGCAATCAATCCATATTCAAGTAGTTTCTAGGTATTCAAGTCTGAGATTTGCAAAGGGCAGCATTTTTAAATTTTATTCATGAATTTTATGGCAAATTATAGTAAAAAACAAAAAGACAAAAACAATTATATTTAAAAAATATAGATAGTATCAACTTAAGCACACAATGAAATAAAAAACAACAAATAAAAGGTAAATAATAACGTGGCTTAACAAAGCTACAATTGCACTAGTGGCAACAATCATTAATGAATATATAGCACTTCTCATATACCGTAATAAATAATATATGATCTCATTTGGTTTTCAGAGATTGTATACATTATTGATAGACCTATATAAAGACGCTTTTTAATAAATAATTTTTATTCATTTTCCTTCAGTTTAGTCTCTATTTCAAAGGTCGCCACAGTGGAATGAACCGCCAACTATTCCAGCATATATTTTAAGCAGCGGATGCCCTTCCAGCTGCAACCCAGTACTGTGAAACATTCGTACACATAACGGACAATTTAGTTTATTCAATTCCCCTATAGCGCATGACTGTGGGGGAAACCGGAGCACCCGGAGGAAACCCACGCCAACACAGGGAGAACATGCAAACTTCACACAGAAATGCCAACTGACCCAGCCGGGACTCACACCAGCAACCTTCTTGCTGTGAGGCAACAGTGCAAACCACTCAGCCACTGTGCCACCTACAGTAAATATATTATATTAATCAAACCATACTCAAATAGTTTCTAGGTATTCAAGTCTGAGCTTTGCTAACGGCAGTAATTATTAATGAATATATAGCATAACTAATATTTTATTTCATTTGGTTTTCAGATTGCATACAGTATTGATAGATCAGAGTTATTAGTCCCCCTGAATATTTTTTTCCCTCCCAATTTCTGTTTAACAGAGAGATTTTTCCAACACATTTCTAAACATAATAGTTTTAATAACTCATTTCTAAAAACTGATTTCTTTTATCTTTGCCATGAATATAGTAAATAATATTTTACTAGACATTTTTAAGATACTAGTATTCAGCTTAAAGTGGCATAAAAGGCTAATTAAAAGCATTAAACTAGGTTAATTAGGCAAGTTAGGTTAATTAGGCAAGTTATTGTATAACAGCAGTTTGTTCTGTAGACAATCAAAATCAAATATTGCTTAAGGAGCATATTAATATTGACCTTAAAATGGTTTACAAAAAATAAAAACTGCTTTAATTCTAGTCGAAATAAAACAAGGACTTTCTCCAGAAGAAAAAATATTATAGGAAATACTGTGGAAAAACTCCTTGCTGTTAATCATCATTTGGGAAATATTTAAAAAAGGAAAAAATTCACAGGAGGGCGAATAATTGTGACTTCAACTTTTTTAATGAATGATAGTTCCAGTTCTATCTCAAAAGCCAAACCTATGAAGTCTGAGGTGCGTCTCACATTAGTGTGTGAACGTCTTGGTTAAATGGATGTAATTTGACTCTATTAGTCAATAAGTACACTGGAGATTTATCATTCCTGGAGTCAAGTCAAGTTCTGATCCGCCTTTCTTTGGCCTCCAGCTAAATCGCAGACATGCACTAACATGACGGGCCAATGTTTAAAAGCAAGCGCCCATGCAAGCAGATTTGGCTAAAATGTTTTAAAAGTGGTTGGATTGTCTTTAAGCTAACAGAAAAAATATATATCTGTAATAAATCCGTGCTTGACACTCGAGAGATTATTTATTTATGCAGTGCTGAGGAAGGTAAAACTACTCTGCATTGGTAAAAAAAATAAAAAATAAAAATAATAAAAAAATAAAAAAAAAAGAAGAAGAAATTTGAGCTACAGGAACCGCTTTATTATTATTATTGTTTTAATGAAAGAATGCATACTTTAATTGTTAATTGATCATTTTGAGATTTAACAATAAAATCATCTAAAATTAATCGTATTTATGAGAATAATAAAACATTTAATGGAGAACAATTAATAATAATAAAAGTGATTGGGAATGGCAGAAATTGATTCGAAACACTGCATTTTGTGCTGAAACTAAATTAAACGGATAGATTGTGTGCGTTTTCTTGTAGATTAAGATTGATATTGTTGATATAGTTGAGTTGAGTTGAGAAATAAATTGAGTTAAGATTGATATGGCATCTGTGTGTCTTATTCATAAATTTTCTAATCATAAATAATGTTTTGTTTAATAAACTATTGTATTCAGTCTTATCGCAATCCATTGTGCATAAATTATAATAATATGCCATTTTAATTTTCTTGTCTTTTTTTGTGAATCAGGAAAGGCATTTAATTTCATTTCCACTTTAGATTCTGCTTTTGATTTTAAGAAATGTAATTAACGGACAGAAAATATTCATTTAACAGATAAAAAGACTTCAAACTTGATATATATATGGACTAAGTCAAGATAAATTTACTTGAGAAAAAATATGGACTAAGCCAAACATTGGGTTAAATTTGGTCCTATTAATTGAATAAAAAAAATATATATCCCTGCAGTTGGGTTAGTCCATTTTACACCCAAAATTGGGTTGAAATAACCTGGCATTTAGTCATTCAGGCTTCTCTGCTCCAATAATTAAATAAAAAGGCTTTTGTTTAGTGAAAACACTGCATGCAAAATAAATAAATAAATAAATAAATAAAAATAACAAAAAATATATGGTCACAGCATTTCTTTTGAGTCAAGATTAATTTACCTGTAAAAAAATATGCACTAAGCCAAACATTGGGTTAAATTTGGTCCTATTAATTGAATTTGAACAAAATTAACCCTGCAGTTGGGCTAGTCCACATTACACCAATAATTGGGTTGAAATAACCTGGCATTTGGTCATTCAGGCCTCTGCTCCAATAATGAAATAAAAAGGCTTTATCTTTATCAAAACACTGCATGCAAAATAAATAAATAAAACAAACAAAAAAATATATGGACTAAGTCAAGATTAATTTACTTGGGGGAAAAAATGGACTAACCCAAACATTGTGTTAAATTTGGTCCTATTAATTGAATTAAAAAATTATCCCTGCAGTTGGGTTAGTCCATATTACACCCATATCTGAATTAAAATAACCCGGCATTTAGTCATTCAGGCTTCTCTGCTCCAATAATGAAAAAAAGCTTTATCTTAGTCATTTCAGTCAAAACACTGCAAGCAAAAAAAAACTATAAATCAAAACTAACCAAAAAATATATGGTCACAGCATTTCTTTTAAGTCAAGATTAATTTACCTGTAAAAAAAAAAAATGGACTAAGCCAAACATTGGGTTAAATTTGGTCCTATTAATTGAATTTGAACAAAATTAACCCTGCAGTTGGGCTAGTCTATATTACACCAATAATTGGGTTGAAATAACCTGGCATTTAGTCATTCAGGCCTCTCTGCTCCAATAATGAAATAAAAAGGCTTTATCTTAGTTATAGTGAAAACACTGCATGCAAAATAAATAAATAAATGAATCTAACAAAACATATATGGTCACAGCATTTCTTTTCAAGTCAAGATTAATTTACTTGAGAAAAAGGTAACACTTTATTTTGATGGTCCATTTGAATATTAGTACTGACTAAAAGAAACTTTGCAAGTACATGTCAACTTACACTAACCCCAACCCCAACCTAACAGTCTACTTATAATCTAATGAGAATTAGTTGGCATGTAGATGTAATGTATTTTAAATTTAACAAACGGACCATCAAATTAAAGTGTGACCGAGAAATAAATATGGACTAAGCCAAACATTGGGTTAAATTTGGCTCTATTAAATGAATAAAAAAAAAAATTAACCCTGCAGTTGGGTTAGTCTATATTACACCCAAAATTGGGTTGAAATAACCTGGCATTTAGTCATTCAGGCTCCTCTGCTACAATAATGAAAAAAGGTTTTATCTTAGTCATAGTAAAAACACTGCAAAATAAAACAAATAAATAAATAACAACTAACAAAAAAGTAGATGGTCACAACATTTCCTTTAGGTCAAGATTAATTTACTTGAGAAATTAAAATATAAAACTGAGAAAATGTAGATTGAAAAAAAAAAAAAAAAAGTCTACTTTTCTGATGAATTAAACAAGCAAGTCTATACCCAGTAGGGTTTTAAATACTACTTTCGATTGAAATATAATAAGAAATAATGTTTATTCTTGATTCAATCTCATTTCTTTCTGATCAACATCAGATTTTCAGAAAGTATATTTGCTAATCAAGTGAATGTGTCTTGATTTAAAAACCTGTAAATATTTTTCCTGGAAAGCAAGACAAAACTACTGAGAATCACTTTTGCGCTGTGCAAATCTAGTTTTTCAAATCTAGTGTTTTAAAGAAGTTACTCAAACTTTTTTTTTAGTAAAATTAATTAAAACGTAACAGATATCCTCACAAAATTGTAGCTTCAAACTTTGAAGTGTTGCTTTGACAAGTCACAGCATGCTTCCTATTTCTCATTCAGCTTGACATATTGATTACATTTCTTGTATGTGCCCTAAAATGTACGTTCATAAATCCTGCTAAAACACCAGAAAAACATTCTCTAGATCAGTGATGGGCAAACTTGATCCTGGAGGGCCGGTGTTCCTGCAGACTTTTGCTCCAACACTAGTCAAACACACCTGAACACACTCTTCAGTGTCTTCAAGATCACCAGAAAGCTGCAGGCTGGTGTGTTTGATTAGGGTTGGAGCAAAAGTCTGCAGGGACACCGGCCCTCCAGGATCAAGTTTGGCCATCCCTGATCTAGATACATGCACAAAACCATTCATTCATTATCCTTCGGCTTTTAGTCTCTTATTTATGCGCAAACCAATTTGTGAGTTATTTATATAAATATTTTTGTGAATCAAGTTAAAGAAATAATAATTGCACTATTCAATTTAAGTTTATTAACACTAATATTACACATTTTAAATGGCAATAATTGCAAAGTCTCCAGTTTTTTGTGTGTTTTTTTTGTTTAAATAGGCTCATTTTACCAGTCGCCAACAGCTACATTCAGTTTTACCATTTTTTTTTTTACCCATTCTGCCGATCTCTGGGTCTGGTGGGAGCACTTAGCTTAGCATAAATCATTGAAACAGATTAGACCATTAGCATTTCACTTTCCCCCCCAAAAAAAGGGTTTAAATAATTTTCCTATTTAAAGCTTGACTCTTCTGTAATTACATTGTGTACTAACTACCAAGGCTGCAAGAAGATAGTCTAGCTCAGGGGTGTCTAAACTCGCTCCTGAAGGGCCGGTGTCCTGCATAGTTTAGTTCCAACTTCCTTCAACAGACCTGCCTGGAAGTTTATAGTATACCTAGAGCTTGATTAGCTGTTTCAGGTGTGTTTAATTGGGGTTGGAACTAAAATATGCAGGACACCGGCCTTCCAGAACTGAGTTTGGGCACCCCTGGTCTAGCTGTTATGCATTCAGGGACTATTTTCAGGCGCTGTGTAATGTCATTCCGCCTGCTGCCGTCATGGTAAGGCAGGTAAATTCCTTAAATATTAGACCAGAATGAGAGTTCCTTGCTATATCGGCCTAGAAAATAGCAACTATTCAATTTCTGTTGGTCTTATTACACAATGCAACCACAAAAGAGTCAAGCTTTAATTGGAAAATTATCCAAAAACTTGAGATGCTAATGGTCTAATCCGATTCAATGCATTATGCTAAGCTAAGCTAAAAGTGCTCCCGTCAGACCCAGAGATCAGCTGAATGGATTCAGAAATGGTAAAAACTCAATTCATCAATGGTTAATTTCCAAGGGAGTTGTAAAATGAGAGTCTAACACCACTTCCTGCCAAAATATCTGAGTGCTCCTTTAAGGGAAATAGTTTTACAGTCAGCGGCTGTCTTTAAAACACATCTCCTGCAGCTATTTCAGTCCTACAATCTCTCTAAACAGGAAACATTTAGTTTCTTATGCTTATTTACATATGCATTTAAATATCCTTAATTAAGGTGTGCATCTGAGGACAATTCTGGGCACCTTTCCCCTATTCATAAGTGATATGAGTGCAGAGTCTTTGTATATCTAAAGCAGAGGTGTCCAAACTCTGTCCTGGAGGGCCGGTGTCCTGCTGAGTTTAGCTCCAACTTGCTTCTACACACTGCCAGGAGGTTTCTAGTATATCTAGTAAGATCTTGATTAGCTGGTTCAGGTGTATTTGATTAGGGTTGGAGCTAAACTCTCCAGGACCGAGTTTGGACACCCCTGACCTAAAGCAATGGTCTCAAAGGAGCTGCAGCTCTGCAGAGTTTAGCTCCAACCACCTTCAAATCACACCTGCTTAATGGTCTCTAGTAGTCTTGAACACCTTGATTAGTTGGATCAGCTGTGTTTAATTAGGCTTGGAGTAAAACTGTGCAGAGCTGCGGCTCTTCAGGAATCCAGTTTAAGACCTATGATCTAAAGTGTTTGGTCATAATTGTAAAAACTTGAATCTAAAACTACTACGCTTTAAATTACACCACAATAAAAGTGTTCCTTGTGTTTGCAAAGTAAAATAACATGCGAACACACAACATTTAATGGATTCAACAAATTTTTGGAGAGTTATGAAAATAAAAAAACTCCCAAACAATTTTCCTGATTCTATCAAGCAGGAAAATGTGTAAAAGTGCAGCTATCATTTATTTGACACTCGTCTCACAGTAAGGCTTTTATTACAGTGTGTGTTCATGTGTATTCACAGATTAAAAACCCAGAGACCATGTGAAAGGAGGGCAGAGAGAGGAAAGAAAACGAGCAATGAGGAACTGAGAGTGAAGACAAAAGCATGTGAGGGTTTCATTCGCAGGAGGAGAAGGTCAGACGATCTTAATTAAACTTCATTAAGCCGGATTAACACCAGCATAAAGCAACAGCTCTATTTGATGACAATCAGTATCAGTCTCAAATGGATGCATCTTATTAAATATGTCAAGAACATGCTTGCGTCAGTTTTCACCACTAACATCATCAAATATAGTTTGCATGAAGAGGATTTATGCTAAATGAATAGTATGGGACATCATAAAGTCATATTATATCATTTGCCTTTCATAATGCAATTAATGGATTTAATAAGTTTGGGTTTGAGTAAATGTTAATGTTTGTTTTTCTTATATGAGAAAAGTCCCATAACATGCCTAGAATATCTGAAATTTCCAAATATATTAATAAGCATTTTTCCTTGTATATAATTTGTCTTAATGCCTTTCATTGCTTTGTTTCACGTTCAAAATGTAATTTAAAAAACTGTAGGAGCTTGAAAATGGTCAATTTCTCTGGATTTAATAGGTTTCGATTTGGGTAAATGTTAATATTTACTTTATTTTATAATAAAAGTCTGATAACCTCCCTAGAATATCGGAAATTTGAAATTATTTCAAATATTAACAAGCATTTTTTCTCTTTTATATCATTTGCCTTTCATAATAGTTTCAGTCAAAATGTAATAAAATAATCTGGAAGAAATTAAGGAGCTTAAAAATGGTCAATTTCTCTGGATTTAATAGGTTAGCATATATCCTCTTTTATATTATTTGCCTTTTATAAAGCACAATTTCACGTTCAAATTGTAATGATAATAATAATAATAATAATAATAATAAAAAAAAATAAAACTT
This sequence comes from Danio kyathit, assembly GCA_903798195.1. Lineage (NCBI taxonomy): Eukaryota > Metazoa > Chordata > Actinopteri > Cypriniformes > Danionidae > Danio > Danio kyathit. The sequence continues at coordinate 8,259,482 of LR812537.1, read as the reverse complement.
CAGCTTTGGAAAGAATGAAGGAAATGAAGGAAAAGCTTGAAAATGGCCAATTTCTCTGGATTTAATAGGTTTGGGTTTGAGTAAAATGTTAATATTTGCTTCATTTTATAATAAAAGTCTGATAACATCCCTAGAATATCTGATATCTCCAAATATTACTAAGCATTTGTCCTCTTTTATATCATTTGCCTTTTATGAAGCATAGTTTCATGGTCAAAATGTAATAAAAACATCAGCTTTAAAAAAAAATAAAGAAAGAGCTTGAAAATGGTCAATTTCTCTGAATTTAATAGGTTCAGGTTTGAGTAAAATGTTAGTATTTACTTTATTTTATAATAAAAGTCTGATAACATCCCTAGAATACCTGAAACTTCAAATATGAATAAGCATTTTTCCTCTTTTATATCATTTGCCTTTGAAAAAACTTCAGCTTTGGAAAGAATTTAGGAGCTTGAAAATGGTCAGTTTCTCTGGATTTAACAGGTTTGAATTTGAGTAAAATGTTAATATTTGCTTGATTTTATAATAAATGTCTGATCACATCCATAGAATATCTGAAATTTATAAATATTAATAACTATTTTTCCTCTTTTTTTGGTTGGTTTTCATTTGTTGTGATTGAAAATCGGGATTATTTTACCAAACACTGATCTATTAACGTCTAAAGTTTAAACATTTGCATTGTGTTGTCTAAAAAATAGAAACATGGCATCATTTTCTGTCATGCATAGAAAATTGTCTAAATAATTAGTTTTAATTTAAATTTGGATGAAATTCAATCAGTTTATAGAATAAAACAAAACCGCTTTTACTCAAACACAACTGTAAATCCTTTTGGTTTTTCATTTCTCTGTGCAAATGTGAAATGTTCAGTTCATAGGTGGTTTGTGACCGAGGCATATTCTTGACATGATTTTAAGATTCCCCAACTGTGCTTTAACCAATTAATAAATGCTTAAAGAAGGATGCAAGTGGGCGGTCGCAAACGCTGCTCATCTTACTCCAGGTAAGTGTTGTATTCTGAAATGTACTAGAACAGACACACATAAGTAGAGATGTGTCCAAAACGGCTCTTTATTTCGGTTTAATCTGGCTTTAAAAGAGTGACATTTGAACGCAAACACCGTAACCATCTGTCGAGGACTCGCAGTGTGTGCCAACAGATGAAGAACTCCCGCTTCCTGTCTGCGAGCTCATTTCTGCACACACACACATACATAAAGTCTGCTGTGAATGAGTGGCACGCAGACGGCGCTCTGGGCATTTTATTCCTATGAAAAAAAATAATAACTAAAAACCATAAAACTCACGAAAGCAGGAAATAAACATCTGGATTTGTCGAATAAACATGACGATTTATTTCTCTATTCGTTAGCCTGCAGTTCCCAACTAATTAAACGTTTTCCCCTTAGGAAGATTTTTAGGAAGAAAACAAAAACAATAGAGAGAGAGAAAAAACATCTCTGCAAGAAAAAGCGTATCGTTTCTTAAATGTGGGTGGGTCCCACATTATCGGCCATGCTAATGAGACGTTCCAAGCCACGCCCATTTAGCTGCGGCCAATCACAGCTTTCGCCTAGACAAGCCCCGCCCCCTATAGACTTAACTAACACTTGCCCTCGCTATCGGCGCTCGTGACAGAAGCGGAGCCGGCATGTGCAGCGCCCTCCTCTGGTGGAACCCCGTTGCTCTCTTCAGCCCGCTCCGCCCCTGCCGCTGGCGCCTTGATCAGCTGCTCCAATAGGAGCGCCAGGATGCCGGCCTGGTCTTCCTGCGGGGCTTCTGCCGGCTGTGGGACGCTAGAGGACTGGATTAGGGTGGAGAGCTGGCTGAGCAGTTCGAGCTGCTGCGCAGTGTCGGGCTCAGGGGTGGAGGGGGCGGCGGGGGTCCGGGACAGGACTGAGGTGGAGGCTTCAGATGAGGAGCTGCGCAGAAACTCTGCCATCTGCGGGATGCTCAGATTGTCTGACTGGCCCTGGAGCAGGTTCAGCAGCACCGCCAGCTCCGTCTGGTTCAACTGCTCTGCTGCGGCTCCCAGACCTGCACAGAGAAATGGTTATATATATTTCTTCTGTCTTTTTTTCATTGTAATTGTTTAAGGTTCCATGTTTGGGCTTCTACTAACTTTTCTTCATTGTCACTTTCAGCACAGTTTCAAATTTCTATTTGTCCATTACTATTCTTTTCATTATATATATATATATTTTTTTTTTATATATTTATTTACAGTTGAAACCAGAAGTTTACATACACTATAATAAAGGAACTGATGGTAAATCATACTAAACGTTTACTATTTTAGGTCCGTTAGGATTACCTAAATGATTTCCATTTGCTAAATGCCAGAATAATGAGAGAATTTTTTTATTAATTTCTAGACAGTCAAAAGTTTACATACATTTGCTTGGTATTTTTTAGCTTTGCTTTTAAACTGTATAACTTTGGTCAAATGTTTTGGGTATCCTTCCACAAGCTTCTCACAATAGTTTGCAGAAATTTTGGCCCATTCCTCCTGACAGAATTGGTGTAACTGAGTCAGATTTGTTGGCTGTCTTGCTCGCACAAGCTTTTTCAACTCTGCCCACAAATTTTCTATAGGATTGAGCTCAGGGCTTTGTGATGGCCACTCCAAAACATTCACTATGTTGTCCTTAAAACACATTAACTAATTTGGCAGTATGCTTAGGGTCATAGTCAGTTTGGAAGACCCATTTGTGGCCAAGTTTTAATTTCCTGGCTGATGTCTTGAGATGTTGCTTCAGTATTTCTACATAATGTTCTTTCTTCATGATGCCATCTATGCTGTGAAGTGGACCAGTCCCTCCTGCAGCAAAACAGCCCCACAACATGATGCTGCCGCCCCCATACTTCACAGTTGAGATGGTGTTTCTAGGCTTGTAAGCTTTCCCCTTTGTCCTCCAAATGTAACACTGGTCATTATGGCCAAACAGTTCAATCTTAGTTCCATCAGACCACAGCACATGTCTTTAAAAATTTGTCTTTTTCCCAGTGTAATTTAGCAAATTGTAATCTGGCTTTTTTGTTGATTCTGGCTTGTTAATTTTCCCATGTTGTCACACAAGGAAGCAGTGTGTTTGAGGTTTTCCTTGAATACTATTCCACAGTTGTGCCTCCAATTAACTCAAATGTTGTCAATTAGCCAATCAGAAACTTCCAAAACCTTGACACCATCATCTGAGCTTTTTCAGAGGCATACTAATCTTATTGTATGTAAACTTGACTTTCAAAAAAAGTTATAATTTGTCAATTCTCTCTCTCGTTATTCTGCTATTAAGCATAACAGAAACAAATGTGATAATCCTAACTTACCTAAAAGAGAAAAAGTTTAGTCACATTAACATTTGACTTTTTTTAAAATGGTTATGTGCCTTTTTATACAGTGTATGTAAACTTCTGGTTTCAACTGTATTTATATATATATATATATATATATATATATATATATATATATATATATATATATATATATATATATATATATATATAGGAAACAGCTTCAGTAAAATTGTACGTTTTTTTAAACTATATTTTAATTCATAAACTTTTTTCAAAAGATGACTTGAATGATTATATTTGGAAATAAAAATGTATCATAGAAGGAGTGGAGTGGTTTTGTTGAGGGTAAGAGGAATTGGTTTAATTAAAAAAAAGTTTTTTTTAATTGCTCAACGATTTAGGAATATCTTCTTTTACTGTAAAAAAAAAACATTGGGAAATTATCAAATTCATTTAAAATTACTTGGGACTAAAAATTATTTGAGCACACTAAGCTACACAGTAAAAAGTTTTTGTAGAAGATGCAAAAAAAAAGGAAAATGAAACTTAAATTAACTAGCATTTCACAAAAAAAAAAGACACTACTTTGTGAAGCCAATGACATAATGATCTGGCAAAACCTATTGTTTAGCCATATCAAAACAGTAGTGTTTGTGCATAGGTAATACTGGCTGGCAGTTTTAGGCATACAAACAGCAGTTCAACTAACAGCAAGCACCTATTTTCTCAATTTTGTTTGCCCATGTGCATTTCAACCAGAAGTCGCATGGTGCTGATCTCCTGCAGAATTACCCACCTCAACAGCCAGTTCCTCTTACTACCTGCCCTCTTTACTTTCTGCTTTAGTTAAAGACTAGTCAATTGATGGCCCACCTTCGAGCTCACTGGCTATGGTGTTAGCGGCAGCAGGATGGGCAGATGAAGGTGGTGGTGGAGGTGGACTCGGTGGCGGGCGACTGTTTTCCCCTCCTGATGCTCCTGCGGGCTCCTTTCGGGGGACTTTGGCAACTGGGAGATCCTCAGAAACTCCGCTTTGCCTCTGCCGCCGTCGCTTCTTGCTCCAGAGCTCGTGACAGTCTTGCCAATGAGGCAAACTAAAAAGAGACACCACAAGATTGCATTTACATAAGACCAAACAGCTTGTATTATATTTGTTGAGTTAATTGAGATTTATTCGATGTGTGTTTGTGTGCACACTGACTCTGGCGGCGGCATCTTGTTGGGCTCCACATCACACAGAAACTGGCTGGCAAGGGCCTGTTCAGCCGTGCAGCGTCTCGAGGGGTCCAGCGTCAACATGTGGTCCAACAGGTCAAGAGCAGGGGTGGGCAGACTACAAACAGACACTAGGATTATAAAGTACTGGGCAATTCTTACAGAGGTCCATATATATATACATATATATACACACACACAGTTAAAGTCAGAATTATTAGCCCCCCTTTGTGGGCACAAATGCCTTGTTGATGCCAGAGGAGAATGGCCAGACTGGTTCCAGCTGATAGAAAGGCAACAGTAACTCAAATAACCACTCGTTACAACTGAGGTCTGCAGAAGAGCATCTCTGAATGCACAACACGTCCAACCTTGAGGCAGATGGGCTACAGCAGCAGAAGACCACACCGGGTGCCACTCCTGTCAGCTAAGAACAGGAAACTGAGGCTACAATTCGCACAGGCTCACCAAAATTGGACAACAGAAAATTGGAAAACGTTGCTTGGTCTGATGAGTCTTTATTTATGCTGTGACATTCAGATGGTAGGGTCAGAATTTGTGCCATGTCAATGCGCGAAGTATCTTAGACTGGTTTCTTGAACATGACAATGAGTTCACTGTACTCAAATGGCCTCCACAGTCACCAGATCCCAAAGATGCTCTATTGGATTGAGATGTGGTGGAATGGGAGATTCGCATCATGGATGTGCAGCCGACAAATCTGCAGCAACTGCGTGAAGCTATCATGTCAATATGGACCGAAATCTCTGAGGAATATTTCCAGTACCTAATAAAGTGGCCGGTGAGTGTGTATTCAAGTACACCGATATTTGTTTAACAAATTTTCATGACTTTATCAAAACATTTTGGCTTTATCTGTTTTTCCAAAACTTTTCCAGGTCTGGAAAATGCCTCGTCAATATTCCATGAATTTTCCAGGACCGTATGAACCCTGATTGTAGATCATTTAATAAGTACTTAGCATTTATAAATTTTCAGCCAAATCACAGCAGTATCCACCTATGAAGGATGAAGCGTTTGTGACGTTTATTCAGCGCACCTTCAATTCAAAGTATCCTGAAAAATATTTAATCAAAACTATTAATCCGATCGATCAGCCCGGAGATCAGTATCGGTCGATAATAACATTTCATGACTCGAACGGTACTCGCTAATCTGGCAGATCTCATGAACCGATCGCAGGTATTTGTGTTAGTTAGAGATGAGCAAAATATTTGATGATCTTGCATGCATTTCGGCTTTTTTACATATAACAACTGAAAGCTCTGTGTTTTTGACAATATTGAAAGTTCACTAATACCTAGCTGAAAATATTACATATATTTAAAAATTATATTTAACATGAATATTTAATAATATAACTTCTTGTAATTTACTTATTGCAATAAGCAGTAGTTTATAGGCGTATTTCCTTTTAGTAAAGAAGTGATGAATTTATAGGTGTGCATTTTAACCTATGCATCAAATATGCCCTCCTAAAGTTTTCTTGATTGAGACGTGTTGAATTCTTCTTCCATTATTTACAGTGTTTCCAAATTGCACTGTTAGTCATTTTTTCATCTGCGCTATCTATTAATATCTGTAAAGCTGCTTCTGACTATGACATGTTCACACCTAAACGGTTATAAGGCTGCATTTACACTGCAGATGTTGATGATCAATTCCGATTTTGTATCTGATTTTTTACATCCGGTTTACATCATTTTTTAAAAGTGACTCGTATCCAATTGTCTGCATTTACACGGCACATGGCAAAGGTGCAATGACCAGGAAGAAAAGTGCAGGCTCTGACTGACTGCTGACAATAAAAGAGCGCACTTTTTATTCATTCCTGTATTTAATCTGTTCGAAGGGTTTCATTTTTAAAATTCTTTTTGACAAGTTGTTTTACTATCGTTTATGACAGAAAAGTTCTCATTTGGCCATCTTTTTTTAATCCAGGCTTTTTAAAGCAGTAGGCATTTTAATGTAATGTCCATGGCGTGATTCATGCAGTTGACATATGCAATAGTTTTATATTAGTTTATATTGTTTATGTGGCGGATGTTGCACTTGGATGATGTCTCTCTCGCTCTCGTTAACATGCTTAAATACTTGTGCTACATGACAATATAAAAGCTTTTTAGTCCTCATGTATGAGATTTAAGGTTTGCGACTCTGCTGAATTCTGTGCTGAAAGGAAAGCGTCAGAGTTGACGTCATTCGCTACAGTTTTTAATAATATGCAACTCGCATTGACAGGTAAAAATCCGATCTACCTGCTTACACTGCAGACACGAGGGCACGGATCCGATTCATATCAGATAAATTTCCACATATGAATCGGATTTGAGTAAATCCAGGGGTTCTGCAGATATCATAATGTCAAATTTAAGACTTTTTAAAGACCATTAAGTATTAAATTTAATACCTATATCACAATACAAAATCACGCGAGAGAAAATGTAAAATCACAAAATTAGTGGTAAAATAAATTTATTTAAATTAAACTGTACTGAAGACAGGTTAGATGGATCAAAAAAAAAAACATCTTAAGGCTGATTTATACCTTCGCTGACTGCGCGCGCACCTCACAAAATGGACGAGGCTTTCATTTTTGATGCGTTCGCTGTTGGGATATTTTTTAAAACACGGGGCGGTCAAAAGAAACCCACCGTTAAGTCAGACGGATAAACAGAGTAGTAGCAAGTTTCCGGAACTACGTCATATTAATATCCTTCAAGATTTTAAAACTAATTCTTTTTTATTATTTTTATAATTTATTATAATGATTATAAAGATTTTTATAACCATTCAAGATTTTTTAAATCAAACTTTGATGCATCACTTGCTTTTGTTCATATCTCGGACAGTTCTACCTATTAAAGTTAAATATCAATGACAAGAGAAATGGGTTGCTCTACAATTATATTTTTTATTATGGTAAGAATAAAAGCAAAAAAACTTACTAAAAATACTGACGTTTATTTATTTTGCCCACTCAACAATTCACACATTATTGTCTGGCTAGTTTCTGTCCTATTAAGGCAATAATGGTCCAACATTCCTCTACTTTTGCCATGGCATCTTTTTTTTTGTTTTAACAAACTTATCCCTCTGGTTTTTCCAAACTTTTACAAAAACTTTTCTCCTTTTCAACGGCTGTTGCAATTTCTAGCCAAGAATTATTGGTCATCTGGTTATCTCTATGATGATCATGCATGGACGGATTGTTAAGATGTCTGTACAGTCGTACCTGTTTCAGACAAAATCTCTTCAAAGTCAAATCAAACACGGCGCCACGTGAACTGTTCATCCGAAATCTGTTCACTCTGCCAGCCGCAATCATGCCGCGCGCACCGGAAGCGAACCTCTGCAAACACATCGATGACGTCACATTCGCAGCGAGCACTGGGCCCAATAACAGAAAGCTGATCGGCTATTGCATGCTGGTCTCATTTGTAGTTGTAATACCGCAAATTACATTAGGACTAGTGAAGTAAAGGACTACAACACCACGGAAAAAAAACGGAATTTTTTTTAATGAGCATTAGATGTAGCGTTACATGGACATCGGAAAAATAAGACCTGTGCAACAATATTTAAGACCTAGAACAGCGAATTTAAGACTTTAAGGCCTAAAATTTCAATTTTTAAATTTTAGACTTTTTAAGACCCCGCGGAAACCCTGAAATCGGAATCCATGTGATTTTTTCCTGCTTACATATACATGGGCCATATATCAGCACTATTTTCTACATTAACAATAATATGAAATAGTTCTTGAGATGAAATCACAATATCTATTTTTTACTGTTTTTCCATCAAATAAATCTCCATCATTAACCGAACAGTCTGTCATTTTCACAATGGACAAGATTTATGAATCAGGTTGAACTTACAAAGCGAACTCCTCTCGTAAGCGTCGCCTGTACTGTTTCTTGGGTCTCATGGTATTGAAGTATGGCAGCCGGATTACATCAGGCCAAGCAGCAGGACACGGACTACCACACAAACGACTGACCGAAAAAAAAAAAAATGCATTTCAACAAAATCCTTTTCCCCATCCTTCAGCATTAGAATGACAAAAACAAACACCCAAACACACCTAATCAGCTCAAGCTGGAGAAGCTCTTGGTTGGCTTGGAAAATTGGTTTCTTAGTGAAGAGCTCGCCCAAAATACACCTTTAAACAAAAACACACACATAAAAATATATTACCATATTAAATCACTTTGGGTGTAAACGTAATGAGATGATGGCAATCAGACTTCTGTCTCACCCGCAGCTCCAGACATCAATAGCAGGAGAGTATCTTTCCTCCCCTAGTAGCAGCTCAGGTGGGCGATACCACAGTGTGATCACCTTATTAGTGTACGGCCGACTGGAAAAGAACATTAACTCACAATTACACACACACACAGTATCAATTAGGGCTGCATAATATTTTGTTTTCTTTGCGATATATATTGCGATATGAACATCAGATGTCTTGAATAGCTCTATTTAGAAAAACTAATTATTAATTTAGATAAATTTTGCTGATTTAGGTAATTGTGTAAGGGTGTGAATGATGAATTAAAAAAATAAACAAATTGCAAGCAAGAATATTACAAAACAATGCTTTATGGTTTTCCAGAAGGTCAAACTGTATTCAGGTACAGAAATGGAGTAATGAAATGTAAAATGAAAGTCTTCATTGTATTAATAATTCAGCACAATTATTCTTTATTTAAGTTACAAATGTTGCACGTTATTGTGCTTTAGGCTCTCTTGAAATGCCTTTAAACTAGGGCTGTCAAAATTAGCGCGTTAACGCACACGATTAATTTTAAATATTTAATGCGTTAAAAAAATTTACGCAATTAACGCAGTTGCAGTTTTTTTTTATTTCCTGTTGTGGCCGACGTGTGTTTAACGTGCAAAGAAATATGAATAAGACCAAGGAAGCGCTTTTAGAAGGAAAGTTTCAGTATAAAACAATGTCGCATCACCAGGCTATCCAGCGTTTCCTCCAGAGTTTCATGCAATTTCGAGTGTTTCATTTTAAGTCTTTAGTCTTTAACTGCAGTTCAGCAGTTCACTTTCATTCAGCAACATATTGTTCATGCCTCGTGACAATTATTGGATGAAAATATGAAGGACTGCTGGAAGAGTGCTGTTTTAATGGAATTTGATACCGCATGGCGAACGGAAAGAAAAGCCTCCGCATGCTGTGACTCGAGTGGTCCTTTAAGGTAATCAAACACCGCTGTTTACATGATAGACCTTTTAATCAGAGTATTATCTCAATCATAAAATCGGAGTATTGGTGTCCATGTAAATGTACTCAGTGAAAGTGCCAGATGATGTCGCAAGCTGTCAAAGACAGCCCATTCCTCTGCCTATAAGTTGATTCCATGCGCCCTCAAATGTTTCATTAAGTTTGACCTGTTTCCCCCTTACACACAACTTTTGTAAAGCGTCTGCTTCACGTTGCTGTGTCAGAATCCTTGCTTGTAAAATACAGCCATACTTTAGAACGCTTAGTTTAAGCAAATTTGATGAACGCAATCGTGCGTGTTGATAAATCGCTGAGGAGGTTGAGTCGTCGCTCACCAGGTGCACTGTACTGCGCGCATTGTCTGTGTGTGTGTGTGTATATATATATATATATATATATATATATATATATATATATATATATATATATATATGTATGTGTGCGTTTCCTAGCAACAAGAGCAACCGCCTGACATCGCTGACTGTGTCTAAAGAAGTATGTATATGTATTCTATAGTCTGTGCGGTGTCGGTATCCCTCAAAGCTGTTTAAAATTAGATGTTTAGAGATGGTGTCCCTGTAAGAAGTCTATAGTCTTTGGTACGTGTCTTTGAAGTACCCCTTGGCCACATTGTCCCCCGATAATGTCAACAGACTGGACTGTCTTAGCAACTGGCTAAATGTTCAGGAGGACTAAGCCAAATTGTTTCTACTTTATAATTAATGTTCTCAACTCGCAATATAACTTTACAATGAGTACAATTGTTTGTATTCAATACTTTATTATTATAATTTTCCATATTTGTAATGCCTGTATTTTGGATTTTTTTTTGTAGTCCACCTAGAATCCAACATGGAAATCATTTATGTTTGTTATTGGCATTGATTGTTTTGAAATTCAAATGGCTTTTCGTGATTAATCATGATTAATTTAAAAAAAAGTGTGATTAATTAGTTAATTTTTTTAATCATTTGACAGCCCTACTTGAAACACATACAAATGATAAAGTTTCACTCTGTTATGGTTATACTTTGCATTGACTCCTCAAATCATGTGTTCTCAACTGTTGATTAACTATAATCTCAACTCAACATTGAGTATCCTGCAATGTGACTATTGCAGACACACACATTGTGATATCGATGATGAAATGATATATTGTGCAGCCCTAGTATCAATTACAGGATTTTCTGGAGCATGAGGTTATTATATAAAACATGCTTCGATAAATAATGTAATAAACATAAGCATGCATTAAGCTGCACAACATATTTGTGTGGAATGAGAGACTAGTGAGTGTTTAAAGGGGTGTAAGACATGTCCCACCCACATTACAAAATTTGTTTTATTATTTTTTAAATCATCGCCACAGAGAAGTGTGATTGAGGAAACTTAAACATTAAATGTTAAAAGCAGTGTTCACACGCTTCTTGAAGTACTTGAATTTCAGACATGAATTCAAGGCCTGAAAAGTACTTAAAAACAAACACAGGTCCTTGAATGTGCTTGAATTGAAAGTTTATGGTGTTATTTCAACAATTATACTGTGCTGCTTTTAAAAACTAAACAAAAAAATGAGAAACTCTTCATAAAAAAAAAATCTCAAAATTAAATCTTATACAAGAACTATAAGAAATAATGCATTTGATTAATATTTCAGAAAGCGCGTTTAACTATTAACAGTATTGAATTCAACTAATTGTGTTAAAGCTCTGTTTAAAATGGTCAACATTTTTGAAAATGACATCCTTACTATGATATTTTAATGTAAATATTAAGTGTAAGTGAAATGTTAAGTACAGGAAGGACTTTCATGGCGCTATATATGATGGGAGTGTGAATTAAGGTGCTCAATTAAAAATATTAGTGATATTAGTGTCCATGAAACAGTGGGAACCATGGTTAAAAGTGAAGTGTGTCATTTTTTTGCTTCACACACTTGGAATTTTTTTTTAATAATAAACATGTCAAATATAATCTTCAATAAGACTGACAAATGAAATCCCTAACACACACTCACCTTTCCTCTGAGTTATAGAGACGAGCCAAACCAAAATCAGCAAGCTTGATCTGACCACTGTAAAAGAAAAAAATACACAATGACTTTAATTTCCAAAAGCCCTGAAACATTTATCAAACAATAAATAAAATAACAATAAACATATCATAAAAAGAGTACAGCTAATTGTTTGTTAAAAGCACAGTAATTCATTTTATTCAGAGATTACGTTTTGCAAGTGTTGCTTCATTGCAGTGCATAATCATTTAAAGTAACAGTACAAAACACTGAGTTTTTGCAAAGAATTTATGCAAGAAAAAAGATGCTAAATTTAAAGTAATGCTTTATGCTAGAGTGAGAATCTTTTCTCTTTTATCAGAGCCAACTTTTTTTATTACAAAATGCAAAAAAAAAACAGCACAATTTTGAAATATTACTATTTAAAATAATAATTTTGTTGTTATTATTGCTATTAAATGTTATTAATTCACATGATTTAAAGCTGAATTCAGCATCATTATCCCAATCTTTATTTTCACACCTTCAGAAATCATTCTACAATATGCTCATTTGCTGTTCAAAAAACACTTGAACAGTCATTGATGAAAACTGTAGAGCAGCTAATTGTGGAAACGGTAATGCATTCCTTGAGGATTCTTTAAATAAAATCCAAAAGAACAGCATTTACTAGAAACTGAAATCTTCTGTATCATCATAAATGTCCTCACTGTCACTTGATCAATTTAATACATCCATAATAAATGAGTGCATTCATTTCTTACATTCCTACCCCACACTTTTAACATTAATGTAGCTAAATAAAGAAGATGCAGATATAAAAAAAATATGCGTTGTTGTTGAGTGTTGTGATAACTACTACTTACGATATTACTAGCTTGCAAAAAGCTAATTTATCAGAAATTTAAAATATTTTATGTAATCATCATAGTAAAACGATCAGGTAATAGATATGTTAAGAGCTAATTAAATCTAAAAAACTATATCATGGTCTAAACATTTAGACTTTAAAACACCACAAATGACTGAAAAACTGGAAACTCTGATTCTTATTGGCTGTTGTCATTTTTTTTTCTCCTGACATCAGTATTTATTTTCAGCTCTAGGTTAACCTATAGTACTAGAGATGCGGGGATGAGATAGTAAAGGCCCCATCTGATTGGTCAGATTTGGATAAACATTGTATGTATGCAGCACACAAATGCTTGCCACAAGTGCATTTCATTTATTGCACTTTTCTGCAATATGGATATCTCATATACTATCTCGATATATTGTGCAGCCCTAATGCTAATGCCCTGTTTAGGCTAGTACCTGTTGTTTAGCAGGATATTAGAGCACTTGATATCTCGGTGTAGAAAGTTCTTCTTGTGGCAATAGTCTAACCCCTCCATCAGCTGACGCATGAAGCTCTGCACGTGCTCATGGGAGAAAGACACCAGTCCTGACTCCAGCAGTCCCATTAGGTCATGGTCCATATACTCAAACACCAGGTAAAAAGCACCTAATGCACACAAATAAACGGCAACATTTTACAATGAGGTTCCATTAGTTAATGAACTTACTAACATAAGCAAACAATAAACAATGCATTTATTACAGAACTGATTCATCTTCATTAATAAAAATGTTATTTTGTTAACTCCAAGTTCATTAACTAATGTTAACAAGTTCAATCTAGATTTTAGTAAATGTTGAATTTAACATGAACTTTTATTAGGGCTTCTCATTTATGGGAAAAAAAATCATAATCACCATTATATTGGTCATAATTTTAATCACCATTATTTAAAATGATTAGCATTGGCCTTATTGTCCAAAAAGGCCTTAAAGGGCACCTAGGTTACCACTTTATTTAATATTACAGATTTAATATAAGTCTTTTGTGTCTCCAGAATGTGTCTGTAAAGTTTCATCTCAAAACACCCATCAGATTTTTTATTATACCTTTTACAAGTTTCTATTTTGTAGCATTTAGCATCAGCTAGCGGTTTTTGTGTACTGCGCTTTTAAGGCTAGTCCTTTACGCCCACCGTTTCCAAGTGCCTGGCAGCGGCTCCCTCGGCTGCGTCAGACAACAGACAAACACGAATGAATAAGATCTCACGTAACGTTTGTGAGGAAAAACTACAGTAAGAACTTTACCACACAGACAACGCACGTTTAGCTTTGCACTGTTTTTGCACGCAAATGTGACAGGATACCGGTTAATCTCCACTGCTGTATGGATATCTGTTATGCTAATGTACAAAATTAACCTGATTTAACGTCCACAAACCGGGATTGAAGCGTCTTTTATAATTGTTCTGACACGCGGCTGTGTTGATGAAGTAAATCTGAAGTAAATCACTGTAATTCATTACAAGCATGCACTGTTTTAAAACATTTTCAACTTGTAAAACTCACTCTTGATCACATTTGATGTTGATCACAATTGATCCTAGCAAACTGAACAGACTTTTATTTATGGTTGCTTGGTTTGCGCATGTCCTCGTCCTGTGTCTGGTTGATATGATTATACACGTTACTATGAAGACATGTTAATACACAGCTGTCAATCAATTCGGTGGGCGGGGGGACCGCACTCCTGTGTCAAGTTGTGGTCGGTCTGAAAACCGCTCCAATTGGTCCACCAGTTTTATGTTGTTAAATTGAAAAAAAAAAAAAAAGGACTGGGTGTGTTTATATCACCCCAATATGACAGTCTATACACTATACCTACACATATGTCTGTCCAGACAGCTTGAAAAGTAGATTTTTCACCATAGGTGCCCTTTAAATCAAGAGCAGTGAGTGATTTTATCTTTGTTTAATTAATAATGATAAAAACAGTCGGCAGCAGAAATACAGCATATTGTCGCTTTAAGTTCATTCAAGACATTTTTTGCTATTTCTGCGGAGAATTTTGTAAAAAATCTGTGGATTTATGCGGAATGATTTTAGGAGTATCTTAACTAAAAACTTGATATATGAAATAATTATACCTTTTTAACTTATATTTAATGTTTACAATGCAAATCCAATGAGATCTACTTATTTGGTAAACAAAGCAAGTCTTTTATAAAACATTTCTACTAAAAGACAGAAAGTATTACTTTTAGTGGTGGGCCATTATCTGCATTATCTAATGCGAGACTCTTATCGGGAGATAAAAAAAAATATAGATCGCCGTTAATCTATTCTCAAAGTTGGGTTGGGAGCTGGGTCTATTCTACGCAAGCTATGATGACTTTCACCTTGATATTTCAGTGCGAATGTATACCTGACCGGTGAGCCGTCTGACAAAAATCAAATAAGCAGGATGCCCTTCTGGATCTTTCATTTACTTCGAAGACACTACTGACTACGCTTACATGGACATCTGTAATCTAGTTATTTGCCTTAATAGAACAGAATATAATTAAGGTGTTTACGTGAAGTGCTTTCATGTAAGAGTTTCCTGTAATTTTGGGTGACTAACTGCAGTTCGGCAGTTTAACTTTCACTCATGAACATTTCATTCATGCCCCCGTGACAAACTGGGGTATTAGACGCAAATAAGGAGTAAGGACTGGTGAGAGTGTTACGGAATTTAATAACGCACGCCAAATGGAAAGAAAAAAACTTCCGAATTTTGCGATGTGTGTGTGTGCGGTGCTTTACTGACAGTTTTCCGGCAATCTTGTCGGGAAAATATGGCGAAAAGTCCTACATGACGGTAATAGTTTGATTGTGGTGTTTACTTCAATAATGCCACTAATATCTGCATACTCCACGTCTTAATTCCATTTCTGTTTAGTTCAGTTTTGACTTTAGTCAGATTTGGGTCATCAAAAATCGCTGTTTAGAGCTTATGTAGGCCTACAGTTCAACATTCATGTTTAACTGAATAAACAGTTAGTAAACACAAGTCCATCTTATTGAACATCATTTATTTTCATCACCAATTATCATAGTAGAACAGTTTCTCAAGCAGTTTGTGATGCATTTTGGAAACAGGAGATGAGCCCCTGGTCTAATGCGCCACCTGGCTTGAGAAACCCGTTCTCAAAGACTTTCTTTTAGTCATTATTTGGGTAGCACACATATTCTGAATGCCTTCAGCAGAATTCAAATGAGCCATCTATATTAATCCCAAGATTACAGTGAGATTAATCTAGATTTAAAAATTAATCTATGCCCACCTATAATTACTTTACAAACTGTACTGTAAATAAATCATATGGACATTTTCATATTACTATTATTATATCACAAAAATATTGGTGAAATGAATTTAAAAACTCAATAAATAAAAAGTTACACACATTTACACATGTAAATACATAGACTTAATGATGGGCGAAAAATCTGCGGAAATCAGGGCACGCAGATTCCGTGGGGGCCTACTTATTACCTGCCTATTAAGATATTTACTGTATATTAGTAGCTATAAAGTATGACCTTATTCTACATCCCTAATCCTACCCAATTCTTTAACTCAACTACTACGTTACTATCTAATAAGCAGCTAATTAGCGGTTTATTGAGCTAATAGTCTTAGTTATTGGTTTTTTGTTAGCATAAATTGTGACTTAAAAGAATGTGTTACTGAAATAAATTCTAAAGAGAGGATAATGGCAAATTACGCATCATATTTAAACTGAAAGTACACCGTAAACACACATGCAAACACATTTAATCAGACCTTTGTCCTTTTTGAAGTCCATTGCGTCTTGTTTGTCAGTGACGATCTCTTTCATGTTGACCACGCTGCGATGGTTGAGTTGCCTCAGGATCTTGATTTCCCTGATGGCGGTGATGGGGAAACCCTCTTTTTCGTTATCCAGTCGCACTTTTTTCAATGCCACCAGCTCTCCTTTACAAATTAAAACATAAAAGGAGCTTGTGAGCATGTCTGCTTTTTTTGTAAACACTAACAATGTTAGCCGACTCGGATGTAGAAAAAGTCGAGTTTTTGCTATGGACAGAATAGCGTGATTAGTGAGAGCCAAGACAAGTTAGGATGCACCAAAATGAAAGTTCAACCAAAACTGATATTTCTTGGCCAAAACCCGAAATTGCTTTGTAATAATTATATATTATTGCATTAAAGTAATTTTGTTAGATCTTTTAAATTTAACTTGAATTATATTGATAATATAATTATAATGATTACAATAAAAAAACACAATTCAATAAAATAACCACATTATTCATTCATTCTCTTTTCAGCTTAGTCCCTTTATTAATCTGGGGTCGCCACAGCGGAATGAACCGCCAACTTATCCAGCATATGTTTTATGCAGCGGATGCCCTTCCAGCTGCAACCCATCACTGGGAAACATCCATACACACTCATTCACACTCATACACTACAGACAATTTAGCTTACCCAATTCATCTATACCACGTCTTTGGACTTGTGGGGGAAACCGAGGCACGCGGAGGAAACCCACGCGATCACAGGGAGAACATGCAAACTCCACACAAAAATGTCAAGTGACCCAGCTGAGGCTCGAACCAGCAACCTTTTTGCTGTGAGGCCATTGTGCTACCCACTGCGCCACCCATAACCACATTATATTGACAGTAAAATTATTGACTGTCATAAGGCGCCATTTTACAAGCATTGCCATGACAACACGGTAACGCCATCCAGCAATGCTGGAAGCAGCGGGAGCAAGTATACTACATACCAATGTCTGCGCAATATTATCTGCGCATGCCATTGAAATTAGTAGGTTTTATAGCTCAGCACTTTCTGCGATTTGCCTTCTTAAAGAAAAGCGCTTTAACTAAACAGCAATTATTACTGCTTTTACAAAAAACAAAACAAAAAAAGCATACACTGCCATTCAAAAGTGATGCATGGTCCAGAAAATAAGTCAGACTTCAATGCAATCTATTTGTTTCATTATAGACGGTCACATTTTCCATTTTACAGCCTGTATTTTTATGAACTTTTTTGGAAAGATATAAAAAGGGGGTGAAGGAGGTTTAGAAGCATTTCTAAAAGCCTCCCTTCCATTATGGCGCATGAAACAAATGTTTATACAATGTTTAAAATAATACTCTATTATTCTATATTCCAATACACTCTATTCTATATGGTTATGTCCATGTGTCATGCAAAAACAATGGATTCATTCAAATCATAGTCATAGATTATAGTCTCAAATAGACTTTATGATCATAACCATGTCATCTTAATGACCTCACCTGTATACATGATGCCTGTGAATTGCTATGTTTGTGTAAACATAGATGCTTTCTATACTGCTGTTTAGTTGCTAAGAGGAAAGCATGCAGCACAAATGTATGACCCGTTTCCACTGAGTGGTACGGTACGCTTTTATGGCCGTTTCCACTGTCAAAAGCGTACCGAACCGTACCACTTTTTCAAAAAGGAACCAAACACGAGAAAGGGCACCAAAAGGTGGAGCTAAACGCGCAGCTGAACGCTGATTGGTTTACAGAGATACGTCACCATCTCGTGGAGCTAGCCAGAATGAAAACAAAAGGAACCACCATTTTTAAATACACAGCCGAGACAACTATATGCATATAATAACGATTCATAGATGACCCGGGCTCAAAACAAACCTTGTCGTTGTCTTGATGAACAGCCACAAAGCCAAGAATCTGCCGTGTCCTGTTGTTGTTTTATGAGGCCGTCTAAAAGTGCGAGCGGCTTTTTCCAGGGAGCTCGCGATCACGTCTATATTTGATATAACGAACTTCTTGAGCTGATGATAATAACGTGTGCGTGATTATTGAAGCGTCTTCGTCATCTGATCCATTCAGAAAGAAAAGGACAAACGCGAGAGTGAAGCGCGAAAAAAGGAGAAGCCTAACAAAACACAAGAGCAAATAGTTTCAGCAACCTGAATCATGAACAAACTGCCATGTTTATCATCGCCTTTGGACTATTATGAACTCGCAATGACGGAATTACTCTCTAACAGAGGTTACATGTGCTGGTGAAGATTAAAGACACAGATGAAAGGTTAGCTCTGACTGTGGGCTACTGTATATGTTTCGTGTTGTTTTTGAACTCAAATAAGAACTAAATGTATGCTGTGTGTAGTTTTTCTGCAAGTGGTAACATCGGAGACTGTAAGGGGCTGTATGTGTTCATATATGTTGCATTTATTTATTTATTTTACATAATTGTAGACGTTACAGTAGGCTATTGCGCACTGTCATTGATCTGCAGTTATAATCAAATCATGTTCATAGAAATGTTAGTAATAAACATTTATAAACAAGTATTGATATAATTAAAGCATCTGTTTTGTGAGAAGAGCTTCTCATATAATGTGAACGACCTGTACAGCTTTACTGTAGACATTTATTCGAGCGAGAATGACGTCGACTTAAGCTTTCTGTTGTACACCACGCCCACCAAAAGAGTACCCTTTGTAGTGGAAACGCAAGCCTGATAAAGGTGACCCGTACCGACCCGAACCGTACCGTACCGTACCACTCAGTGCAAACGAGCCATCATTTACATACTCATCTAAACCTTGCTCTCAGCTCTTCTAAAAATGTATTGAAAATTACATTTACAATGGTACAAAAGATTTTTAGTTTAACACGCACCAAAAAAAAAAAATAAAAAAGATTTCTAGTGCATTATAACATTACTGTTCCTTATTTTGTTCTAACAACACACCTGTGTCTTTGTCTTTAGCCTTGTACACCTGACCGTATGTTCCTTCTCCGATGATGCCGATGATGTCAAACTTGTCCACACATCGCTTTCCCCAGTCGGTTTGAGTCTGCTTCCTCTCTCCATATCTCGGAGAGCAAATCCTGCACACAAAAATTCTTAGAAACCATTTTCTCTCCTTGCAGAAGACTTTTACAGAAAAACTTTTTACAGAAACAATTCCCATGACAAGTAGTAACTCACTCTATAATAGAGATTCTCTCAACATTTTTCAATAACGAATGGTGCACTCACACTATGCTATCCGAACCGTGCCCAGGCGCGTTTCCCGATTCGTTTGAGAAGTGTGAGTCGGGCTCAGGCGAGGTTTAGTTGGCTGGCCCTGGCCTGGTTGGAAGAGGTGTGCCAGAGCGTGGTTCATTTGGGCTTTGGCGCGGTACGCTTGCAGTGTAAGTGCAAAGCGCGCCTGAGCCCAAAACTGAAGACGAGACGTCACTTTTAGGTGACTGCTTCATATAGAGTTATTAATCATTCTTAATTATCAATGAACGCAAACTGTCGTAGTTTATTAAAGACGCAAACCCCTCACTGCACGACAGCTGCATCTTCAGGAATCCTGCAGCACGACGACTTTTATGAGAATTTATGAGTGGTGGAACTGTTCGGCAAAGTGTTTGACTGCATATCAAAGGACTAAAAATAATACAAAACGATACAACTAAAACAATCTCCACTGTGCTGAGCGAGAGCGCTTCTCTTCCTGTTAAACTGAGCAGTCGCATCATCGATGATGTAAGCGTGCTCAGGTCCGGTAGGTAAAAATGCAATGTGAGTGCAGGCCGAGGGGGAGAGGGGATAGGGACAATCGCGCTTCGGCACGGTTCAAGGCAACTGTACCTAATGCGAGTGCGCCTTAAGATCACCTTTTATTTGTTTGGAGCCAAGGTCTTTTTAATGAAAAATATTCAGCAATCATGTTTTAAATTGATCAAAATTGACAAATATACTTGCTACAAAAGACGTATTTTTAAGATCTTCAAAGATTTAAGTTACATTGCATCTACATGCCAAATAATTCTCATTAGAGTACAAGTAGACTGTTAGGTTGGGGTTAGGGATAGGGTTAGTGTAAGTTGACATGTACTTGTTTCTTATAATCAGTTAAAGGTCTGTTGAAGGAGCAGTATCAGCAGATATTAAGTAGACCGTCTACTAATACTCAAACGGACCATCAAAATAAAGTGTTATATAGCATTTTTATAATATTAAAAGGTATACAAGTAAAGTGTATTTTTATAAAGTAGATTTTTTGCTAAAAATAACATTTGTGCAATTTTTGTAATGCAATGTGTATGTGATTTACTGTAAAAAAACAAACATAACTCATTATGAGCACATTGTTTCTTTCTGAAAAGATCAGTGTGCTCTGATTGGCCAGCTATCCAGTGCATTGTGATTGGCAGAATACATTAACCATGTGACTAAAGGGTTATGCACCTTACAATATTTGTTAAAGTAACCACAGCAATTATGATAGGTGATTGTTACTACCTTTTCAAATCAAGACTGAATCTGTTTCAGAAAATGCAGATGACCAAGCTGTTGAATCAACTTTGCCAGGTAAACTTGAGCTGAACGGTAACACTTATTTTTAGAACCAAAATAATTAAGCTTTTTTGCGATGAAAAAGCATTTCTGATACATTAAGGTGACAATAATACCATGGCAAGTTATACCTTCATTCCTTGAGTATATTTTATTGTGGCATTCCTAAAATATTCTCACCAAGCAATGTCAGTTTGTGTGGAGTGTAGGAATTTTATTTAAAAAAAAATCTCTTTGGGTGTGATACTTTAGTCTTTGACATTTTATGAAGCTTTTACATTTGCACAAACAGCCAGTAAGGCTCCAAAGAAAATATTACCCTATTAAAATCTAAAGCAGTTGTTCTAAATTGTTTTAGTTTATTATGTATCATAGCTCAAATAAATGCAGACTTGGTGAGCTCAAGAGCATTTCCAAACTTCTGAATGGTAATTTAGATAAATATATCAGCTTGGCTGTGAATGAAGGCAGCAGATGCACTTACTTTGGTCTCTTCTTGAAGCTGGGCTGCAGTAGCGGAGGTGACACCCGAGCAGGAGACTGCGGAGGTGAAGGGTCTCCACCTGAAAGTACCGGAGGGAGGGGCAACTCACTGAGGAGGCGTGTCCTCACTTCTTTTTCCTTTTCCTTCTCCTTCTCCCTTTCCTTTCGTGACAACCTCTGGGAAAGACCGCTCTTTTTTGGACTGAAAGAACAACAACAAAAAGTGAACAAAACAGCCAATACAAAATCACATTTATTACAAAAAAAAAAAAAAAAAAAAAACGTTATTTCAAATTCCAGATAGATCTCACTCGCCTGACTTTCGCCTTAACCTTTAAAGGTTCCCTATAAAGAAAATCTGGGTACACCTATGCATAGTCGAAAAATAAGAGTTCAGTACATGGAAATGGCCACACCATGAGCCTCAACTACCATTGTTTCCTTGTTCTCCTGTAAAACCCTGATGAAAAATAAGGCTATCAGAAGACAAAGCAGACTGTTACGTGACTCACGGCGCACACTCTTGAGATTCGCATGTACTTTTGGCCAAGTTCTATGTCATCCAGACATGACAAGCAGACGCATCTTTGGCAGATTAGCAGTCATAACACTGATATGTTGCTCTGGGATGATTAATATGAATGAGCCCGGCTGCGTTCGATAAGCTGCAATGTTTCCTAGGAAGACAACAATGACCATTTCTATTTTTAAGGTTTATTTAAATTTATATTAAACTAAATATGTGGGACTCTTATTTTGAATATGGGAGATACCATTTGTTTTCCATACATTCCAGTAGCCATCTGTTCATATGCTCATCACGACGCAAAATACGAGATATAAAGATTCGAAATTTATTCAGCTCCCCCCTGAAAAGGCACAAGGTATGTTTAAATGTATATTTTGTTAATCCATCAAGTTTATTGTGAAATTTGCGGTGTATTTTTAACAAACTTGAGTACAAGTGTGGGCTTGGTATAAACTACACGTTAAAGAGTCATGTCCATCACCCAGCTCTAACTGTACATTCACACCGAAAGCAGCGAGAGCGTCAAAGGTCGCTCTGGCCGCCCTGGCGACAACACTGTCCGCCTTGAGCTCCGGCGGCGAGACCGTCAAAATTCGCTACACATTGATCTCGTATTTAAATATGCCTGAATTGATCTCGTCTATATGCCTAAAATATTCTGAAGCAGCAATACTGTTTTTTATTGTCGCATGAAATTCCCGCTTTTTTTAAAGAAAAAAAATATATAACATTGATGCACATCAGTAACTCGCCAGTAACTTTTTGAATCTATGTTCCAGTAAGAAAACACTGCAAATAATTGGAAATCCAGCGACCGCAATAATTAAACCCCTGGGAACAACTGTGGTTGGAACCAAAGTTCACAGTGACTGTGTTCTCTGGACTCCTTTCAAGCGGTGGACTTCTACATTCCGATTGCTTGCTGTCGAACAGCGTCATAGCTAATTACCATAAAGTTGACTTGATTTCAACTCTCCTCGACGCTCACACCGGCGAAGACGTGCCGCGCTGCTCCTCGCCGCCGGCTCCCATTGAAAATGAATGACTTCCGGCTACTTTGACGCTCTCGCCGCTTACGGTGTGAACGTACAGTTACTGTCATTTTTCTAAAGTTAAAGAACCGCAATACACTATTAAATGTCATTTGTTTATGCGTTTTCTTTGACATCATAGCTTCAAAATACACAATACATCTGTCTCTTTAGTGGAGTTTAATTTTGATTTAGTCTAAATTTTATCAACATTACGAGAGAGAGAGAGAGAGAGAGAGAGAGAGAGAGAGAGAGAGAGAGAGAGAGAGAGAGAGAGAGAGAGAGTTTATTCTGATCTATTATTATTTTGTATTGATTTGTATGAATATGATATGTCAAATAATAATATGATATGTTGAATAATAATACTGTGATATATTGAATAATATGATGTATTGTTGATATTTTATTTAATATATATATATATATATATATATATATATATATATATATATATATATATATATATCATCTTTTTTTTTTTTTACTACTACTACTACTACTGTTTACTGTGTTTACTGTTTTGTTATTATTATGCATGTTACTTTTTATCTAAACTGTAGAACTGCTTTGGCAATACATTTGTTACTTTTGTCATGCCAATAAAGCAATTATTGAATTGAATAGAGAGAGAGAGAGATAGAGATAGAGATAGAGAGAGAGAGAGAGAGAGAGAGAGAGAGAGAGAGAGAGAGAGAGAGAGAGAGAGAGAGAGAGAGAGAAGGCTGCAAACAGTAGCGTTTAACTCATTAATAATCACGACCCTTCCAAATACGGTCAATAAGGACCTTCTGATTCTTAGGATATTTTCTGGAAAATAAATGAACTTATAAAACCGTTACTAAAAATGATTAGAACTTTCCTAAGCCACTTACTATATAGACATCAGAGAATAATTTAACTGATTGAATCAATGCAGCATATGGCACCTTTAAGAAAAGTTTACCCGAATGCAAGGCATTAAACCATTTTATTTTACAAGAAAAAAGTTTGAATATAAAGAAACCTTTTGCCACAACTTAAGACCAAAAGCAGATCTCTTTAAATTAGTTGTGACATCCATATAATATAAAAGTGTAGTTACAGCTGATACAGGTCAGGGATTTACATGACATGGGAAACTGTGTATTCTGGTATCTGGCTACTTAGTTACACATTCCACTCGTCTAGTTTTTGGCAGGGAAATAACTATTTACTGAAAAAGAAGGCAACTAAGCAGATGCTATTACCACACAAGCATAAATAACTATAGATAAAACTACATAATTGTTAATAAAATGCACCTTGATCATTAAGAGTAAATGCTGCTACATGGCATGCGCAAAACGTATAAACGCAAGAAACAAGCCACGCACACTAACTCAACCACCTGTTCAATGGTGACTATTTAGCAACAACAACTTTTGTCAACAAATCCATTTGCATTTAGTGCAACCACCAGACACCAGCAGCAAATAACATCTTATTCTCAGCTGACACTCTTTACAGGCCAAACATGCCCACACACAGAGAGAATAAACATACAAACAGACAAGAATACATGACTTGGAGACAGCAGACAGGTTTCACTGTGGCAACAAACACACAACTTTCAGGAGTGATAACTGCATTTAAATACAGCAGCGAGTTCCTTAAATTATAGATTTGTTTGTGTACAATCACAACTCACTATTGAAAATGAGACGACTGGCACCTACTCTGATTTAGTGCTGTTACGATACTGGAACTCGATACCAATCGGTACTGACATTTTTAAAATGTCCATTTACCGCTAACATTTGAGCACGTTCTAAACAGCGCTGATTTGCCATTGTGTTCACAAGCTTGATGTAGTGTTGGCTGATATACTCAATTTTCAGATCGCCATATCGTCTCCCTGTGAGATCGCCGATACATGATACTATTGCATGGGGGCGCGGCAGTGTTATGTTTATTTATATATAATATTTTATTATTAGATTTAACCATATCTAAACGTATTGAATAACCTTTTGGCTGATTTTTAAACTTATTTAATAAACTACTGCATTTGCATTACGTTTGATCTTGGATAATAATTCAACCAATGCAAATCACCGCGCTCTTACAGCTAAATAGGCGCTGAGACCGAAATTATTTCAAACAAGACTCGATGCAACAGGATTTGATTGTGACTTCGGGGTTATGCAGTTATACGCGACCCGCGGAATTGCCACAAAATGGATATAACATACATGGATGAAAGCAAATGAAATGATATTTATCTACACACGGAAGAAACAAGGATGCATTAAGGTCCTTTCAGACAGGAGGCAGATGGAGGACTTGCCGCCAGCACGTGACTGTTTCTGTGCGGTAAAGATTTCCATGTTTTTGTTCAGCGCGGTGCAGCTTTAGGTTTAATCATCACAAAAATAATCATCAACAGAGTCACATTTGTATTTGCTAAGATCTAACACAATGTTGTGCTAGGCATATGTGTTTATTGTTTTCTGATAAGAGAAATAGTTTCATTTTAGACAAGGCTGCGGTGAGTCGGCAATAGCTCTAATATTAAATAGCCTATTTGACCTACAAAACTTTTCACTGAGCTCAGTAAAATGTTCTTTGATCAGCTATTAATAATCCGTTCAATAATTTGTTAAAGCCAACGAATGGTAAAATACAGGTTGTTATTTAATTGAATATAGACTAGTTTAAATAAATAAAAAATATATATTTTAATAGCCTATATAAATAAATATAAGCCTAACATTTTAAAATAAAATAAACAGGCTATTTTCTGAAAAATGCACACGTCCGTGTTTATTATTCCATCAAATTAAATAAAAGCGCAGCATGCTTGTCAACTGCTGCTGAGAGAGAGAGAGAGAGAGAGAGAGAGAGAGACAGAGAGAGACAGAGAGAAAGCAATCAAAATAATAATTTGTCCGAAAGTGCGGT
Source organism: Danio kyathit (assembly GCA_903798195.1). Lineage (NCBI taxonomy): Eukaryota > Metazoa > Chordata > Actinopteri > Cypriniformes > Danionidae > Danio > Danio kyathit. The sequence goes on along the minus strand of LR812537.1, from coordinate 8,233,487 downwards.
CAAGTGATGTTGATGTGAACAGCTGAAGCTTACAAATTATTTGTAGTTCATTTATTATTAATGATGATGATTAAAAATAATAATACTATTCAATAATGCAATTAAAACATGTAATAGGTCTACTTTACTTGATGCGAAATGAGCTAAATATCGTCTTTAAAATCGTCATAGATCTCAGCTCTTGTCGATATCTTTGCCTATCGTCGATACACGATACTATCGTCTATAGGCACAACCCTACTGTGAAGGTCATCAGTTCATTATAGCAAGGGACCACTGTTTTGAGATACAGGGAAAAAACTATTCACAATGCCAAAAACTAAATAAGACTACTATTAGCACTAACATAAATCCAAAACCTTTCAAAACAGCAGCTCAAACAAGGTCATAGAACCAATATTTGTAAGGCAAGTATGGGAACGTAAGCACATCAAACCATAACTAATTATCTGCATCCTTGTATTTCAAAATCTGTATCACACGACAATGTGAAACGCAAGTGTAGTTGCAGAGGTAGTATGACCCAGAGTTGGGCGATATTGCAAAAAATATATTTTCAAAGAAAATCGCGATATTGGTTTTACTATTTTGCAAGTTGTGCAAGAAGTACAGCCAAACCAATGTCCTTATTTTAAAACCAAGACCTTACAAGGCATCAAAATACTTTCACTTTATTTGTGCTATTTGACATGCCTTGTAGTGGTCAGCGCATAGCAATCTCCTCAAAAACAAAATTAAAAATATTTTTAAATTGCAGAGCCGCGTTTGTTGTTGATGTTGTTTTTTATACTTAAAATCAAGATCACGATTTTCTCACGATTCTGTAGAAGTAAAGGTTAATATGAGTCAGCTATTATTATTGTTAATTCTCAAACACATGGTAAAACAACAATAATATTAGGCTTGTGTGTAGGTCTAATGTTGGTTAAAATGCTCAATTTTGTCTAGACTTGGAAGGGTGGACTTGAACAGACTTCAAATAGGTCCTAATCGTTAATGCCAATAAAGTGATTACATCAGAATACAACTGTTCATAATTCTAAAGTTGAATTATTGTGTTTGAGACATATGCTTGTCATTCTGTCATTGACAACACTATTAGACCTTTTTTTCACTGGCAAAATGAGACATTTATCATTATCAGATTCCCTCTTGCGTTATATTCAACATTACAGGCAGTGCAGAATTATTAGGCAAATGAGTATTTTGACCACATCATCCTCTTTATGCATGTTGTCTTACTCAAAGCTGTAAAGGCTCCAAAGCCTACTACCAATTAAGCATATTAGGTGATGTGCATCTCTGTAATGAGAAGGGGTGTGGTCTAATGACATCAACACCCTATATCAGGTGTGCATAATTATTAGGCAACTTCCTTTCCTTTGGCAAAATGGGTCAAAAGAAGGACTTGACAGGCTCCGAAAAGTCAGAAATAGTGAGATATCTTGCAGAGGGATGCAGCACTCCTAAAATTGCCAAGCTTCTGAAGCGTGATCATCGAACAATCAAGCGTTTCATTCAAAATAGTCAACAGGGTCGCAAGAAGCGTGTGGAAAAACCAAGGCGCAAAATAACTGCCCATGAACTGAGAAAAGTCAAGCGTGCAGCTGCCAAGATGCCACTTGCCACCAGTTTTGCCATATTTCAGAGCTGTAACATCACTGGAGTGCCTAAAAGCACAAGGTGTGCAATACTCAGAGACATGGCCAAGGTAAGAAAGGCTGAAAAACGACCACCACTGAACAAGACACACAAGCTGAAACGTCAAGACTGGGCCAAGAAATATCTCAAGACTGATTTTTCTAAGGTTTTATTGACTGATGAAATGAGAGTGAGTCTTGATGGGCCCGTGGCTGGATCGGTAAAGGGCAGATAGCTCCAGTCCGACTCAGACGCCAGCAAGGTGGAGGTGGAGTACTGGTTTGGGCTGGTATCATCAAAGATGAGCTTGTGGGACCTTTTCGGGTTGAGGATGGAGTCAAGCTCAACTCCCAGTCCTACTGCCAGTTTCTGGAAGACACCTTCAAGGAGTGGTACAGGAAGAAGTCTGCATCCTTCAAGAAAAACATGATTTTCATGCAGGACAATGCTCCATCACACGCGTCCAAGTACTCCACAGCGTGGCTGGCAAGAAAGGATCTAAAAGAAAAGAAACTAATGACATGGCCTCCTTGTTCACCTGATATGAACCCCATAGAGAACCTGTGGTCCATCATCAAATGTGAGATTTACAAGGAGGGAAAACAGTACACCTCTCTGAACAGTGTCTGGGAGGCTGTGGTTGCTGCTGCACGCAATGTTGATGGTGAACAGATCAAAACACTGACAGAATCCATGGATGGCAGGCTTTTGAGTGTCCTTGCAAAGAAAGGTGGCTATATTGGCCACTGATTTGTTTTTGTTTTGTTTTTGAATGTCAGAAATGTATATTTGTGAATGTCGAGATGTTATATTGGTTTCACTGGTGAAAATAAATCATTGAAATGGGTATATATTTGTTTTTTGTTAAGTTGCCTAATAATTCTGCACAGTAATAGTCACCTGCACACACAGATATCCTCCTAAAATAGCTAAAACTAAAAACAAACTAAAAACTACTTCCAAAAATATTCAGCTTTGATATTAATGAGTTTTTTGGGTTCATTGAGAACATGGTTGTTGTTCAATAATAAAATTAATCCTCAAAAATACAACGCCTAATAATTCTGCACTCCCTGTATATTGCCCTGCGCCTAATAAATGCAGTCTGTTAAAACACACCATGTGCAAAAATGAAAACAAGATCAAATATCTGACAGTGTTTAAATAAAAAGCATATCAATAATCTTTAGAATAATCATTTAGAATAATAAAAGCCTTAATAATCCAACAAATAAAGACAGAATGAGATGATTTTAGTGTTTATTTCAGAATAAAGCAAGTTAATCCATGTGCAGTACTACTTCTCATTTATGGAAAACTTGCATAAAGACTGTAGTGTCCCTATGAAGTGTGTGTTTTCAGCACTCACCTGTCCCTGCAGTCTCCCAGAAGAGCCGGCGGCAGGGGAAGAGGAGGAAGCGTGGAGGTCTTCATCGGGTGCGCAGGACTTTTCGTAGGCTTCTGTGCGGGGCTTTTCGGCCGTGAAGGAGGAGCCGTTGCAGGCGCTAAAGGCGGAGGAGCCGGCGGAGGACTGTTCAGAGGAAGAGGAGGAGGAGACGACAGAGGAGGAGGAGGAGGAGAGCTGGCTGGAAGAGGCGGAGGAGACGTTAGAGGCAGCGGAGGAGGGCTGGATAATGGGAGAGGTGGAGGAGGAAGCGCAGCAGGCTCCTCCACAGCCACAGTGACTGCAGGTGGAGAGGGCGGTCTTTGAGGCTCAGGGGGCACCACTGCTGCTGCTGCTGTCTCTAGTGGCGGTGGATCAGTGTTTTTCACTGGTGTGTTCACCACATTGGACGTGTTTGGTTGGGGGGCAGGAGAGTTCTTGGCAGCGGCTGCCTGACGTTCCTGCTTTCTTCTCGTGAGTTCGGCTCCGAGGCTAGAGGTGATGGGCAAACGTGAAGATGAAGGCGACCGGCTGCCGGGTCGACTGCTGTGGGAGGAGCCTCCGCTGGCCCCGCCGGAATATAACGAATGTTTCTTTGAGCGAGAATGAGACGAGGAGCGGCGGGACGAGGAGTAGTGAGGAGAACGGCTCCGGGCACGCAGAGATGTCCTGGGGAGGAGAAGAGAAATGCTTTCAAATCTGCTATATATAATACACAAATAATATTACATAATACTTAATACACTTCATTGAACATGTACACAATGACATCAGCTATTTACTATATAACTGCAGGTTATGCTTGTATATAATAACTTTAAAATTGCACATGAAATCAAAACTAACGACATTGTTTTTGTTAGCTCACACTGCTAGTTTTGTGGTGAACAATTAATCTGTGCATGTCATAAAGAAAATAAAAATATAATAAAAATAAAATGTTTGCTTTTGTAATCTTTTATTGAAATCTGAAAATGCACTTCCTGTTTGTTTTCAGCTAAATTCTCAGATTAGGTCTATCCGAGGTATTGGCTGTGGCTGATGGCCCTTTTCCACTGAGTGGTATAGTACAGTACGTAGGGGTGTGAACCTACACTGGTCTCACGGTTCGGTTACGATTATTATGCCATCGATTCGGTTCAATTCAATATCTCGGTGCATCGACGATGCTTTCCATACATAATTAGATTTTTTTTCTTTACAACACAAGAAAAAAATTGTATTAAAACCTATAAATATGATTATATTCAGGGCTTTACATTAACACCCGCCAAATGTGGGTAGATTTCAGTGGTGGCGGGTAAGACAGACACTGCCACTAGCCACTTTGGTTGGTTGAAAATAATTTTCCCGGATAATAATTCATAAAAGCAGGGTTCGACAATAAGGATGGTCCAATATGCAGTCAAAGACGATCTTAGAATTGAGAAGCAACACGACGAAAATAATTACGTTCGCGTGAGCAATAAAAAAGCAGATGAATACTGAATGAAAGGATGATCTCTCGCAGCTGAGTTGATGCGCGCGACTGTTTAAAACGCGTGCGCGCTCTCGTTTCCTTGCGTGAAGCTACTGTGTCTAGAAACACAGCTGATGTGATCGGTTCTCTTTTAAATAGACTAGACAAAAAGTGATGAACATGCACCCTCAGTCTGGCTGCTTTCAAGAGCGTCAGATTTGTATTTTTGTAAGCAGCACCGGTTGCTTTCACTTTCACCATTATTTGAACAGATTATTTATGGGTCTAACGTTAACCGTGTGCGTTATAATCCTTTCATAATCACACGGTATGTTTTTTACCTGCTTTCTTTTGCGTAATGTGGTTTAATTACCATTTTTTACAATAACATTGCTTTATTGGGAGATTACTCCCCATTTATGTGTAGTTAACTGGTGATCTGGGACCTTTAGCCAGGACAGATTACTGTGCATATGTTTTGTTAAATAAAAAGTATAGTAAACAGATATATTATGCTTGTTTTGACACATTTAAAATTTGTGGCTAAGAAATAATTAATTGTTTATGTTTGGTGTGGTCAGAGATGAATTTGATAAATCCTTCATTTTGAGCTCTGAAAATGATGTGAAATAAAAACTAATTGTAATACTATGAAACCATTTGCTCATGAACATTGAGCAAGCTCATACACGGCACACAAAAAGTGAAATGAATGAGGCATGTGGAGAAAACGCAACATCTAAATCAAGTCATTTTAGCATGTCAAAGTCATATTTATGTGTATAAAATATATTTTCCCAACAATAAAATTGTGGCTAGTGAAAATGGCGAGTGGCTAGTAATGTTGAAAACTACTAGCCACCGTTGCTGGTGATCAAAAAAGTTAATGTCAAGCCCTGATTATATTTATATATTACTTAATACAATTTTGTCCTTTAATACAAGCAGTCAGATATATGAACTGTGCCTTTAATTTGACCTGCTCAAAAAAAAAAACACTCTTTGTGAATGTTTTAGACAAAACTCCAATACATGCACAGTAGACAGCACGAGTATTCATAATAAATAAACTAATGTAAATATTATCCCGCTTGCTTTTTGAGCGCTGGCAAGTTCTTACACCCCTATGATTGGTCATTGTCTTCACCCGTTCAACAGAAAGGGCTGAGATTGGCTTTAGAAACGAGCTCTGAATTCGCTGTTCACCCATGAGTCACGCCGGAAAAACAGCCACGGGTCAGTCTATATGCGCATAATACGCGGTTATCAGGTAATTCGTAATAGAATAAATACAATAAACTCGCACCACAGGCACGCTTGTGTCTGGATCCACAAGTATCGCTTTAACAGCCGAGAGGAGAGGAAAATTTACCTCACGAACATGCCAACGGGTCAAATGCCCAAAGTGTGTGTGTGGGGGAGAGAGAGAGAAGAGAGGTAGAGATGGAGTTTTACAGCATTTCTCCCTAGTAGTGAAATAGCGGCTCGTGCTGTGCTATTCCTCAGTGTCAGTGAAAGACTGTCCAGCACATTCACACATGTGCAAAATTATCTGCTTTTTAAGTAGTACGAGTGTTTTATTTACTCACCCTCACCTCCTTCGCCATAGTATTCTACCGCGACATCGCGCATGGGGGATAAATGACGTCAGTGCGTAATAACCAGCTATGATTATTACTGACCCCATCTGCATCGCGGTGCACCGAAGAAATTATTCATTTGGACACCACTAACAGCACGGTACGGTTCAGTTTGGTACGCTTTTATGGTCGTTTCCACTGTCAAAGGGTACCAAAAAGCGAACTGTACCGTACCACTTTTTAGGTATCCTTTGCAAAGGGTACCTAGCACGACAAAAAGGTACCAAAAGGCGGAGCTAGACATGCAGCTGAACGCTATTGGATTACAGAAATAAATCACTTGCTCGTGGACGAGCAGGAGAATGAAAACAAAGGAACCACCTTTTTAAAAAACACAGCCGAAACATTACACCGTTATAATATATACATATAATAACAAGCCATGGTCAACCTAAGCTCAAACAAACCATGCTGTCGTCGTCTTGCTGAACAGCCACAAAGCCAAGAAGAACAAAATCTAAACCTTTTAAAAGCGTGAGAGGTTTCACTTTCTCCAGACTTCTATATTTGAAATAACGAACTCCTTAAGCTGATGATAATAACGAGAGCGTGATTATTGAAGTGCTTCTGACATCCGATCCTTTCAGAAACAGACAAACGTGAGAGTGACGTGCGAAAAAAAAAAAAAAAGAAGCCGGAAAAAACAAAGGAGCAAATGATTCTTTCAGCAACCTAAAACAGGAACAAACTGCCATGTTGAACTATTATCATCACCTTTTTGACTATTATGAACTCAGAATGATGGAAATACTTTCTAACAGATGTTACATGCGCTGGCAAAAATTAAAGACACAGATGAGAGGTTTGCACTGACTGGGCTATATGTTGCGTGTTGTTTGTGAAGCCAAATAAGGACTAAATGTATGTTGTGTGTAGTTTTTCTGTAAGTGGTAACATATCGGAGACCGTAAGGGTCTGTATGTGTTCATATATGTTGCATTTATTTATTTATTTTATATAATTGCAGACGTTACAGTAGGCTATTATTATCATTGATCTGAAGTTATAATCAAATCATGTTCATAGAAACGTTAGTAATGGACATTTATACACAAGTTTTTATATGTACAAAGCATCTGTTTTGTGTGAAGTGCTTCTCATATGATATGTGAACGACGTACAGCTTTACTGTAGACATTTCCTTGAGCGAGAATGACATCGTCTGAAACTTTCTGTCGTACACCACACCCACCATTGGTACCCTTTTGGCAGTGAAAACGCAAGCCTGATAAAGGTGACCTGTACTGACCCGTACTGTACCACTCAGTGGAAATGGGCCATAACATGCAAAACCACGCTCCTCCAACTGTCGGTTTTGACAACAAACAGAAATGGTGAGCAGGAAGTGTCTGTTAGGTTGTAATAACTCTTCTAAATCCCTTTTCCCCATCTTTCTGAATGAAATGCCTACTTTACTATATCCAATCAGCTCATAGTAAGAAAAAAAACAAGCCACGCCCACTGTTTTATTTCTAAATATAATGGTGCATGCATTTTTTTTGTTTGTTTATGCTTTTTATTTGGCATTATCTCCTTGTAGCAAGCAGATGTCTTGAGTGTGCTTCCAGCAGTGGAATAAAAACAAACAAGGCGGCAACACAAAGATGCTGAAAGCAGCACTGGATACCTGATCTACTTTCATTGTTATACTTCAATTTGTAAGTTTAGCTTACATAAATTCCATGTATTTTTATCATTCTTTCCCATGGTATAACCAATTAGGGCTGCACGATATTGAGAAAAATCTGCACTGCAAAAGATGATTTAAACAGCTCTATTCAGGAAGATTTCATGAATTTAGATTGACTGGGGTGATCAAAACGTTTTATATGCAGAAATCAGCATAAAATGTAATAAATTACAAGCATACAAATACAATAGAGCAAAAACAAAAGTGAAATAAACAGTGCATTATGGTTTGCTGAGGAGTCTAAAGCCCAATCCCAATTTTATTTTTGTACCCCTTCCCCTTCACACTCGGATTTAAGGGTTGAAGGGGAAGGGGTACAAAAATTTAATTGGGATTGGGGCTTAGACTCCCCAGAAAACCACAATGCACTGTTTATTTCACTTTTATTTTTGCTGTACAATTAAAAATGTACCCCTAAGAAATGGGACAGCACTACAACACCTGCACACGTCATCATATGTCATCGCGATCTCTTTGCTTTATATGAGATCAGACAATCACGTCTGCTGTAGTAATTCCAGTTGCATTATTTTTTGGTATTTATCTTTAAGAAATCACTGAAGGCATATATTATGTTATCATAACCGTCTAATGTGGCAATAAGATCGTAACTGTACAGCGCATTTATACAGTGGCCATATTCATTTATGTAAACACATGAAAACAACATTAACATTATAGCAGACACTGTAAAAAGCTCATTTCCCAGCCACTAGACTTTTCTGACAGTGTCATCGAGTGTCAGAATGTTGTGGGACTGCTATGCAGGAGTTATTATTATGGATTATAGATTGCGAAATTTAGCGGTTTTTATTTTATCGTTTTTTTTAAAAAGTATCACAGTAAAACACAAAAGCAGTTACAAATGTATTAAAACAGGTGTTTTTTGTTGTAAAAATTTGCAATAAGGACAAAAAAAAATAATAATAATTTGTGGATCTCCTACCTTCCGGGTGCATTATCCTAGAATCCTTCCCCTTAGCCCTACGCCTTCAAGCTAAAGAGAATTGGGACACCTCTACCCCTTCATGGGAACGCGCAAAACGAGGGGAAGGGGTAAGGGGAAGGGCTAGAATTGGCATTGGGCCTAACAGTATTCAAATACAAAACAAATGAACAATCAAACATAAAAAAACATGGTCATTGTATAAATAATTGTATATTACAATAATATAAATATAATATTTAATAATATCGTTAATAAATGTGATGTGACTTGTGGACGCACACATTGCAGTATCGATGCTCAAATAATGCTCATTATCTTCAAATAATCTTTGAAAAATTGACTTAAAGGTGCTGTATGTAAGTTTTTTGACTCTTCTAAAGCATAAAAATACAATAATATGTGTGCAGATATTTAAGAAACATCCCAAGTGAACATACTTGTTTAACTGAAAAACAATGCTGAAGTCAGATATTCTGCTTTGAAAATGTTTTTTCCGTGCCGGAACGCTGTCTTTGTTTAGGTAATTTTCACATGCACGATTCCAGTTTAGCCAATTATAATTCAGCACCCTGGGTTGCCTTGTTGGAAAACAGCGCATTTCATTCATTCATTCAGAAAGGCTCTGAAAGCGTGCGTCCGTGACTGAAAAGGACAGTATGGGAGACAAGATTCAGTTCCACATGAGGTTATTAATTAGCAAATTACATAAATATTACGAACGTAAACATTAGGTGAGCAGGTTACATTGTAACCGCGTGTCCTAACAACATGCTGTGACGAGAGAGGCAATGATCAGCTATTTGGCTGTTTGTACCAGACGAAACACGACAGAAATTTGAATACAGCCTTTCAGAAGCACAGAATATGCACTCACTCATGAAACGGTAAGGTTTAGAATCTGTTTAATACATGTTAACCCTCTTTAACATCATTAAATGTAAAATGGCATTCAAACTCATATTGTTAGCATTTAGCCCTGAATAAAGCACACGAGATTTACCTGAGGTGATCACTGTCATAGGTTTCACAAGTTCAGCTGTGAGAAATAGAAGCCTTTTCTAATCATTCAATTCGAGGTGTTGGTTAGGACAAAAACTCCCTTTAATATGGAAAATATTCCCTCTATCGCGTGTCGTTGCTTTTATTTAGAACACAGTTTAAATCACTCGCTCCTTGTATTCAAACTGGCAACCCACGCTCACGTTTGTTTTGATCCAGGAGTGCAACACCTAGTTTAACCACTGGGTGTCAAACTTACATACTGCACCTTTAAAGTGACAGTTCAAGCAAAACTAAACATTCAGTCATCGTTTACTCAACCTTCACTTGCCACAAACCGGTTTGAGTTTCTAACTGCTGTTTATAAAATAAAACCTGTAACAATTGACAGTATTTGTTTTTCCTACAATGGAAGTCAATGTGTACAGGTTTAACATATTTCAAAATATCTTCTGTGTTTAACAGAAAAAAAAAACTCTTAAAGATTTGGAGCCACTTGAGGGCAAGTAAACAGTGAGTAAATTTTCATTTTTGGGGTGAACAATCCCCTTAACACAATGTCATCTGCCACTTAAAATTGCATGAGGCCTGGATGCCAGTCAGTTTAACATATATTAACTGAAAATATATATATATTCCGAAAGTGATCCCACTGATATTAATTCTTCATGTCTTTATCGGTTTACATCTAGAAGATTTTTTAGTACTCAACCTTTATCTTTATTAGTTATTGTGCTTGCTCTGAACATGCCTAAAAGCAACATCCTAATGAAGCCAGAGCTTTCCCCATCTGATTTTTAATATCGGCGTACACGTGAAACCAACTAAAAATGTAGTACCCATGCCAGACCAGTATGCGGTGCAGTAATTCTCTCACAGAGATACACAAAAAAAAATGGAGACAACAACCTGGGAGCACAAAAAACCTTTACTGCGGTCCTGTAGGCCACATTTGAAGTGGATCAAAAAAATGTTTTTCAAGACAAACAAGCTTTAAGACAACTTTGATGAAGGTTTTGATCCACTGCAAATGTTGACTACTGTACCCAAACCAACGCAAGATGAACATGCCTAATGCTTTTAATCAAAGGATAAAAAGCCATTTTCCAATATTTCTGAATGAAATGCCTAATGACTACATCCAATAAGCTCGCCGTAGAAAAAAACAAGCCACACCCACTGTTTACTCATTTCATATTCTGTTTCTCTAGGAACTGCATCACAATATGAAAAAAAACACGGTTGCAGCTTCCGGTTGATGTGGACTTTAAAGGTGTTTTAGCCCATGACACATGCATACGGTATTCAAGTTCATTAGGGCTGGGCGATAAGGGCAAAAAATCATATCCCGGGTATTTTAGGAGGAAAGATGGTATACGATATATATCCGAGTTAAATCCTTTATTAAAACTTTATTAAACAATTTGAGCAAAATATAATTCAAGGGGTTTCCCTCCCTGTTTACAAATAAACAGCTGTACAAAAAATAACAGCTGGGGTCCATTCTTCGTACATCGCTTAAATGATCTAAGATGATTTGGCAGATCCTGGATCTTTAAATCTTGATAACTGATCTCTGGCTAATTTGGTTCTTCAAACAAGTTTGCGAATCAGATTAAAATGTCTGGATGACCTGATCTGAGATCATTGCGTGTGTTGTGAAGGACAGATCTTTCGACCCTCGAAATCATGATCACCAATGCAACGATTGGCTTTTTTAACTTTATATATATATTTATAACTTTATATATATATTTATAACTTTATATATATATATATATATATATATATAAATATAGTTAAAAATATATATTTACCATTTTCTCAAGTGTATATAACTACTACTGTAAGAAAATATCAGAGTTTGGTACATACTTTCAGTATTACCCTTGCTTGAACTGACCCGATCTAATCCGGTTTACATGAAATGAGCCTGCTCCCGAGCAGGTTTGAGCTACCAGAACTGTTGCTATGACAACAACTCTCGGATGAGTTTTGAAGAACGAAACGATCCTGGATCATGTCAAATAGTCAATAACCAAATCCAGCTAACTGAGTGATCCACGTACAAAGAAGAGACCCCTGCACAAAACCTTTGATAAATAAAATACAGTACAGGTTTTTCTCCTGCTTAAAACTATGTTGCAGAACATTTCAAATTCTTAAAAAAATCTTCGATAAATAAATACAGTGCAGGGTTTTTTCTTGCTTAACACTATAGACAGCACTACTGTGGGTTTTACAACAAAGTAAACAGAACCATAGAAAACGGCTACATTGTCAGAGCGAAAAAGAAACACACTTAAATAGTAACACAACAAAAAGTATTGTAGGATAGAAAAGAACCACATTGAATGTAAATATGAAACAGTACTTTGTAGGGCTGGGCGATTTTTTCGATTTTTTCGATTAATTCGAATTTACGTTTTAAGACGATTTTATTTTTTATAAAATCGAGAAATCGCGATTTTTTAAATAAAAATATTAAAGCCGCTTTTCCACTATCGTGCCAAACCGTTCTAAACTGTTAGACAACCGTGCTGAATTGTGCTGATTCTGTGTGTTGACGTCGCGGCTCTGTCCCGCAGACGCCTGTCTCTCCCGCGCGAGCTGCGAGACGGGCGCGCGCGAGGAGAGGAGAGGAGAGAAGGCTCGACAGGCGGAGGTCCGCTCCTTGCCTCCTTCATTCTAATCATCCACCCGCCCGCACATATTATTTTATCTGATATATATATCCGCACCCGATCGCCACTTTAATAATTCTAATTCTTTGTTTTAAGCATGATGATAGGTGTAACTTTCTCCGCAATGTCCGGCGGCAGAGTAACAGCTCGTTAATTCATGCTCGAGCAAATGATGAGACGGACAAAAGTACTCGATGCATGCCCTTCTTTTACTTATTTCAGTGTTTTCAGTTTCACAGTGCAAAACAGCTCCCGGGTGGAATTACTGAAGTAAACATAAAACAAAAGAGCAGCATTTTGCTAAATATAGTCCTTTATATCCTGATATGCTGTGTTGATTCATTTGTTTTTTTATATTTAACTTGATGCATTCGTTATTTAATGTTTGAATACTGAAATCATTTAAATGGTTATATTTTACCATCAAAATGTAGTATATTTTATATCATTACCAACTTTTGATATAAAACCGCTGTTATTTTATTGATTGTTATGAAATAATTTAAGTGCTATATTTTTTATTAGTGAAAGTGCCCGCTCACTTTGACAAGGCCTGTCTAAATATATATTTCTGCCATGCCACTAATACAGATAAACTATTGTTGCATTATCATTGTTTATTTTTCTGTTATTTGAAATATTTATTTCCCCTCCAATCCTTTTCAATCTTCACGTTACATTTTGGTCATTTTCTCTCCAAAAAAAAATTGCCCAAAGCTGCACAACATATGACCTCTACATAAATACGGGTGCTGTGATTTCTATTGTAGCTATGTTTAGCATCCCTACATGTGAGAGTGCCATAACCACGTTTAGTCACACAGTTGCTTTCTTTTACAAGTGAGCATGAAAAAAAACTAGTTTCGGCATTTATTTAAATTTAAATGAACAAGGTAAGCTGGTAAGGTAGTTACACAGTAAAAACAAAATTAATAAAAAAAATAAATAAAAAAATCGAAATCGAAATCGTGAATCGGTCAAACTTTATGAAAAAAAATCGAGATTTTTTTTTTTTGCCATATCGCCCAGCCCTAGTACTTTGTCACAGTTACAGTGTTGTTATAAGTAGGCATAGGCCGGTATAAGATTCTGACGGTATGATAACCTTGGGTAAAAAAAAAAAAAAATCACGGTATCAAGGTATTGTGATTACTGCTCTAAAACATATTCTTTTTAAATGTCTGGGTGAAAACAAAGTTTTTTCCCCTTTGAACACAATATATTTTATTTTGAGAAACATTTATAATATTTTGGAGCAGTAAACGTGCCAGGCTAAATAATGAAAATGAATCACTGACGTCTGCTGTCTTCATTAGTTTCAAAAACACAAATTTAAAATGGCATCTTTGGATATCTTTTCTGCTGGAGATGCTGTTGTTAAAAAAAAATGTAAAAAAAAAAAAATCTTACACATACTTAGGAACGGTATTAGAGAAAATTTTGGCGGTATAACCTTGACTTTTCCAAACCGCGGTATACCTTGAAAACAGTTGTCGTCCCATGCCTAGTTATAAGTAAACCTGTATACCACAGTTGTGTGATTTATAAACAACAATTAAATCAGCTGTATACAGAGAGTGCAGAATTATTAGGCAAATTAGTATTTTGACCACATCATCCTCTTTATGCATGTTGTCTTACTCAAAGCTGTATAGGCTCGAAAGCCTACTACCAATTAAGCATATTAGGTGATGTGCATCTCTGTAATGAGAAGGGGTGTGGTCTAATGACATCAACACCCTATATCAGGTGTGCATAATTATTAGGCAACTTCCGTTCCTTTGGCAAAATGGGTCAAACGAAGGACTTGACAGGCTCCGAAAAGTCAAAAAAAGTGAGATATCTTGCAGAGGGATGCAGCACTATTAAAATTGCCAAGCTTCTGAAGCGTGATCATCGAACAATCAAGCATTTCATTCAAAATAGTCAACAGGGTCGCAAGAAGCATGTGGAAAAACCAAGGCGCAAAATAGCTGCCCATGAACTGAGAAAAGTCAAGCGTGCAGCTGCCAAGATGCCACTTGCCACCAGTTTTGCCATATTTCAGAGCTGCAACATCACTTGAGTGCCCCAAAAGCACAAGGTGTGCAAAACTCAGAGACATGGCCAAGGTAAGAAAGGCTGAAAAACGACCACCACTGAACAAGACACACAAGCTGAAACGTCAAGACTGGGCCAAGAAATATCTCAAGACTGATTTTTCTAAGGTTTTATGGACTGATGAAATGAGAGTGAGTCTTGATGGGCCTGTGGCTGAATCGGTAAAGGGCAGAGAGCTCCAGACCGACTCAGACACCAGCAAGGTGGAGGTGGAGTACTGGTTTGGGCTGGTATCATCAAAGATGAGCTTGTGGGGCCTTTTCGGGTTGAGGATGAAGTCAAGCTCAACTCCCAGTCCTACTGCCAGTTTCTGGAAGACACCTTCTTCAAGCAGTGGTACAGGAAGAAGTCTGCATCCTTCAAGAAAAACATGATTTTCATGCAGGACAATGCTCCATCACAAGCGTCCAAGTACTCCACAGCGTGGCTGGCAAGAAAGGGTCTAAAAGAAGAAAAACTAATGACATGGCCTCCTTGTTCACCTGAACTGAACCCCATAGAGAACCTGTGGTCCATCATCAAATGTGAGATTTACAAGGAGGGAAAACAGTACACCTCTCTGAACAGTGTCTGGGAGGCTGTGGTTCCTGCTGCACGCAATGTTGATGGTGAACAGATCAAAACACTGACAGAATCCATGGATGGCAGGCTTTTGAGTGTCCTTGCAAAGAAAGGTGGCTATATTGGTCACTGATTTGTTTTTGTTTTGTTTTTGAATGTCAGAAATGTATATTTGTGAATGTTGAGATGTTATATTGGTTTCACTGGTGAAAATAAATAATTGAAATGGGTATATATTTGTTTTTTTTTAAGTTGCCTAATAATTCTGCACAGTAGTCACCTGCACACACAGATATCCTCCTAAAATAGCTAAAACTAAAAACAAACTAAAAACTACTTCCAAAAATATTCAGCTTTGATATTAATGAGTTTTTGGGTTTATTGAGAACATGGTTGTTGTTTAATAATACAACTTGCCTAATAATTCTGCACTCCCTGTATGTTTTTTAGTTACACATTTACATGTATGTATTGCACACAATTATTAAACCGTATCGAAGATATCGAAGTGTCTTTTATTTATTTTTGGGTTAATTTCATGTAATTTATTATTTATGCAGTTGTCCCGTTCACTTTGCCATGTTTCGTTTATGTACAAATTAATTGTGGGTTTGAAGTCCTCAGGAGGAATTAAACTGTCACTTTCAAGGAGATAGAAGTTTTGCTGCTTCATATCCATGTAGTTCATTTCTATGTAGTCCCATACGGCCTGGAATCTAACAGAAGATAATGTTGAACTTCTTATTTTCTAGTGTTGTCTAACGGTATGATAACCAGTGGTGGAAAGAGTACTGAAAAATCATACTCCAGTAAAAGTACCATTACTTGCCTAAAAATGTAGTGCGAGTAAAAGTATCTGTTGTAAATATGACTCAAAGTATGAGTAAAAAGCCCTTTCAGTAGTGAGTAGTGAGTATTATGCTGTCAAAAGCTGATATGTTTACATGTAATTTGTGCATGTGTGTGTAAACGTAACATTCTGTAGTGCATTTAGTTATTGCCCAGAGACAGAACATCATGAGACATTAATATTAGGTTAGATTTAGGTTGTAATGTCAGGTGACCAAAATTAATTGTCAAGCCAGCAGGTAAGGACAATGTTATTTTGATGCCCAATAATGACGTCAAATGACGTTGATATTTGGTTGATTTTAGGTTGTTAGAAAGTGACCAAAATCCAGCATTGAGCCAACATCTTAAACCAACGTCATATATGACGTCAAATACTGACATTTATTCATCAGGTACGGCAACTAAAATCCAACGTCTGATAGATGTCATAGGGGTAACGTTCACACAATGTCAAGCTGTAACATCATTAGATGTTGATATTTGGTTGGTTTTAGGTTTGACATTGGATATTGACGTCAGCTTGACGTTGAGTTCTGACGTCAACCCGATTTTCATTTCCAAACAAAATGCAAAGTCCCCATGACGTTAGGGTACAATGTCAATCAGACGTCATGTTGACGTCCTGTGCCTGCTGGGTGTTTAAGGCCATTTCAGTCATCATACAGTAAACATCCGTCATCTTGTCATCAGTGACCTGCATCTAAACAGTCTCTGGGTCAATGCACGTAAAGATTTTGAACATCTTCATGGACACTTTTAATACTTCCAAACAGTTTGCTGCAATTATAAAGTGCACACATCTTGAGGTAGTTCAATATTATGCGATTTTACCTTCTACGGTATGTGTGATTTGATTGGACAGGAATCACAGGACTGATTTTTCTAATCTCCATGGACAAGAAAAATAAAGTAGTTACTGCAGGTTGAAAGTAGGAGTAAAAGTACAGATACTGCACTAAAAATGTACTCAAGGAAAAGTAAAAGTACACATTTTTAAAACTACTCAGTATATTACAATTCCTGAGAAAAACTACTCAAAGTAATTTGAGTATTTGTAATTAGTCACTTTACACCACTGATGATAACCTTGGACAAAAATATCACGGTTTCACAGTATTGTAATTACTGCTCTAAAATATATTCTTTTTAAATGTCTGGGTAACAAAAAAATTTTTTCCCCTTTGAAAACAATATATTCTATTTTTTTGAAAGATTTCGGATATTTTGGAGCAGTAAACATGTCAGGGTCAATAATTCAAATGAATCATTGACTTCTGCTGTCTTGATTTGTTTCAAAAACATAGATTTCTTTACAATTTAAAACGGCATCTTTGGGTATTTTTTGTGCTTGAGATACTGTTGTCCAAAAAAATAAAAAATAATAATAATAATCTTACACATTTTACGAATGGTATTACAGAAAATTTTGGCAGTTTGTGACCTTGAGAATGGTTATCGTCCCATGCCTAGCCCTACCTAATACATTGGCACGATGCGCTAAATTACAGAGTTTGTGCATACATATTCTCAGCTTACATCCACATTTAACTGCTCTCATTTTCTCCTGTGTATTTCCTTTGATATTGAGACGAAATGTCACATATTAACAATCATCTAAAACTGCTCTAGGTAACATGAGGTGGGTGGGGTGAACCTGCTCATTTGCATTTGCAGGGACAGGTACCAAAGCAGCTACAATGCAATCCAAATCTTAATCCAAGATTACCATATTTAGCATTGTATAATAAATAATCTGATGGGTGTTTTGATCTGAAACTTTACAGACACAATCTGAAGACACCAAAGACTTATCTTACATCTTGTAGAAGGGTTAAAATTGGAGCCCTTTAAAGACACAACAAAAGTGAAGTAAATACAGACCTTATCCTCTGTACATTTGTATAGAATGGATTACCGAGAAGAAATAATATAAGACATGACTTGGTTCTGTTGTTTGTTGTCACAATTAGGTATGGGCCGGTATAAGATTATGATGGTATGACAACCTTGGATAAAAATAAAAAGCCGTTGTGGGTCTTAAATACTTTTACTTTCATGTAAAGCTATGGTCAATTGGTGGTACAACTAACAAATCAATCTAAACAAAACATTTAACAAAATAAACATTACCTATTTAGCAATATGGTTTAATTGTCTTCCTTACATCCTTACAATAACATTTGTTTAAAAGTTCTCCATGTTTTTATGCATAAATTTGTTGTGCATAAATTTTGTTTATTATAGCTTTTAAAACTTGTCTTTTTTTAAAGAAAGGCTATGCTAATAATATATATATATATATATATATATATATATATATATAATATATATATATATATATATATATATATATATATAATGTAAAATATGTGGCTAAGAAATAACAGAATTTTTAATGGGGTTAGTAAAAAAAGATTACACTGGTTATTAATGAAAATTATTAGCGTTTTGCCATTTGAAAGTCTAAAAATTTCATTCAAAATGGTCTTAAAAGGTCTTAAAATTGACGTGATGAAACCTGCAGAGGCCCTGATTTTACCGTTTTTAGTAATCACAATACCATCAAACCGTGATATTTTTATCTAAGGCTATCATACCGTCAGAATCTTAAACCGGCCCATGCCTACCTGTAACCATAGATTTCCATGTTATGAAAAACAGATATTATGGGAGTCAATGGTTACAGGTTTCAACACCTTTCAAAAATAATTTTTCAAGTGTTTATCAGGAGGAGGACACTCAAAGGTATGAAAGGTGAGTAAAGGATGACAGCGTTATAAATTTATGGTGAACTATGCGTTTAATATCCTACAGTGAGCACACACCTGGACACTGGACTGCTGCTGGGTGAGCGTCTGCTCGCGTAGGGACTTCTGCTCACATACGGACTTCCATCCTTCTCGGGGCTGGAAGACCTCCTTCTCCCGTAGGGGCTCTCGGACCTCTGTCTGCTCCGCCTTGGCGGCTCTCTGTACGGACTCGGGCTCGCGGCCTTGCGCTTGGAGGAGTAGCTGTTCTCGAGCTCCGCAACGGATGGACTGTCCACCCCGCTCCTCCGAGACTGGCTCTTCCCTTTAGGGCTAGACTTGTGACTCTTTGCGGCCTTTCGATGGCTCCGGTCCTCCTCATACTCCTCGTTCCTTCTCTTGTCTTTGCGAGATTTGGATGAACGCACACTTTCCTTACTGATGGAGGAAGATGCGGAGGAGGCGCTGCTGCCCAGGCTGACAGCTGACTGCACCACGCCGGAGGACACCGAGTCGCCGCCGCCGCTGAGCTTTTTGGCAACGGCCTCACCGGAGCGTCTGGATGAAGAAGAAGCAAGGCACGCGACTGGACTAGCCCTCTCCTTAACCTTCTTACGGCTCTCTTTGCTCACTCTCTCCCGGTCCTTGATGCTCTTTTTGGCCCCTTCTGGTCTCTCCGCAGACTCCCTGACCCGATGCCGGTCTTTGGATTTCTTCCGGGAGCGCTTGCGTTTATGAGTCCGGTTCTCTTTGGCGACCCCCGCCACCACCTCACCGTAGTCCGACAGATCTAGCTGTTCGACGTCTCTGCTGTCCGCCGGGTTCCCGGTGGCGGGGGAGTCTAGGAACGTGTCCGAATCCGAGCTGATGTCGTCGTACTCCACCAAAGGCTTGATGGCGCCCGCTGCTGGACGCGCTGAGACAGCGCACAACGCGCCAGTTTCGGCCTCGTGTTTGGACTTGTTTCGTTTGTGCTTGGAAGAAGTGGACGAGGAGCTCGTAGTCTTAGTAAGATGCCTACCGGAGCCCGCGTGCTGCAGCGGCTGACCATCCCCGGCGGCCGCCTGCAGCTGTTGGTGGTACAGCGATTCAGCCTTCCTCTTGGTCCCATGCAGGCGGTCTGATCCAGGCATACCTCTGTCCTCCGGAGACGCGGACCTATGCGGTCAAGACAGCACATGAACAGCACAAATCGCTCAGTGTTTAGTAAAAGTGTGAAATCTTGCCAGATGGAAGAGTCGGAGGGAAGCAAAACAAAGATGCGCACGCGACTGAATGCGCATAGGTTATCCACAACTCATCCCCGGTCCCGTGGCCTCCTCAAATCGCGTCAAAATAAATCCAAGAGTGCAAAGACCAAAACAAAAATGATTTTTAACGATATGTCCTTCAGGATGGCATCACTGGCGGTTTCCAGGGTGCCTCAAGGAGCGCATTGCGCTCGCGCTTCTCGGCTAGCTTTAGCCAAGCTAGCGTCCCCCGAAAAGACAAAAAGAAAGAAGAAAAATACAGGCTGTCCTTGTTTTAGACCGTTTATCCTTGTTCGATATCAAAGCCTAAACAGACGTTTAGCTCTCCTTGCACACGGTTTCTGAGCTCTGAAGCAGTAAAGCTCGCTGTGTAGGGATATTGTCCCACATAACTGAAAATAAAACTTGACCCGCTTGCTTCTTGTTCACATATTCGCTTTAATGTTCAGTGTAAACTCTCTGCAGTTTCATATTCATCGGAAATGATCACATATTTATGTGTTCAAATTGATTCCAGTTCACTTAAGCGGCTCTGGGAAGAAACCAGACCCAGAAATTGGGCGATGTTCGTGGATATAAAACCCTCCACGGCCCTTAATTCAGAGAGAATTCACTTCATCCATTACAGCCAAAATTATGCGCTGCCTGTTCTGCGCATGCGCCGTTTAAACCCATCCCACGGAAAAGGAAATGGCAGGGCTACAACATTTACAACAGAATTGAGTATTTTGTCGCACTTTTACAGGAATAGTTTGTTATTTCCTTTGTAAATAGTGACAAAAACGAGACTTGAATCGTAAAAAAATATTATATCACGTATATATTCAGTTTCTCTAGAACACGATTCTGTCAATCGTCATGGGAACTAAGCGAGAGCCAATCAAAACAGTCGGCTGTATCCCGCCTTCAGTCGCGCTTCACTTGTGCTGAACTTTACCAGAGAACAGCAGCAAGTCCTTTCACTTTACTCACACGTGATTCGCTATTAATTGTAGTACATTAATCAAACTCATTTTAGTTGATAAATTATTTAGCATTTAAGACAAAATATGATGTATAATTAGTGTAAAATAATAAATGAATGCATTAATAATGTATTTATTTACATTTCTATTATGTACATGAACACATGTAAAGTTGCAGACTCTCGTTAATTACATCATTTCACGAACAAACATGTTATATCAGCATATACAGCATAAGAATCCCTTAATGTTTATGGCTAAGCCAAGTACACCCACATGTGAGTAAATTATATAAATAGACAAACTTTACGTGATTAATAGGCTTTCACAAGAATTGCTCGATTATAAGAAGTGCATTTATATAAAAGACTAGGTACATTCTACATTCGCAACAACCGCGGTCAGTGAGGCCTGTATTGACATTGTGTAATAACTGAATTATATAGTATTTTCACCTTAACAAGTGTTCCTCAACGGGCAGTGTGTGTCTGGTTTGCATCTGGGGTTTTATGGACACATTACAGCTGATTAATTTACTGTAAATATCCTTTTATTTAAAGAGCTCGACATTTTCACATTCTGACGTCGCACATAGATGACGTCAGAAAGCGCGTCCATCATGTATAAATTTAATATTTTGGACCAGCGGTGGGGCCAAGTCAGAGTACTCACTCTGGCCCCCTGGGCTCTGCACTGGTTGGGGAAACTCGAAATTGAACCAAAACAGTCCATTATTATTAGCTTAATATTGGCCAACAAAATTCGAGACATTGCAACCTGCAGAACCTGGGTAGATTTAAAATAAATAAATAAATAATATATATATTTTTTTTTTGCATCTACTCAGAGTTATTTTAGGCTCATATTGCGCCTAGACTGCAGCTCTGCACAAAACGTTTGGCCATAGGGGAAATGATCGTGCCCAACTGAGCCAGGTTTCTCTCGAGGTTTTTTAAATCTTCGCTTTCGCCAATTGGTGAAGTTTTTCCTCGCCGTTGTCGCCACTGGCTTGCATGGTTCGGGATCTGTAGAGCTGCGCATCAATAGATTTGCTCTTCAGTGTTTGGACTCTCAGTAGTGATTATTAACCCACACTGAACTGAGCTAAACTGAACTGAACTTAATCTCTGAAAATTGAACTGACTCTGTTTCAATTCACTATAATCTTCCATGTGAAGCTGCTTTGACACAATCTACATTGTATAAGCGCTATACAAATAAAGATGAATTGAATTGAATTGAATCATATTCATGACAGAATGTCTCATGTTAATATCCATGTAAACCCTTTTAGCTGTAAACAAGTTAAATTTGGTGTGACTAAAGAAGATTGTTTGCAGTATTACCTGGTCAATAACCTTTTGTTTTATTTTATTTTATTATTATTTATTGTTTCCAGCTGAACATACAAACAAAATGCTACATACTTACAATATTACATACTGTCATCTCAAGGTTGAGTAATAAAATAGACAAACATAATATGCATCTCTCAAGAATAAAAAAAAAAACAGTTTTTAAAAAAAATTGCAATAAAATAAATGAAATAACAAAGGGGCTCTGAAAATTAAATTAGCTTATAAAAATCGTCAATAACCCTTTTATGCTTTGCAAAATTCTTCATTCATAAATGTGGGTTTTTGAAAGCCCACACTCCTTATATTTTACACTGTATTATTGAACTTGCTATTATGGTTTCATTACTACTTTGTCAAATAATAAAGCTACTAAAGTAGCAACTATTTTTTGTGAATTTTGTACCCTATACGCCTTCACAACCCTTTAAAGGTTTATATTGTATAACATTTTATAATTTATTTATTAAAAAAAAATTTATTTACTTAAATTTTTTAACGTCAAGTACAATTATAATTACCATATCGTCACCTTAGAATTATAAGGTTCTATCTGAAATTTTTGTCAAAATTGAGTTATTCACATATTCTTATTAAATGACAACTTATTTACATTATGTGTTTTTGATAAGTTGTTTACATTTTAAGACTTTATATTTAAAAAACCAAAAAGTTTTTATCTACAAAGTCGAACTCTAGATTGGCTTTATAAGGTTCTTTCTGTGAGCCAATCAGCATTTTTAATGCATGCACGAGGACCAATCAGGATCAGCTTTCTTTGTCATTTCGCCGGACTGCTCCGTTGACAGTAGGAAAGACCAGAAAGAAACACAAAATCTGAGTTGACTAAATAATGCTGCACCACACAAAACTGAGAAGAATCCTGAAACTGAAAAGATGTGCATAAATGTGATGATTTAGAAGCAGTTTTTAACACTGATATGAAATGTTTTACATTGTTGAAAAAGAAACAGCACAATCGCCTCACAGCAAGAAGAGATTTTAATAAAATGTACACATTATTCAAATAGCCAAATTCACACCGAGGAAAGTTGAATGTGCTGGCCAGTTTGGTATTTTCCTAACAAATAACAACAGACTACAGTTTTTGATTTAAAACTTTAACAGATTCATTTTTTTCTAATGATATGATAAATTATTCATTTTCTTTTCGGCTTAGTCTCTTTATTATTCCAGGGTCGCCACAGCAGAATGAACCGCCAACTTATCCAGCTCCCAGAAGAAACCCACGTGAACGCAGGGAGAACATGCAAACTCTACACAGAAACACCAACTCACCCAGCTGAGGCTCGAACCAGCGACCTTCTTGCTGTAAGGCAACAGCACAACCTACTGCACCACTGCGTCGCCCCTGTGATAAATGAGTATTTTAAAAATAATGAGTATAAATAAGTATTTCCTTTTATATTTCTTCTTTCTAAATAATTGGGAAATGTTTTTGGTACATTAAAAATTGTGGTTATGATGACCACCCGACTAGGCACAGACAATAACCGCTTTCAAGGTATACCGCGGTTTAGAAAAAGGTCAAGGTTTGGAAAGATCAAGGTTTTAAAACCGCCAAAACATTCTGCTATACATTTCCTACGGTATATGTAAGATTTTTTATTTATTTTATTTTTTTTATTTTATTTTTCAGGACAACAGATACTGATCCAGCAGAAAAGATCTCCAAAGATTTTAAAGTTTTAAATTGTAAAGAAATCTGTGTTTTTGAAATGAATGAAGAAGTCAATGACGAATTAGTCATTTGAATACGTCATTTAAATGTTTACGGTTACAAAATATTATAAATGTTTCTCAAAATAAAATATATTGTGTTCAAATGGGAAAAAAGTTTTAGTTTTTTACCTATACATTTAAAAAGAGCATATATTAGAGCAGTAATCACAATATCGTGATATTTTTATCCAAGGTTATCATACTGTCAGAAAATTACTGTCATACCTACACCCGAGAAGCTAATCCAGAAAGAAATAGCGTTTAAAATGTCATAAAAAAGGCAATATTTAAACCTCATATGTATAGAAAATTAGGCGAATACCTGCTAAAAAGTGCACTTTTTAAGAAAAAAAGAACCCCCCCTTTCACCAGGCTGACTACGGGCTTGGTATATTAAATAGACATTAAACATCAAACCAGAAATGTTTGTTTGGATAAAACGTTGCCTCGTGTTACCACCACGATTACGTCAAATGACGAACACCAATCATTGAGTTTTTATTGGCTACCGCCGCTGTGGGCGGGGCTGACTCAGCAAACCCGGAAACGAGCATAACAATAACATGAAAACAAACGATTTGCAGTATGTACACTTTCCATACACCATCACCACAAAACATTGCACTTTCTTCAAGTGTTTGACAGAAATTAATCCCCACAAATGGTTTTATTCGGTTAGCACACCTAACAAACTTTATGTGCACAACTGTATATAAACAACACACTTAATTCACCTAAATTTAGCCCACGTTATTTTTTAATAAAAAGAGGAAATGGTGATAATTTAGTATAATGACAACTACAAAAATGCTCATATTTATTGACAAACTCGTTATATTCGACCTTAGAGACCTTGAATATCATCCACAGATGATTAGTTTACACTTTTACTGATATTACGCGTAGCTTCAAGTAAGAAAATGTGTTTATTCCTGTAAAAAAAAACTGAAATATAATAATATATGCAATATTGAGCACGAGGTGTAGTTTAGAGATGGGGAAACTGCCTGAGATCTAGTGCTGGTAAAGGGGAGGGGGTGATCCGCAACACACAACAGGAGATAAGCTTGATTTGTTCGTACTTCAACCACTGGGGCTCTTCTGCATCTTTTCGCCGTACACAAACGCGATGAAATTAAGCAAAAACACGGCATGAGCTCGACGGAAGCCAGCGGCACCGACACATCTGCGTCCCTTTAATAACCGGACGCGCTTTTCTCTCTCCGGTTTACCGACTTTTTAGTGTTCGGGATGGGTAAGGAGGTGAACGGCGTCTCTCGGAGTCGCTTTGAGGCGAGTAGCCACTGTTTATTTCCAGATTGACATGTCAATGTAAATAATCTTGCGTTCTGTTTTGGTTTTATTACTCCTAAACGGCTTAAATAATGGAGGATTATAAGTGTTGTTGCGGTAGAAGAGGCCGAGCTTCCGCAATCAGACGAGTTCAGCTTTTCTGATCACTTGTCAGTCTATTAAACACGTTCAGAAATCCATGTTGACCAAAGGCTGCACCGAATGTCTATTTTTAAGTCGCTATATTGTTTCCTCGCGAAGTCTACTTTGTGTCGGAGTGTATAAACACAGCCATTGTTTCCCAGCTTAGTGAGCCGCAAAAGGAGCTTAAATATTTCTCGTTTATTTACGCGAAGCAACAGTAGGTTGCGATTTTTCGCTTCGACGTTTTGTTAATAAATTAAACTGGTTGGCTGAGATTATAGGACTCAGTTAATGCTGGTAGGCCCACACAGGCTGAAGTGGGGGAAAACAGCCGGCCAAAACAAAAGCTGGATATATACACGGGCCTTTATGCGTAAAAACACTAGCGTTACCTCAGTTTATCACTAGTGAGAAATGTTGGGCCTGTTTACGCTAACATTTGGTTTGTTGTTTCACTCGAAGACGCAAAATCAACCGCGTTTAAACAAGTTATAACTGTGTTTACAGCGGACGTGTTTTAAAACTTAGCGAGCTTACTAGCTAGTGTGCATTTTCCAGGCAGCATAGGTGCTTGGTGGAATTCTGGGCGCCTGTGATGCTGTCTAGATAGGCGACTTAGTAGGTTTTGAAACATATTGAGACGCATGGTATTTATGTAGCCTATTTGCTTTTATTTTCATGGTTTATGTTTGTGTTGATTCGGAAGATCCACTATGTTGTGAAGTGTCAAAGTAAAACATCTGAGGCTAGTTAATAAATATTAATTTGTTATATAATGCCACAGTGTTGCTTTATGGATATAATCTAAAAAGATGATTTTAAACTAAAATTTATCATGGTGTCTTGTTTACGCCACATCACCACAATTATTTGACTCTACACAGTAAACATTGCATTGAAGTGTGTGAACTTTGTGTGTGTAATGTAATAACAAAAACAAATTCAACATGGCTAATGTGAAAATCTCATTTAAGAAATAAGAGTTAATTATGTTAAATATCAACATGTCAAATATGTTTAGAAGTGTCAAAGTAAAACATCTGAGGCTAGTTAATAAAGATTAATTTATTATATAATGCCACAGTGTTGCTTTAATATGCACAAATTTAATCTAAAAATATTATTTTAACCAAAATATATCATGATGTCTTGTTTACGCCACATCACCATAATTATTTGACTCTATGCACACCGTAAACATTGCATTTAAGTGTGCAAATTTATAATATTTGTGTGTGTAATGTAATAACAATAACATGAATTCAGCTAATGTGAAAATCTAATTTAGTAAGTAAGAGATAAATATGTTGAATATCAAATATGTTGTGATACATTTAGAAGTGTCAAAGTAAAACATCTGAGGCTAGTTACTAAAGATTAATTTGTTATGTAATCCCACAGTGTTGCTTTAATATGCATTAATATAATCTAAAAAGATAATTTTAACCAAAATATGTCATGGTATCTCATTTACGCCACATCACCACAATTATTTGACTCTGCACACAGAAAACACTGCATTTAAGTGTGCGAAATCACACAATGTGTGTGTATGTGTGTGTGTAATGTTATTACAGTAACATAAATTCAACATGGCTAATGTGAAAATCTCATTTAGGAAATAAGAGTGTAATATGTTGAATATCAATTCATGATACATGTGTCAAATTAGAAGTGTCAAAGCAAAACATCTGAGGCTAGTTACTAAAGATTAATTTGTTATATAATGCCACAGTGTCGCTTTAATATGCACAAATATAATCTAAAAAGAATATTTTAACCAAAATAAATCATGGTATCTCGTTTACGCCACATCACCACAATTATTTGACTCTGCACACAGAAAACACTGCATTTAAGTGTGCGAAGTTACGAAATATTTATGTATTTAGTGTAATAACAAAAACATAAATTCAACATGGCTAATGTGAACATTTCATTTAGTAAATAAGAGTTAAATATGTTAAATATGAACAAATCAAATATGTTGTGATACGTTTAGAAGTGACAAATTAAAACATCTGAGGCTAGTTACTAAAGATTATATAATGCCACAGTGTTGCTTCAGTATGCACAAATATAATCTAAAAAGATTATTTTAACCAAAATATATCATGCAATCTTGTTTACGCCACATCACCACAATTATTTTAATCTCTACACAGTAAACACTGCATTTAAGTGTGCGACGTTACGATTTTGTTTTATTTAATGTAATAACAATAACATAAATTCAACATGGCTAATGTGAAAATCTCATTTAGTAAATAAAAGTTAAATATCCAAATATCAAATATGCTGTGATACGTTTAGAAGTGTCAAAGCAAAACATCTGAGGCTAGTTACTAAAGATTAATTTGTTATATAATGCCACAGTGTCGCTTTAATATGCACAAATATAATCTAAAAAGAATATTTTAACCAAAATATATCATAGTATCTCGTTTACACCACATCACCATAAATATTTGACTCTGCACACAGTAAACACTGCATTTAAGTGTGCGAAGTTACGAAATATTTATGTATTTAGTGTAATAACAAAAACATAAATTCAACATGGCTAATGTGAACATTTCATTTAGTAAATAAGAGTTAAATATGTTAAATATCAACAAATCAATTATGTTGTGAAACGTTTAGAAGTGATAAATTAAAACATGTGAGGCTAGTTACTAAAGATTATATAATGCCACAGTGTTGCTTTAATACGCATGAATATAATCTAAAAATATTATTTTAACCAAAATATATCATGGTATCTTGTTTACGCCACATCACCACAATTATTTGACTCTCTGCACACCGTTAACGTTGCATTTAAGTGTGCAAAGTTATAATATTTGTGTGTGTAATGTAATAACAATTACATGAATTCAGCTAATGTGAAAATCTCATTTAGTAAGTAAGAGATAAATATGTTGAATATCAAATATGATGTTATATGTTTATACGTGTCAAAGTAAAATATCTGAGGCTAGTTACTAAAGATTAATTTGTTATGTAATGCCAGTGTTGCTTTAATATGCATTAATATAATTTAAAAAGATTATTAACAAAAACATAAATTCAACATGGCTAATGTGAACATTTCATTTAGTAAATAAGAGTTAAATATGTTAAATATCAACAAATCAATTATGTTGTGATACGTTTAGAAGTGGCAAAGTAAAACATCTGAGGCTAGTTACTAAAGATTATATAATGCCACAGTGTTGCTTCAGTATGCACAAATATAATCTAAAAAGATTATTTTAACCAAAATATATCATGCCATCTTGTTTACGCCACATCACCACAATTATTTTAATCTCTACACAGTAAACACTGCATTTAAGTGTGCAACGTTACAATTTTGTTTTATTTAATGTAATAACAATAACATAAATTCAACATGGCTAATGTGAAAATCTCATTTAGTAAATAAAAGTTAAATATCCAAATATCAAATATGCTGTGATACGTTTAGAAGTGTCAAAGCAAAACATCTGAGGCTAGTTACTAAAGATTAATTTGTTATATAATGCCACAGTGTCGCTTTAATATGCACAAATATAATCTAAAAAGAATATTTTAACCAAAATAAATCATGGTATCTCGTTTACGCCACATCACCATAATTATTTGACTCTGCACACAGTAAACACTGCATTTAAGTGCGCGAAGTTACGAAATATTTATGTATTTAGTGTAATAACAAAAACATAAATTCAACATGGCTAATGTGAACATTTCATTTAGTAAATAAGAGTTAAATATGTTAAATATCAACAAATCAATTATGTTGTGATACGTTTAGAAGTGACAAATTAAAACATCTGAGGCTAGTTACTAAAGATTATGTAATGCCACAGTGTCGCTTTAATATGCACAAATATAATCTAAAAAGATTATTTTAACCAAAATATATCATGCAATCTTGTTTACGCCACATCACCACAATTATTTTAATCTCTACACAGTAAACACTGCATTTAAGTGTGCGACGTTACGATTTTGTTTTATTTAATGTAATAACATTTACATAAATTCAACATGGCTAATGTGAAAATCTCATTTAGTAAATAAAAGTTAAACATCAAAATATCAAATATGCGGTGATACATTTAGAAGTGTCAAAGTAAAACATCTGAGGCTAGTTACTAAAGATTAATTTGTTATATAATGCCACAGTGTCGCTTTAATATGCACAAATTTAATCTAAAAAGAATATTTTAACCAAAATAAATCATGGTATCTCGTTTACACCACATCACCACAATTATTTGATTCTGTACACAGTAAACACTGCATTTAAGTGTGCAAAGTTTCAAAATATTTGTGTGTGTAATGTAATAACAATAACATAAAGTCAACATGGCTAATGTGAACATCTCATTTAGTAAATAAGAGTTAAATAATTATTAATTTGTAAGCATTTTGTGCATTAAACTTAAAAATGACACAAAAAAAAAATAGTATGGTCAATAAGCTTTACTTATTTTATCTTGAATGGCACAAAATAAACTGCTTAAGTTCTTCTTGAAGTGTTCCCTTTGTTTATTTTTTGAGCAGTATATATCAATCATATCCTCAAAGTATCTTCTAGGGTCTTTCCGTAATACTTATAAACTTTAACAATACTGTGTGGAAATCAGTAATTACTATGGTAAATGTTTGTGTAGGTACTAGCTCTACTTTCAGTATTTCTGTTGCGATGGCCTGAATGTAATCAGCATTTAAGAAGCGTTGCATTGTTACCAGCTTAGGCCTGTTTCTTTTTTTAGGATGGGAGTGATTATCTGCACATTGTTTTGGTGACCGCGGCATGAGAGTTATATTTACAAATAACTGACAGCTCTTCATGCTCGACAGCGAGCAATGTTGTCTGAAAATGTGGATTTAAGATTGGTTTATGTTTTTGTTTGGTTATTGTAGTGATCACAATTTTATTACAGGATGAATATCGGACTGTATGGTGTAGATTGTTTTTTAGGTCAACCTGAATGTTGACCTAAATGTTATTTTAGAAATAGGGTTGTTTATGTATCAACAGAGTTAAGGTATGGCTTGTTAATTGGGCTGAACCAATCAGAGGAAGGAACTGAGTTGCTTTACATGTAAACCAGGAAGTCTTGTGAAGTTGCCTAATATGGTTGTTTTTAGAAGGGATACAGCTGGCCAGAAGTTAATAAGAATTATTTATATTATTTATAAAAATTACTCATTAATTACCCCTAAACCTATCCTTCTCAGTAATGTTAAAACAGTAATTATAATAAGAATTATTTATTGAATTACTCATTATTTTATTTTATTAATGTCTATCCCACCCCAACCCTAAACATACCCCTATCAGCAATGTAAAAAGAGCATTTATAATGAGATTTTTTTTTTTTACATTGTTTATTAAATTACTTATTAATTGTATTTTAGTAACATCTACATCCATCCCAACCCCTCACATTAATTTTAAAAACTTTAATTATTTTAATTATTATTAACAGTAAATATTTAGCGTTATTTTCTGGCCACAGCTGTATCCTATCTAGATTCGTCTAATGTATTCATATATGTCATTAAGTATAGCTCAATAGTGTGAAATGAGTGGAAAGTCATGTTGACATTTTGAAAACTTAGTCAAAGACATTTGCCCCCGGTTTCACAAACAAGGTTTAAGGCTAGTCAAGATTAAATTGCATGTTTGAGCTGTCTCAACTCAAAATAACTTGCTGTGAGATGTCTTAAAATACATCAGTGTCATTTTTTTCTCCAGGTGCACACCAGTAATGTATTTTTCTAAGGCCATTTTTATAAATGTGGCTTAAATAGCCTAATTTAACTAAGACCTAGTCCTGGCTTAAGCTAAGCCCTGTTTGTGAAACTGGGCCTTGATCTTTTTTTCCTCCAAAAATCATTTAATAATAAACATATGCACTTGCACATCTAACAAAAGAAAATCAAAGGTCTTCCTACCAAGAAATAAATACCATATATGGGCAAATGAATGCCTTGCATAACATGTGAAGAATATATTAAGACTATATATTTAATATACCCTCGCCGGCCACTTTATTAGGTACACCTTACTAGTACTGGGTTGGACCCACTTTTGCCTTTAGAACCTCTTTAATTCTTCGTGGCATAGATTCAACAAGCTACTGAAAATATTCCTCAGAGATTTTGGTCCATATTGACATGATAGCATCATGCTGTTGCTGCAGATTGGTCGGCTGCACATCCATGATGTGAATCTCCCGTTCCACCACATCCCAAAGGTGCTCTATTGGATTGAGCTATGGTGACTGTGGAGGCCATTTGAGTACAGTAAACTCATTGTCATGTTCAAGAAACCAGTCTGAGATGATTCACGCTTTATGACATGGCACATTATCCTGCTGGAAGTAGTCATCAAGATGGGTACACTGTGGTCGTAAAGGGATAGACATGGTCAGCAACAATACTTAGGTAGGCTGTGGTGTTGACACGACGCTCAATTTGTACTAATGGGCCCAAAGTGTGCCAAGAAAATGTCCCCCACACCATTACACCACCACCAGCCTGAACTGTTGATACAAGGCAGAATGGATCCATGCTTTCATGTTGTTGATGCCAAATTCTGACCTTACCATCCCAATGTCACTGCAGAAATCGAGACTCATCGGACCAGGCAACGTTTTTCCAATCTTATATTGTCCAATTTTGGTGAGCCTGTGTGAATCTTAGCTGACAGGAGTGGCACCCGGTGTGGTCTTCTGCTGCTGTAGCCCATCTGCCTCAAGGTTAGACATGTTGTGCGTTCAGAGATGCTCTTCTGCACACCTCAGTTGTAACGAGTGGTTATTTAAGTTACTGTTGCCTTTCTATCAGCTTGAACCAGTCTGGCCATTCTCCTCTGACATCAACAAGGCATTTGCACCAACAGAACTGCCGCTCACTGGATATTTTCTCTTTTTCAGACCATTCTCTGTAAACCCTAGAGATGGTTGTGCATGAAAATCCCAGTAGATCAGCAGTTTCTGAAATATTCAGACCAGCTCGTCTGGCACCAACAACCATGCCACGTTCAAAGTCACTTAAATCCCCTTTCTTCCCCATTCTGATGCTTGGTTCGAACAGATCGTCTTGACCATGTCTACATGCCTAAATGCATTGAGCTGCTGCCATGTGATTGGACAGTTGTATCTAATAAAGTGGCCGGTGAGTGTGTATGTGTGTGTATGTGTATATATATATATATATATATATATATATATATATATATATATATATATATATATATATATATATATATATATATATGTATATGTATGTGATTTTTATTGAACAGCATAATATTAGTTAGATTTTTATTAGATAATGTTGTAATTTTTCTTTTTTATAATAAGAAACACTTTGATTTTTATTTAAATCTTATTCCGCATGGCCCACTCGTGCCTTTTGTGAGATTCACCCATGTAAAAGCAATTACAGGAGGCATTTAGATCTAAAAGGGAGCTGCTGGTCATGAGAAAAGTCATTTGGTTGCTGACGAGGGTTTGAGATGAGCTGCAAACAAGTGATCAATCATTCCTGGTTTGTAACCGTCTGCAGTCTGGCATCACATGGCTCATCCTTAAACAAACAAACAAGTGGAAAAGAAAGAGGAACAGCACAAATGGCAGAGTTCATAAAGCAGAACAGCTGTAAGCCTTATCTCTCGCATACTGCTTGTTTGTCTTTCTCAGATGAGTCTGTGATATAAAGGCTTAGATCACCTCAGATAAAACCATCAGATCCTTACAAACACATTCAGTGCAATACAGTGGGGGAAATAAGTATTGATCACGCCAAATCAAATGAAATCAAATCACTTTTATTGTCACATCATCAGCAGCACGTGTGCTATGATGAGTGAAAAGCTTAGGGGCTGGCTCCAGACAGTGCAAAATACAGACAGTGTAAATACAACGACAGTGCGAAATACAGACAGTGCAAAATACAGACAGTGCAGGATACAGACAGTGCAATATACAACAACATACTCACAAAAAACAAGACAATGTAAAATTGGCAATGTTGACAGCGATACGTAGGCAGTATTGTTTTAAGTATGGATTTGTTAAAGTGCAGTGCATGCTACATCTTGATGGTGTGCAGTGCGGGGGTATGGAAGAGTTTGTGTGGGGTGTGTTAAGTGTTCATCAGCCTGATAGTCTGAGGGAAGAAACTTTCCTTCAGTCGGCTGGTGCGTGACCGGATGCTGCGGAACCGTCTGCCTGAGGGTAGCAGAGAGAAAAGTCTATGGCTTGGGTGGCTGGAGTCGCTGATGATTCTTTTGGCTTTCCTCATGCACCTCCTGGTATAGATGTCCTGGAGGGAGGGAAGCTCACCTCCTACTACGCGTCCAGCAGTTCGCACGATCCTATGTAGACCTTTGCGATTGCTGCTGGTGCTGTTTCCGTACCAGGTGGTGATGCAGCCAGTGAGGATGCTCTCCACAGTGCAGGTGTAGAACGAGCGGAGGATGTGTTATTTCCATGTTATTTCCTGGCAATAATATTTCTAACTGAGCTGTTGACATGGAATTGAACCAGATTTTGGGAAAAACCCAAACAATACAAACATAATAATAAAACAAAACCAAAAAATCTGAAAAATGAGTGATGTGTAATAATAACAATGGAATGACACAAGGAGGAGAAAGCACTGAGCTACTGAAATGTATTTAATACCTTATATCAGGGGTGTCCAAACGCGGTCCTGGAAGGCCGGTGTCCTGCAGATTTTAGCTCCAACTTGCCTCAATACACCTGCAAAGATGTTTCTAGAGAGCCTTGTAAGAACTTGATTAGCTAGCACAGGTGTGTCTGATTGGGGTTGGAACTTAACTTTGCAGGACACCGGCCCTCCAGGACCGAATTTGGACACCCCTGCCATGGTCTTGTCGTGGTCTTCGAAAAACTCTCACGAAATTTTCTCACAGCTGCTGCGGTCATCAGAGGCGGGGAATAGCGAATGTTAAACAAAAATGCACCAGTTGCAACAAAAATGCAACAAATTAAGATGCGAGTTAAAAAAACCTTTGTTATACAGTTAAAGGGGACTCAAATACACATAAATTAGGGAAAAACTAGTGAGTATACTGAGGGTATACGCAATTATTGATCCTCAGAAGTGGTAATACCCAAACAGCTCATGGAAAAAGGTAAGCATATCGAGTATACGTGCGTATAGCAAGGACTACGCCACTGCTACTACATAGTAGAAAAAACTATAACTTTTAAGATAGCTAAATCTATACTCGCACCACACCAATGGATTCTAACAGTCTGTGTATTGTAATCTCCCGTTTTAGTTTTAGTTGTGTCACTTTAAATACTTAAGCTTTTCAAAGCATGATGGATTCTGATTGACTGTTAATGTTAAGGATGTTAAACGTCATGTGATGTGACTATTGCAGATGAACACAGCAATGCTAATGCTGAAACCATATATAGTCCTTATTACTGTTCTGATTTTTGTATCTTGTGACATCATTCAGAGTTTATGGTTTCTTTAGATCAGCATAAATCACTGAATTGGATCAAAGAAAGAGGTTCGGAAAACTTCCTATTTAAAGCTTCTGTAGTTTAATTGTGTACTAACCCTGCTGAAAAATCCAGCTTAAACCAGCCTAAGCTGGTTGGCTGGTTTTAGCTGGTTTTAGAGGGGTTTTGGCCATTTCCAGGCTGGTTTCCAGCCATTTCCAGCCTGGTCTTAGCTGGTCAGGCTGGGAGTTGACCAGCTAAAATCAGCTTGACCAGCCAAAACCAGCTATGTCCAGCTTAAACCAGGCTGGTCAAGCTGGTTTTAGCTGATTTAAGCTGGTAATTTTCCAGCCTGACCAGCTAAGACCAGGCTGGAAATGGCTGGAAACCAGCCTGGAAATGGCCAAAACCCCTCTAAAACCAGGCTGGTCGACCAGCTAAAACCAGCCAACCAGCTTAGGCTGGTTTAAGCTGGATTTTTCAGCAGGGAAGACCGATGGAAAATGGACTATATATGCAGAGCTAGTGTTTTTCAGCCAGTGATG
Source organism: Danio kyathit (assembly GCA_903798195.1). Taxonomy (NCBI): domain Eukaryota; kingdom Metazoa; phylum Chordata; class Actinopteri; order Cypriniformes; family Danionidae; genus Danio; species Danio kyathit. The sequence continues at coordinate 8,197,998 of LR812537.1, read as the reverse complement.
AACGTCCGGCTAGCGCAGAAAATCCATTGAAATACTTAATTTCCATATTTTAAAGACATGGTGTATAATTAAATATAATTTATTGCAGTGCTTCTTGTTTAGTCTGATACCCACTTTATATCGTATCTCAGCCAGGCAGTGAAGATCGCTGTTTATTTAAGAAATCAGACCTTAAACCTGAGGCTAGCTGACTGAAATTAAAAGTCCATGTGCATGTACCCCATTGGTTATTATGCCAGAATAACAGTAGCGATATCAGCCTCGAAAATAGATTAAACTCTTCATTTTCCGTTGGTTTTAGTACACAATGAAGCTATAAATAGGAAAATTAATAAAACACAATTTTTTTTTATTATTATTTTTTTTATTTATTTATTTATTTTTGAGTGAGATGCTAACGGTCTAATCCGATTCAATGATTTATGCTAAGCTAAAAGTCCTCCTTGACAGACCTGGAGATTGGCTGAATGGGGTAAAATATTTCTGAAACAAAAAGTGTGTTCCTTTAACAAATTTAGGACTGGCCGGTGCATACACAAGCATTCACTATTCTTGGATGGATGTGTTGTCATCTCTTAAAAAAAAAAAAAAGGAACATCCAGTCCAGTCTGAATTATTCAGCAGGACAATCTGTATCTCTTGTTACCACTTGGAAAAAGGGGTTTGTGGTTTGATGACACCAATATGTGACCTCTGGTGTTAATTTCATGTAAAAAAGTTTGCTACATTGAGCATTTAGGGCAATGTGTCAACCTCAAAAAGCAGAATTTGGGAGTGAATTCCCACGCCTGGAATAACTCGCTTTGTGCAATTGTTTCATTACACTCTGATCTACTGCCAGTTCTGAATAAGGAAGGGAAAACACCCAATATTTGAACAAATCCCACACTATTAAAAAATACATTTAATAATTTGGCTATTTTCCCAAAGAGGCATGCAAATGAGTATGTTTTTTTCAATGCAGCAGAAAAACAACAATAGAGGCTTTGCAAAATTTGGTCAGTTAGCTGTATGTGTGGCCATAATGGTGATACTAATTAATATAAATAAAATATATATCCTCTTAAGGTCCAAGGTGTTTTTTTACATTCATTTTTTTTATTTCTCTTTGCTATTTGGACTTATTGGAACCTAATCAAAATAAAAATCTAAGTATCATCTTTTGATATGATGTACTTTTAGAGAAAAATTATGTCCATATATGTGGACTCGTGGTCCGAATTTACATAAAACTTTTTCCCGAATTAACACTTTTCCCGAATTTACATAAAACTTTTTCCCGAATAAACACTTTTTCCCGAATTTTTTTATTTGCATATTTAACATAGAATTTTTTTTTTGAACTTGCTTTGACTATCAGAGAGTAAAAACAACATTTTTTTCCATTTTGGATGGTTAAAAATAGGGTTTGGGAAATTTCACATGCTGCAAAACAGTTGCAGGATGACACTGCATGTCTGTAACAAAATATAAAACATTCAAAGTATTTTAAATAGCCACTTAAGAGCTAAAATGTGCTGTCCACGTTTGTAGACACTCAAGCCCTAGGAGGTTGTTATAAAATGTAAATTTAATTCAAACCTGTTTAAACCACAGCATCTTTTCCCACACATGAATATCAAAGACATTTATTTACTAAAGGAATTCATTGTTTGTTTAAAATAGCTGATGGTGTGTGATTCGGTTAGTGTAAACAAAGCTGTATTAACGTTAGAATACGGAAATGCTTACTTTTTGAAAACTGTCTTTTTTCCCTCCTCAGATGTTCTCCAATAATGATGAGGCTGTAATTAACAAGAAGCTGCCGAAGGAACTGCTGTTACGGTTGGTGTGAAACCCATGTAGTACTTCTTTTAAACAATCATCCGTACTCTGCACCTTTTCTGTTTTTGCACTTCTTTCTTGATAAGTTGTTAATGATGTTTACTGTGATTCTCTCTGCAGAATTTTCTCATTTCTGGATGTAGTCACACTTTGCCGCTGTGCCCAAGTCTCACGAGTAAGTGCTTTTTTATAAAAGTAGATTTAAACATTAGATTAGCACCGTCCCTTTTATGGGGAAAATGGGTTTTGTGAAACCATCTACCCTAGTGTAGTAAATATATACAGTTGGAACCAGAAGTTTACACACACTGTATAAAAGGCACATAACCATTTTTAAAAAAGTCAAATGTTAATGTGACTGTTTTTCTCTTTTAGATAAGTTAGGATTATCAAATTTGTTTCTGTTATGCTCAATAGCAGAATAATGAGATATTTTTTGAGAAATTTAAAATTGAGAAACTTTAAAGTCAAGTTTACACAGAATTATGTCTCTGAAAAAGCTCAGATGATGGTGACCACATTTGAGTTAATTGGAGACACAACTGTAGAACAGTACTTAAGGAAAACCTCAAACACACTGCTTCTTTGTGTGACAACATGGAAAAATCAACAAGCCAGAATCAACAAAAAAGCCAGATTACAAATTGCTAAATTACACTGGGAAAAAGACAAATTTTTGGAGACATGTGCTGTGGTCTGATGGAACTAAGATTGAACTGTTTGGCCATAATGACCAGTGTTACATTTGGAGGACAAAAGGGGAAAGCTTACAAGCCTAGGAACACCATCCCAACTATGAGGGAGACAGCATCATGTTGTGGGGTTGTTTTGCTGCAGGAGGGACTGGTCCACTTCACAGCATAGATGGCATCATGAAGAAAGAACAATATGTTGAAATACTGAAGCAACATCTCAAAACATCAGCCAGGAAATTAAAACTTGGCCACAAATGGGTCTTCCAAACAGACCATGACCCTAAGCATACTGCCAAATTAGTTAAAATGTGCTTTAAGGACAACAGAGTGAATATTTTGGAGTGGCCATCACAAAGCCCTGAGCTAAATCCTATAGAAATATTGTGGGCAGAGTTGAAAAAGCTTGTGTGAGCAAGACAGCCAACAAATCTGACTCGGTTACACCAATTCTGTGAGGAGGAATGGGCCAAAATTCCTTCAAACTATTGCGAGAAGCTTGTGGAAGGATACCCAAAAAATTTGATCAAAGTTATACAGTTTAAAAGCAAAGCTAAAAAAATACCAAGCAAATGTGTGTAAACTTTTGACTGTCTAGAAATTAATAAAATCTCTCATTATTCTGGCATTTAGCAAATGTAAATCATTTAGGTAATCCTAACGGACCTAAAATAGTAAACGTTTAGTGTGATTTAACACCAGACTTTTTTTAAAAATTGGTTTTGTTCCTTTTTTTTTTTTTTTTTAGAGTTTATGTAAACTTCTGATTTCAACTGTACGTAGATTATACTAGCATCTGCTACTTTATTAGTTGCATATTTGATCAGCCAATCACATGGCAGCAACTCAAAACATCAAGGCATGTACAGAGATTTTTTTTTGTGCAAATGTGTCTGTAGTGGACTTGTATTTCTCAATTGCACTAATTTCCCCCTCTCAGTCGTGGAACGTGTTAGCTCTGGATGGCAGTAACTGGCAGCGCATTGACCTCTTTGACTTCCAGAGAGACATTGAGGTTAGTTGATGACATTTTGTTTTTTTAAATCCGTAAATGTAAGGAATTAATTTAATACAGTTGAGTCCGAATGATCCTCAGAGCTTTTCATCTGCAGGGCCGTGTGGTGGAGAACATCTCGAAACGCTGTGGAGGTTTCTTAAGGAAGTTGAGTCTCAGAGGATGTCTTGGAGTTGGAGATAGTGCACTCAGGTGAGGCTTTTACAGTAAACACACCAATACAAACAGACATTAGTTTGAGCCTATCAAATCAAGCCCGGATGTGCTTTCGCAGTGCACAAAACCAACATTTTGACAACATCAAACAAACGACATGGAAGGAGCCAATGAAGACTTTATGGCCCGTTTCCACTAAGTGGTACGGTACGGGTCACCTTTATCAGGCTTGCGTTTCCACTGATAATGGTACTCTTTTGGTGGGTGTGGTGTACAACAAAAAATTCAGTTGACGTCATTCTCGCTCGAGGAAATGTCTGAGTAAAGCTGTACAGGTCGTTCACATATCATATGAGAAGCACTTCTCACAAAACAGATGCTTTGTACACATAAATACATGTGTATAAATGTTTATTACTAACCTTTCTATGAACATGATTTGATTATAACTTCAGATCAATGATAATAATAGCCTACTGTAACGTCTGCAATTATGTAAAATAAATAAATAAGTGCAACATATATGAACACATACAGACCATTACAGTCACCGATATGTTACCACTTACAGAAAAACTACACACAGCATACATTTAGTTCTTATTTGACTTCAAAAACAACACGAAATATAGCCCACAGTCATTGCAAACCTTTCATATGTATCTTTAATATTCACCAGCACATGTAACCTCTGTTAGAGAGTAATTCTGTCATTCAGAGAATCATTTGCTCCTTTGTATTTTCCGGCTTCTCCTTAGTTATTTCGCGTGTCACTCTCGCGTTTGTCGATTTCTGAAAGGATTGGATGTCAGAAGCACTTCAATAATCACACGCACATTATTGTCGTCAGCTCAAGAAATTCGTAATTTCAAATATAGAAGCACAGCGAGCGCACGCGAGAAAGCGAAACCGCTCGTGCTTTAGAAGGCCTTGTAAACATCTACGGGGAAGGGTAGATTCATCTGTTCATCGAGACAACGACAAGGTTTGTTTGAGCTCGGGTTGACCATGGCTCTTTATTATATGTATATATTATTATGGTGTAATGTCTCAGCTGTGTATTTAAAAATGGTGCTTCCTTTGTTTTCATTCTCCTGGCTTGTGTACGTGCTAGTAACGCTTCTCTGTAATCAATAGCATTCAGCTGTGTGTCTAGCTCCGCCTTTTGGTACCCTTTTGTTGTGCTAGGTACCCTTTGGAAAGGGTACCCAAAAAGTGGTACGGTACGGTTTGTTTTTTGGTACCTTTTGACAGTGGAAATGGCCATAAAAGTGTACCGAATCGTGTTTATCAAGACAACGACAAGTTTTGTTTGAGCTCGGGTTGACCATGGCTCATTATTATATGTATATATTATTATGGTGTAATGTCTCAGCTGTGTATTTACAAATGGTGCTTCCTTTGTTTTCATTCTCCTGGATTGTGTACGTACAAGTAACACTTCTCTGTAAACTAATAGCGTTCAGCTGTGCATATTCCTCCGCCTTTTGGTATCCTTTTGTTGTGCTAGGTACCATTTGGAAAGGGTACCCAAAAAGTGGTACGGTACAGTTCGCTTTTTGGTACTTTTTTGACAGTGGAAATGGCCATAAAAGCGCAATAAAATGTACCATACCGTATCACTCAGTGGAAACGGGCCATTAGACTAACGGTATTCAGATTTGTTACAAATGTACGTAGGTTTGTCCAGGAAGTAAAACTGGAAGCACTGATGACTTTTTCTTTTCAGGAAATTCAGAATTGCATCTTTTGGGTTTTTTTTGGGGAGACAATGAACCCTTTTCACATTTCCAGGTTTCTCAGTAGTGTCAAAGTTGTGTAAACTTAGAACGCAGTGAATGGGAGAGTACAACAAATAATTATTTTACAATCCTGTTTCCTGAAATAAGAAAAGAAAAACTCCACAATGATGTTATAAAGACTTTCAAAAAAAGGAAACAAATTGTGTAAGAATGAGAACGGCAGCCAGAAGAAAGAACCACGTCAAATCTACTGTCCCGCCCCCATAGACACTGCGTTAGAAACACCTCACATAAGCGGTAATTAATTTTGTAATTTGGTGCAAAGATGATATAATACATACATAAATGCATATAAATGTTCATGCGTTTGAAAATTCAAGAGTTCACACTTGGATATTGCTTGATAATAATAGCAGGTTTGGCGTGCTGTCCCAGGAGAGAACCCTGAGCTCGGAGATAATTGAGCCCAGGGCTCCCGCCTGGTCGATGAGCATATAAGGGGAGTACGAGATCAGGTAGTTCTTGAGAGCTCCCCCAGGTAAAGGAGGAAAAGTGGGACATGGGGGGATAGGGGGTTTCTTCGGAAAACAAAGATAAGGGAGTAGTTTTAGCCGGTCTACTTATAGTGAGTTTGGATCAATCTGATTGGCTGATTGTAGATGAGAGACCAGCTGCGATCAATCATATCACATGCTCCTCTCAAACTTAGTTTGTTAAACTTCACAAAATCTAAATATTAAAAACTTTCAAGAGTTTAAGATGCTGATGACCGCTAAACATGTCATAACCCTCTTGTGAATATGCTCTATAAAGCTAGTTGTTGTGCACTTTGATCTTGTAAACTTTGTTAAACTTGAACTCACAGGCATCGCTTTGATTTGGAGGCGCATTCAATCACTGTTCAAAGTTTATTCAGGTAAATTTGTTTTTCTCTTGCAGAACGTTTGCCCAGAACTGCAGAAACATTGAGCTGCTCAGCCTCAATGGCTGCACCAAGATCACTGACAGGTGCGTGAAGATGTTGACGATGAACTTCGCAATAGGAAACACTTATTTTCAATGAGTATGTGTTGATTTTTCAGAGGGCAAACCACCTCAAACTGTAAGTGTTAAACATACACTCACCGGCCACTTTATTAGGTACACCTGTCCAACTGCTCGTTAACGCAAATTTCTAATCAGCCAATCACATGGCAGCAAATCAATGCATTTAGGCATGTAGACATGGTCAAGACGATCTGCTGCAGTTCAAACCAAGCATCAGAATGGGGAAGAAAGGTGATTTATGTGACTTTGAATGTGGCATGGTTGTTGGTGCCAGACAGGCTGGTCTGAGTATTTCAGAAACTGCTGATCTACTGGGATTTTCATGCACAACCTGCTCTAGGGTTTACAGAGAATAGTCTGAAAAAGAGAAAATATCCAATGAGCGGCAGTTCTGTTTGTTGATGCCAGAGGTCAGAGGAGAATGGCCAGACTGGTTCCTGCTGATAGAAAGGCAACAGTAACTCAAATAACCACTCGTTACAACCGAGTTATACAGAAGAGCATCTCTAAATGCACAGCACACCAAACCTTGAGGCGAATGGGCTACAGCAGCAGAAGACCACACCGGGTGCCACTCCTGTCAGCTAAGAACAGGAAACTGAGGCTACAGTTCGCACAGGCTCACCAACATTGGACAATAGAAGAATGAAAAAATATTGCCTGGTCTGATGAGTCTCGATTTCTGCTGCGACATTCATATGGTAGGGTCAGAATTTGGCATCAACAACAACATAAAAGCATGGATCCATCCTGCCTTGTATCAATGGTTCAGGCTGATGGTGGTGTATTTTGGTGTGGGGATATTTTTATTGCCTCCACAGTCTCCAGACCTCAGTCCAATAGATCACCTTTGGGATGTGGTGAAACAGGAGATTCACATCATGGATGTGCAGCCGACAAATCTGCAGCAACTGCGTGATGCTATCATATCAATATGGACCAAAATCTCTGAGGAATATTTCCAGTACCTTGTTGAATCTATGCCACGAAGGATTAAGGCAGTTCTTAAGGCAAAAGAGGGTCCAACCCGGTAATAGTAAGGTGTACCTAATAAAGTGGCCAGTGAGTGTATATTACAAGTTATATTAAAACCTTTAATATAAAGTATGACTCGTGTTTTGGACAACTTGCAAATGCAGCTCTTGTAAATCAACAGATCAATACAAACAACATTACCTTCTATTATAATGTTTATACAAATACACTGATATATTTAACATCAACCTGAAATACCACCCAGCTCTATAATGAACTTTTTTTTGGGATCTCCACTGAACTTGTCTTTCTCTCTTTTGCAGTACCTGTAACAGCTTGAGTAAATTTTGTCCCAAATTGAAGCATTTGGATCTTGCCTCCTGCACCTCAATCACCAACCTGTCCCTCAAAGCGCTGAGGTCAGAAGATGATAGTATGCTTGATGTTTATGTGGAACGCTTCTCTAGGGTTAAATGACACCAAGCAGACTCTGTTTGTTCACATGTTAATAACAAATGGCAGAGAGAAATGGGCTCTACATACAAGAAACAAACTCCATGAAATTAGCCCTAATGTTTGTTAAAGGAAACCTCTATTCATTTTTCCAACTGGTCCAACTCCAAGATGACACACACGATCTTAATACTTGGAGAAGAGCTCTTTGACTATCAAGCATGTTTAATTTGATTGTGTTTGCTTTAATTCTGTGAGGAGTTTATTTTATTCACTTCTTTTCAAGCATTTTACAACAGTAAAACCTTAATTTAATCTATATTTGGAGTAAACTTTTTCTCGCCATGAAAATAGCCAATCTATGTTGTTAAACACAAAAAAACTAACTAAATGACTGTGTGTGTGTGTGTGTGTGGTTTATAGCGAGGGCTGTCCTTTGCTGGAGCAGTTGAACATCTCGTGGTGTGATCAGGTGACCAAAGACGGCATTCAAGCACTCGTGAGGTGTTGTCCAGGACTCAAAGGCCTGTTCCTCAAGGGCTGCACACAGGTAAATCTGTGCAATTTTACTCTATTTCTTAAATAATTTAATCAACAATTTTTATCTGGAGAGACTTTAAATGAAATATTTTTAAATGTGAATCCTTCTAAAATTGTACAATTTCTATCAAAAGGAAGCCTTAAAAAACTTTTAGATATTTATCTTATATATTATCATCATTATTATTATTATTTATGTATTTTACCTTGTATATTATTTATTGCTGTTGATGACTTTTAATTGTTAGAAAATATTTATAACTATAGAAAAGTGGTATTTAAAAAAAAACTTTTTAGGTTTTTATCTTATATATTATCATCATTATTATTATTATTTATGTATTTTACCTTGTATATTATTTATTGCTGTTGATGACTTTTAATTGTTAGAAAATATTTATAACTATAGAAAAGTGGTATTTAAAAAAAACTTTTTAGGTTTTTATCTTATATATTATCATCATTATTATTATTATTTATGTATTTTACCTTGTATATTATTTATTGCTGTTGATGACTTTTAATTGTTAGAAAATATTTATAACTATAGAAAAGTGGTATTTTAAAAAAACTTTTTAGGTTTTTATCTTATATATTATCATCATTATTATTATTATTTATGTATTTTACCTTGTATATTATTTATTGCTGTTGATGACTTTTAATTGTTAGAAAATTTTTATAACTATAGAAAAGTGGTATTTATAAAATGTGGTAAACTTGATCTGTTTTTTTTTTGCCATGACATAGACATAGAAGCTGAAATGGCAATAAAATTAAATCTCGCTCTCGCTCTCTCTCGCTATCACTCTCTCTCTCTCGCTCTCTCAATTCAATTCAATAATTGCTTTATTGGCATGACAAATGTTACAAATGTATTGCCAAAGCAGTTCTAAAGTTTACATAAAAAGTAACATGCATAAAAACAAAACAGTAAACAAAGTAAATAGTAGTAGTAAAAAAAATAAATAAATAATAAAAATTAAATAAAAATTAAATTAAATAAAAAAAAATATTTTTATATAAAAATATTTATATATATAATAATTAAAAAAATACATCATATTATTCAATATATCACAGTATTATTCAACATATCATATTATTCGTACAAATCAATACAAAAATAATAATAGATCAGAATAAACTACATTTAACAACCAACATTTTAGGATAAAACAGTTATAAAAACAATAATAATCAGTATATTTACAATGATTCATTTATAATAATCTAGGTGTGTGTGTGCGTGCGTGCATGTGTTTGCGTTTGCAAGCGCATCACTGATGTTTTTATGGGTCTGCTCTCTCTTTTTGTGACAGGCATTAATGTATTGTGCTGCTAGATGGACACAGTCAGTTTTTTCCCCTAGTAAATATTGAAGCTGTGTTTTATTGTCTGACTCAGTGAATTGTGGGTAAATGCTCTGTAGTTTGGGGTAGAATGTGTCTCTGATGTGCTGATAGTTTGTGTAGCGGGTGAGCAAGTGTTCCTCCGTCTCCACCTCTGCCTGGTCACAGTGTGATGTGGCAGATGCGGCTCTCTCTAGGTTGCCAGTTCTGTCTGTATCGGCCCGTCTCTACAGTCAGACTCTGAGCACTCAGCCTGTATTTGGTCATTGTTGTTCTTAATTTACTGTCCTTTACTCTGCTCAGATATGTTGCTGTGGTATAATCTCTATTTAGGTCTAAATAACATTGAAGTTTACTTTGTTTTCCGGCTGCTTCATTCCAGTAAGTCAGATACTCTTCTTTTCGTGTATTATATTATTTATTATTATTTATTTCTCTCTCTCTCTCTCTCTCTCTCTCTCTCTCTCACATAATTTAATCCCATTCAGTTGCACTGAAACTTCGACTACCAAAAGTGACAGAAAAAGGGTTTAAAAGGACTGAAACAGTGATGTGTATTTGATGGTTCTAGAATTTTAAAATGGGTGCATCACTATTTACTATCATTACAGTATCACAAGTCATGTAGAACAATGTTTCTCAACCATGTTCCTGGAGGACCACCAGCTCTGCACATGTTCCATGTCTCCTTAACCAAACACTCCTGATTCAGAGCATCAGCTCATTAGCAGAGACTGAAAGACCTGTAATGGGTGTGACAGACAAAAGAGACATCAAAACATGCAGTGCTGGTGGTCCTCCAGGAACATGGTTGAGAAACACTGATGCAGAATATTAATATTATACAGTGTTATTATTGTTTACGTGAACAAAAAAAACATAATTGTTTTCTGAATTGAATGAATGAAATGCATGAATATTAGATTTTTATTAATATTAGATCTTAAAAGAAAAATAGAAGTATTGTTTAAGTAATTGAATTAAGTGGAGGTACTGAAATTTCTAAAGAATAAAAAATAAATTAAGTAAATATTTTATTTTAATAATAATAGTAATTGCTTACATTTATATAATTTAAAGCTTCACACATTTTTGGGGGAATCTCCTCATCTAGCGACGCAGTGGCACAGTTGGTAGTGCTGTCGCCTCACAGCAAGAAGGTTGCTGGTTCGAGCCTCGGCTGGGTCAGTTGGCATTTCTGTGTGGAGTTTGCATGTTCTCAGGCCATGATGGACAGAGGTAAATTTGGCCAGGATGCCGGGTTAAACCCCTACTCTTTTTCGACCCACACAGACCACAGGTTGAGCACCCCCTGCTGGTCTCACTCACTACTTCCAGCAGCTACCTAGCTTTTCCATGTGGCCTCCCATTCAGGTACTGACCGGGCACAGCTCTGCTTAGCTTCAGTGGACGACCACGTAAGAGTTGCAGAGAGCTAGCTGCCGGCTATATTTAAAATTGTATATAATAAAACAAATTAATTAATAAAAACGTAATCATTAGAAATGACTAACAGTGATATTATTTTAAATAAAAAAAAATGGCAAACAAAACAAAAAAAACTATTTTAGTGATTCAATTTAAGCAGTAACATTCAAAATGTTGGCAACCAACTTAAGGTCTAAAATCACTATAACCAAAATAATAATGACTACAGAAAAAAATTATAAAATAATATGCCAAATCAGTTAAAAACTAAAATAAAAAATAGATGAAAATATGAAAATTAAAACTAAATAAATAAATAATATAGTAATGACCCAAATTTATGCCATTAATTAATTAGTTAATTAATTATTTAATTATTTAATTAATTAATTAATTAGACCACAGTGTAAACTAACCTTAAAATCTGCCATTCGGGTCAAGTAGTGTTGCTTACATTACACTCTCAGAAATAAAGGTATGCAAGCTGTCACTGGGGTGGTACCTTTTCAAAAGGTACAAATTTGTACCTAAAAGGTCCATATTAATACCTTAAGGATACATATTAGTACCTAAAAAGTACAAAAGTGTTCCTCTGAAAATTTGTAGGTACTAATATATACATTTGAGGTACCAATATGGACCCTTTAGGTATAAATGTGAAAAGGTACCACCACCCCAGTGACAGCTTGCGTACCTTTATTTTTGAGAGTGTAGAAATGGGATTTTTGGTCACACTTTTTATTTTAATGTACAAGTTTTGCTATTGGGTGGGTACGGTGGCTCAGTGGTTAACACTGTTGCCTCACAGCAAGAAGGTCTTTGGTTCGAGTCCAAGCTGGGTCAGTTGGCATTTCAGTATGGAGCATGTTCTCCCATTGTTGGTGTGGGTTTCCTCCAGGTGCTCTAGTTTCCCCCACAGTCCAAAGACATGCGCTATAGGGGAATTGGATGAACTAAAATGGCCGTTGTGTATGAGTTTGAATGTGAGTGTGTATGGGTATTTCCCAGTACTAAGTTGTGGCTGAAAGGGCATCTGCTGCGTAAAACATGTGACAGAATAGTTGGTAGTTCATTCCGCTGTGGCGGCCCCTGATAAATAAGGGACTAAGCCAAAGGAAAATGAATGAATGAAGGAATTCTTGCTATTAACAAACCAATAACTATGATCTTTAGCTCAATATACTCCTAATTTGCTGCTTAGTTATAGGTGTTAGGGGTAATAGTTGCATTTAGGTATTAGGTAGGAATAGTGATAGGTGGAATAGATCATGCAGAATATGTACTTTATAAGTACTATTAAACAGCCAATATCTTAATAATATGCAGGTAATAAGCCACTAACTATGTTATTTTTTATGTAACGAGAGTCTACTTATAAATGCATCATTTATGTTGATAATTTACGAGCACTGATTCTTCAAAACTTTTTAGTTTGTGCAAAATAAACAAAGTTAAGTTTTTAATAACATAATGGAGAGTGTAATATTTTGAGAAAGCTTGTAATGCCTCAGTCTTGTGAATTTTTTATTTTATTTTTTTCTCTGTAGTTGGAAGATGAAGCACTTAAGCATATTGGAGGGCATTGTCCAGAGCTGGTCACACTCAATTTGCAGACGTGTTCAGTAAGTGGCGCACATTCACATTCACCTTCGCGTTCTAGCACAGATGCCCATAATGATGTGTCTGTGTGTGAATGAGCAGCAGATCACAGATGAAGGCCTCATCACCATCTGCCGGGGGTGCCATAGACTGCAGTCTTTATGCGTGTCCGGCTGCGCAAATATTACAGACGCCATCCTCAACGCCTTGGGACAAAACTGCCCTCGCCTCAGGTACCCTGCATGTGCATTTCAGGTGTAAAAATACTCCAAAAGTGAAAGGGATTTTGCTCAGTTAAAAGTGTCAGGCTGAGAATGTAGTTGAGTAAAAGTTAGAAGTAGAACAGCTAATAATTGTACTTAACGTTCCCTGAAATCAAAATGATAACTGTTTGGCTGTTAGAATTAAAGGGGTAGTTCACCCCAAAAAAATTAAATGGACTATTTACTCACTCTGTAGTTGTCTATGTGTTTTTTCTTCTGTTGAACCATAAAGAAGATATTTTGTACATAGCTGAAATCCTGTAAACATTGACTTCCATAGTAGGAATCTTAAATACTGTGGAAGTCAATGGTTACAGGTTTAAAACTGTCTTCAAAATACCTTCTTTTGTGTTTAACAGAAGAAAGTCAGACAGGTTTGGAACAAGTAAAGGGTGAGTAAATGATGACAGGATATCAGTTTTGGGTGAACCGTCTCTTTAATATGTTGGTCTTAAAGGGACAGTTCACCCCCAAATTAAAAGTACTCGCTCAAGTGGTTCCATTTGGTTTATTTATTTTTTACTTTTTCCGTTGAATAAAAAACAAGATATTTTGAAGAATGTTGGCAGCCATTGACTTCCATAGTAGGAAAAAGCTCTGGAAGTCAGTGGTGGTTATCAGTTTTAAGCAATTGTGTTCACTATATAATAAAAACTAAAGCTTGACTAAAAAAACTAAGAGACTGCTTGAAAGTTTCGAGTTTCTCAGAATTAAAGTTTTTTTTTTTTGTGTGTTTTAGTCAAATTTTGTGAAGGGAATTTTTGCATGGCTGTATAATACTAATAATAACAACTTTATTTTGTGAATAGTTCCTTTAAAACAGTTTTTCAAGGCATGTTACATAATAAAACAAGTAAAAAATACAAAACATGACAACTAATTAAAGCAATCAAAGATAGAAAGGCTACTAAAAGCTAATAAAAAAAAGAAAAGATTTAAAAACGCTTAAAGGAACGCTCCACTTTTATGGGAAATAGGCTCATTCTTACAACTCTCCTAGAGTTAAACAGTTGAGTTTTACCATTTTTTTTTATACATTGATCAATCTCCGGATCTGGCGGGAGCACTTTTAGCTTAGCTTAGCATAAGTCATTGAATCGGATTAAACCATTAGCATCTCGTTCATAATTCAAAAAAGTTTTTGTAGTTTTACTATTTAAAGCTTGAAGCAACTTTTTGGGGAAAAATAGGCTCATTTTCACAACTCCCCTACAGTTAAACAGTTGTCTTTTACCATTTTTTAATTCATTGAGCCGATCTTCGGGTCTGGCGGGGGCACTTTTAGCTTAGCTTAGCTTAGCATAAATAATTAAATCATATTAGACCGTTAGCATCTTGCTCAAAATTAAAAAAAAGTTTTAATAGTTTTTCTATTTACAGCTTAAAGCTACTTTTTGGGGAAAGAGGCTCATTTTCACAACTCCCCTAGAGTTAAACAGTTGAGCTTAAATTTTTGTTTTTATCCATTTAGCCGATCTTCGGGTCTGGCGGGTGCACTTTTAGCTTAACTTAGCATAAATAATTGAATCGGATTAGACCATTAACATCTCGCTCAAAATTCAAAAATGTTTTCATAGTTTTCCTGTTTAAAGCTTGAAGCAACTTTTTGGGAAAATTGGCTAATTTTTACAACTCCCCTAGAGTTAAACAATTAAGTTTTACCATTTTTAATCCATTTAGCCAATCTTCGGGTCTGGCGGAAGCACTTTTAGCTTAGCTTAGCATAAATCATTGAATCAGATTAGACCATTAGCATCTTGCTCAAAATTCAAAAAAGTTTTCATAGTTTGCCCATTTAAAGCCTGAAGCTACATCGCATACTCAGACTGACAGCAAATGATAACTTGCTCTTTTCTAGGCCCAAATGGCTCGGAACTATAATTTGATTTTGATAATTAAGGATACTTATTAATAAACAAACTTTTTATTTACTTTATTTTAATGACATTACGCAGCACTGTTACCTAGATGGGAACTATTTTTAAGCAGTGTGTAATATCAGTGCGAAAATAGGAAAAATAGGAAAATTATCAAAATATTTTTTTGAGAGAGATGCTAATGGTCTAACCCAATTCAATGATTTATGCTAAGCTAAGCTAAAAGTGTTCCCGACAGACCCGGAGATCGGCTGAATGGATTCAAAAATGGTAAAACTCAACTGTTTAACTCTAGGAGAGCTGTAAAATGAGCCTAAAATGAGCATCGTGTTAATGCCACAGCTTACCTGAGTATTGTTGCTGACCATGTCCATCCCTTTATGACCTCAGTGTACCCATCTTCTGATGGCTACTTCCAGCAGGATAACACGCCATGTCATAAAGCGTGAATCATCTCAGGCTGGTTTCTTGAACATGACAAGGAGTTCACTGTACTCGAATGGCCTCCACAGTCACCAGAGCTCAATCCAATTGAGCAAAAAAAAAGTGGAGTGTTACTTTAACAAACTGAAACAATGCTATGTAAAAACACACTTCATTTGTTCTTGCTTGTTAAACATGCATGCTTAATAGTGCACCTACCTTAATTAATGTGCATAAGACCGAAAAAAATACAATGCAATAAAGGATAAGTAATTTTTAATAAAATTGTAAGGAATAAAATTTAGTTTTTTGTCATCACAAATGTACTTTTTACACCCCTGTGCATCCGCTGAGAAATCTGCATGTGGGCTTTTCTTGCTCTCTGAAACTGTGAATGATCGCTTGTGTGTGTTTGTGTAGAATATTAGAGGTGGCTCGCTGCTCTCAGCTTACAGATGTAGGCTTCACCTCACTAGCACGGGTGAGTAAACAATCCCACAATCCATCTGTGCTGATCCTCCTGAGCGTCTAACAAACACAAATCAAATGCCTCCTGTCCTCTTCTCTTCCTCCGCTTTCGCAGAATTGTCACGAACTAGAAAAGATGGATTTAGAAGAGTGTGTACAGGTGAGTCGGAATGGTTTGGTCTGAAAGTATGGACAGCTATTAGTTATTAATGTTAGAGTGTTTATTCTAAATTGTTATTTCGTAATAAATTAAAATCACCTCCCTCTTTGATGTCATCTCTACTCTGATTGGTGGTTGAGGATGGGATCAGCCTGTTAATCACATCAACAGCTAACCACAACCGTCCAATCAATTTAGCATAAACAAAAACAAGCCCCGCCCTACATTTATTTCTTTTTTGTGAAGCATCACTCGTCACAACTACACCATATTAAAAATTGGCATCCAGTGTTTACATATTATTTATTTTATTTAATATTAAGATATACACTTTATTTTTATATTTCATGGTGATCATATTGTTCATTTTATTTATAAAAGTCATAGTGACTTGAAATAATGTTGATTTGCATTACTGTTTCTTTTTTTAGTAATAAGTAGTAGTTTTTTTTTAGTAGTGAATTAGTAATAATCATTTTTTCTTCATTTGTTTTTAATTGGGTGTTTAGATTTATTAGATTTTATTTTAGTTGTAGTTATCTTAAAGTTTGACTAAATTAAGAAATCAAATGTTTCTTACATACACTCACTGGCCAGTTTATTAGGTACACCTGTCCAACTGCTCGTTAACGCAAATTTCTAAACAGCCAATCACATGGCAGCAAATGAACGCATTTAGGTATGTAGACATGGTCAAGACGATCTGCTGCAGATCAAACTGAGCATCAGAATGGTGAAGAAAGGTGATTTACTGTAAGTGACTTTGAACGTGGCATGGTTGTTGGTGCCAGACGGGCTGGTCTGAGTATTTCAGAAACTGCTAACCTTCTAGGATTTTCACGCACAACCAACTCTAGGGTTTACAGAGAATGATCCAAAAAAGAGAAAATATCCAGTGAGCAGCAGTTCTGTGAGGGCAAATGCCTTGTTAATGCCAGAGGTCAGAGGAGAATGGCCAGACTGGTTCCAGCTGATAGAAAGGCAACAGTAACACTCAAATAACAGCTCAAATAACCACTCGTTACAATCGAGGTGTGCAGAAGAGCATCTCTGAACAAAAAACACGTCCAACCTTGAGGCGGATGGGCTACAGCAGCAGAAGACCACACCGGGTGCCACTCCTGTCAGCTAAGAACAGGAAACTGAGGCTACAATTCACACAGGCTCACCAAAATTGGACAATAAAAGATTGGAAAAATGTTGCCTGGTCTGATGAGTCTCAATTTCTGCTGCAGCACTCAGATGGTAGGGTCAGAATTTGGCGTCAACAACATGAAAGCATGGATCCATCCTGCCTTGTATCAACAGTTCAGGCTTGTGGTGGTGGTGTAATGGTGTGGGGGATATTTTCTTGGCACACTTTGGGCCCATTAGTACCAATTGAGCATCATGTCAACGCCACAGCCCATCCCTTTATGTCCTTTCCTTTTTGACCACAGTGTACCCATTCTCTGATGGCTACTTCCAGCAGGATAACTCGCCATGTCATAAAGCACAAATCAACTTAGACTGGTTTCTTGAACATGACAATGAGTTCACTGTACTCAAATGGCCTCCACAGTCACCACAACTCAATCCAATAGAGCACCTTTGGGATGTGGTGGAATGGGAGATGTGGAGCCGACAAATCTGCAGCAACTGAGTAATGCTATCATGTCAATATGGACCAAAATCTCTGAGGAATATTTCCAGTTTCTTGTTGAATCTATACCACGAAGGATTAAAGCAGTTCTGAGAGCAAAAGGGGGTCCAACCCTGTACTAGTGAGGTGTACCTAATAAAGTGGCTGGTGAGTGTATATTAATAGTCTTTGTTCATAAAAAGTTCTAGAAAGTTATTCCTAGTTGATTATCAACTGTAAAGTTGTCAAAGTAATGAAATGAATTTTACACATTACATATGCTATATAACTCTTTTTGAATAGATTACAGATGCTACACTCATCCAGCTCTCTATACACTGCCCTCGACTACAAGTTCTGGTAAGCATTCGTGAACACTTGCAAAACTGCATGTAAATAATATTTCTTTAAAATAATAAAATATATATTTTTGACAATTTTTCTTTTACCTCCGCTATGTAATATAATATACTGTCAAGCCTGAAATTATTCATATGCATTATGATCATAACATAAGACATGATATCATTGTTGTGTGTGTTTTTCAGAGTCTGTCTCACTGTGAGCTGATCACTGATGATGGGATCCGTCAGTTGGGCAGTGGCCCCTGCGCTCACGACCGGCTGGAGGTGATCGAGCTGGACAACTGTCCGCTCATCACCGACGCTTCACTGGAGCATCTAAAGAGCTGTCACAGTCTGGACCGCATCGAGCTATACGACTGCCAGCAGATCACCCGCGCCGGCATCAAACGCCTGAGGGTGAGCACAACAACACCACCTCCATTTACAGTTGAAGTCAGAATTATTAGCCCCCTGTTTAGTTTTTCCCCAATTTCTGTTTAACAGAGAGAAGATTTTTTCAACACATTTCTAAACATGATAGATTTAATAATTTATTATTAATAACTGATTTATTTTATCTTTGCCAGGATGACAGAACAATATTTGACTAGATATTTTTCAAGATACTAGTATTCAGTTTAAAGTGACATCTAAAGGCTTATCTTGGTTAACTAGGCAAGTTATTGTATAATGATGGTTTGTTTTGTAGACAATCGGAAAAAAAATATAGCTTAAGGGGGCTAATATTATTGACCTTAAAATGGTTTTAAACAATTAAAAACTACTTTTATTCTAGCCGAAATAAAACAAATAAGACTTTCTCCAGAAGAAAAAATATTATCAGACATACTGTGAAAAATTCCTTGCTCTATTAAACATCATTTGGGAAATGTTGGAAAAAGAAAAAATTCACAGGAGGGAAAATAATTTTGACTGTATCCACAGTGCTTAGTGCGAAATGTCAGACAAAAAAAGTGTGAACAGCTCATCTGATTATTCAACAAATGATCTGATGGATGCTGAAAATTTGATTGATTTCTCCATGATTTTTTTAAAATAGTAAAAGTAGTTTTTAAAATAGTAATAATAAGATATAAAAACATAATAAAATGATAAATAATAATCAAATCAGTAAGTAATAATCAATAAAATCATATATTGATAATTTTATTAATGACTAATGATCATATGATTAAATAAAATAATTAAATGAAGCATAAATGAATATAATTCCCGGTACTGGGTTGTAGCTAGAAGGGCTTCCGCTGTGTAAAAAACATATGCTGGATAAGGGCGCACTCACATTATGCTATCCGAACCGTGCCCAGGCCCGTTTCCCGGATCGTTTGAGAAGTGTGAGTGCCCTGAACCGGGCTCAAGCACGATTCACTTGGCCGGCCCTGGCCCGGTTGGAAGAGGTGGGCCTGAGCGTGGTTCACTTGGGCTCAGGCGCGGTACACTCACGCTGCAAGCGTGCCTGAGCCCGAAACTGAAAGCGAGACGTGTCTTATAAGGGATTGTTTCAT
This sequence comes from Danio kyathit, assembly GCA_903798195.1. Classification (NCBI taxonomy): domain Eukaryota; kingdom Metazoa; phylum Chordata; class Actinopteri; order Cypriniformes; family Danionidae; genus Danio; species Danio kyathit. Next base: position 8,178,493 of record LR812537.1, on the reverse strand, counting down.
ATGAATAAATTAATCATTCGTGCTGTTCAATGAACGCAAACTGTCGTAGTTTTATTAAAGACGCAAACCCCTCACTGCACGTCAGCTGCACCTTCAGCAAACCTCCTAATTCCTGCAGCACGAGGAGTTTATGAGCGTCAAAAGTGGCTGATCTGTTCGGCGAAATATTTGACTTCGTGTCACCGCATATCAAACGACTTAAATGATATAACTAAAGAAATATCAACTGTGCTGAGTGAGACCGCTTCTCTTCCTAAACTGAACAGCGCGTCATCGATGACGTAAGCGTGCCCAGGCCCGAATGTAATGTGAGTGCGGGCCATCGGGGGAGACGGGTGGGGGGACAAGCGTGCTTTAGCCCGGTTCAACGCAACTGTACATAGTGTGAGTACGGTTCATTCCGCTGTGGCAACCCCTGATGAATAAAGGGACGAAGCCGAAGGAAAATGAATGAATGAATTAACCAGTTAAAATAAAACACAACACAAATAAATGGTTGTTTTCTTGAAACAACACACACGTAAGTTCAGTATCACATTAGAATTGTCCTGCGATTGTTGTTTTTCCTCTTGTTTTTAACAATTAAGTTGATTTGAACTATTAAATACAATTTTTTAACACTTTAACTCTCATCTCAGACTTGAAAATTATATATCAAAGAACATATACGATATATAGTTTAAGATAAATGTACTAAAAGACCTGTAGGACGGTAACGGGTAAATAGTGGCACATTTTATACAATTATTTAGTAAAATGCTTATTTATTTAATACAATATACAGTGTTGTTAAACATGTTAGAACACTCTTTTTATCATGAATACATCATCTCAGATGTGCCAGTGTTAATTAATTCATTTATTTTCTTTTCGGCATAGTCCCTTTATTAATCGGGGGTCACCACAGCGGAATGAACCACCAACTTATCCAGCACATTTTACGCAGCGGATGCCCTTCCAGCTGCAACCCATCTCTGGGAAAGCCAGTGTTAATTTTGACAGCAAATTTTGATTTAGTTTTAGACAGTGTCTACTTTTAGGCATTTTAGTTTTAGTCAAATTGTAGTCTTCTGAATCATTTTAGTTTTAGTCGACTAATTTTCATAAGATTGTAGTCGACCTAATCTACTCTACTCTTATGATGATGTAATCGCATCCCGCGTCTACTGTGGATCAGTTACTTTTCAAATGTGTGTGTGCGTCGTGCATCACACACCAAGATTAATTCTGATTTGATATTTTCCTAAAAACGTCCCCCAATCACATTCTCGTCTCGTTTTTATTCGTCAACAAAAATGTTAGTATGTTTTTACTACAGTTGTAGTCATCATAACTTCATTTTTCTTAAGTTTTCATCTGTAGAAACTTGTTCGTCACGAAAGTTATGATGAAAATTTTTCGTCAACGAAATTAACACTGATGTGTGCACTTATTTTCTGCTAACTCAATAACCCGCCATCAGATATTCCTTACCTGAAAGTGAAAGTCGTGACGTGGTCAAGTATGGTGACCCATAGCCTCATGTCAGTTGCTTTAATCCCAGTTTTCCCTCTCTTTCTCCTCAGACTCACCTGCCCAACATTAAAGTCCACGCCTACTTTGCACCAGTGACTCCGCCTCCTTCAGTGGGCGGGAGCCGGCAGAGATTCTGTCGCTGCTGTGTCCTTCTATGATGAAGACAAACAGACAAAAACCCCACATGCAGACATGAGCTTTAAGACACACTACAGTCCATTCGATGGCTTTATACCAGACCAACTGGGGGAATGTGCTACTCTGTTCATTGACAAATTCTTCAGAGGAGAGGCCTTTATGACGAACACACGGCCGCTGCTCAGAAACACCTCATCCTCATTGTTTTATTGGAAAGGACCACTTGAGTTTGAATGGAGATTAGAAACGCGAGACCATCAGACGGTAAACCAGCTCACCTTTATCACCACTAAACACACATTTACCAGTGTGTTTCTTTTTCCACCTGTGAACCCCTAAGGATTTGCTTCTGACGCATTCACACACAAACATACACACACACACGCACACACACACTCACTTTTTCTCTCTGTTTGTGTCACTCTTGTGGCTTTGTTGAGCAGGGACTGGATATTCTTCAAGCATGATTCTCTTCCGTTTTTTTTATGTTTTATTGGAAATCTCCTCAGAAGGGGTCCAGGTTACAGATCACGTGCAGAAGTAAGGCAAGTAGCGTGAGAGTGTCGTACTGAATAATCACAGTGTTCACTGGTGTGTATGGGTTTGTGTGTGTGAGAGAGAGAGAGTGAATGTCTGTCATTCAATTCTGATGGAGAAAGAGAAGAACATCGGGCTTCATTCATGAAACAAGCACTATTAATTTCTCACATAAGTAATCAATCACCCTTCACATTTGACTTGTGGTCTTTAAGTAAATAAATGCATCTAAAACCTTATATATATATATACACACACACACACACACACACACACACACATTACCGGTCAAAAGTTTGGGGTCAGTTTTTTTTCATGTTTTTTTATTTTATTTTATTATTCTGTTCATTAAGGCGGCATTTATTAAATGTAAAAAAAAAAAAAAAGTTAAAATTTATTACTTCTTGTATGTAGTTTCAAATGAAATTATTACACCAATTATTATTTTTTTATTACTATTACCATTAATAATAATAATATTAAGAATAATAATTACTAATAGAGGGATTTCTGAAGGATCATGTGACTCTGAAGCAGAGGTGTAAAGAGTACCTGAAAACCATACTTGAGTAAAAGTACAGATACCTTACTGTAGAAATTACTCCATTACAAGTTACAAGTCACCAATTCAAATAAGAGTTGAGTAAAAGTATTAAAGTATCCGATTTTAAAAGAACTTAAGTATTTTACTCATACTGAATGTAATAAAACACAAACTCACAGCTAAATGCACTTGATGCAAAATGTATAATTTTAGTGATACATTTATTCACATTGCACAAAAACAAAACAAGCTAAAATATAGTCATGTCGCAGTGGTTTTTGCCATATCAGTAACTGTATTAATTTTTGGTAACATTATACTTACAATACCATTGTAAAGTCAGACATAATTTGACTAAATTCACATTAAATAGACTCTTACCTCAATGTGTTTTTTTTAATTTGAAGATAAATTCTTAAAAGCACTTATTTTCGTGGTTCGTGGGAAACAAAGTAGACACTGCATCCTGTAAGAGCCATTCTGTATATCGGCAAATGAAAACATTTCTTTCAGATAAGGCCATGGATGATCATCAGTGCTGGCACTGCTTGATGTGCCGGCTTCAGCTTCATCACTGGCTGCAGCCATGTCGCTAAATAAACATCTAATAACAAGCTGCTAATTCACATTTACGTGATTTGGCCCATAAATAGCATACAGTACCTTCAGCACCCTGCAGATTTAACCGTGCAAATTAGCCGTGGTTGATAAAGATGCCGACTTGTCGCGCACAATCACAATGTAATGAGTAACGGTAAGCATCCGTTCAAATGTAGTGAAGTGAAGAGTACATATATTCAATCAAAATGTAGTCATTTAGAGAGTAAAAGTTGCTTATATTTTGATACTCAGTACAAGTACAAAGTAGCCAAAAAAATACTTAAGTAAAGTAACGAAGTCCATTTACTCAAGTACTTTACACCACTGCTCTGAAGACTGGAGCAATGAAGCTGAAAATTCATTTTTAAAATAACTGGAATAAATGATTAAATGAAATAATAAACTGCTTTTGAGCAGTTATTTCATAGTGCAATAAAATTTCACAATTTTACCATTTGTACTGTATTTTTGATGAAATAAATGCAGCCTTGGTGAGCAGGTGAAGCTTATTTTAAAACATTTAAAAAGCCTACTGACCCCAAACTTTATATATATATCACCAGCCACTGTGGCTAGTAGTTTTCCAACGTTACTAGCCAATCGCCATTTTCACTAGCCACAATTTTGTCATTGGGAAAATATATTTTATATGCATAAATTTGACTTTGACAAGCTAAAATTACTTTAAATTTTGTGTTATGTCCACATGCCTCCTTATTCATTTCACTTTTTGTGTGTCGTGTATGAGCTTGCTCAGTGAGCATGAGCAAATAGGTCATGGTTTCATGGCGTCGTATTACAATTCGTTTTTATTTCACATGACTTTTCAGAGCTCAAAAATCATCGCGTGCATCACATCAGCGTGTTCATCCTCTCATTCAGTATTCACCTGCTTTCTTTTGCTTGTGTGAACAATTATTTTTGTCAGTCGTGCTGCTTCTCGATTCTAAGATCACATTTGCTCACACGTTTGCTCACTTATTGTCGAACCCTGCTTTTAAGAAAACTACAGTTTAAAAATTATTTCCAACCAGCCAAAGTGTCTAGTGGGAGTGACTGTCTAACCTGCCACAGCTGAAATCTACCCGCCTTTGGTGGGTTGGTGGGTGTTAATGTCAAGCCCTGTATTTATATATATATATAATAGAATAAACTTCTATTTTAAAATATAATTCAAAGTATTTATCCTTTAATTGAGAATCAAAAATAATAATAACATGCATACATACAATTTTGTCATATTACAAACACAAAATATTTAACTGAAGATAAATATAAATTATCTAAATATATCTGAATAAATACAGTGTGATTCAAAAAGAATACCACAACTTTCAGGTTGATGACAGTGTCTGGAGGGGGTCATATTGAACATCTATGAACTTGTTTTCTACTGAAAAAAAAACTTTAAGTACTCTTTACATTGATTAATTACGCAAGGTTCCATCATGTTTCTATGATTAAATAGATTTTCAAGTTGTGGTATTAGGTGACGCAGTGGCGCAGTAGGTAGTGCTGTCGCCTCACAGCAAGAAGGTCACTGGTTCGAGCCTCTGCTGGTCAGTTGGCATTTCAGTGTGGAGTTTGCATGTTCTCCCTGCGTTCGCGTTGGTTTCCTCCGGGTGCTCCGGTTTCCCCCTCAGTCCAAAGACTTGCGCTATAGGTGAATTGGGTAGGCTAAAATTGTCCGTAGTGAATGAGTCTGTATGGATGTTTCCCAGAGATGGGTTGCAGCTGGAAGGGCATTCGCTGCGTAAAAAATGTGCTGGATAAGTTGGCGGTTCATTTCGCTGTGGCGACCCCAGATTAATAAAGGGAGTAAGCCGAAAAGAAAATGAATGAATGAAGTTGTGGTTCATTCATTCAAAATCTGACTCTTTTTAAATCCCCCTGTGTGTGTGTGTGCATATATATATATATATATATATATATATATATATATATATATATATATATACATATATACATACATACATATATACATACATACATATATACATACATACATACATACATACATACATACACGTTTACTTTTGCAAAAGTATATTGCTAAATAAATATTCCAACTTGCATTGACAATGTAAAAAATTTTTGTGTGTGCATACAGTTGCAATTAGAATTATTAAACCCACTTTGAATTTTGTTTTCTTTTTTATATATTTCCCATATGATGTTTAATAGAGCAAGGAAATTTTCACAGTATTTCCTATAACATTTTTTCTTCTGGAGAAAGTCTTATTTGTTTTATTTCGGCTAAAATAAAAGCAATTTTTAATTTTTTAAAAAACATTTTAAGGTCAAAATCATTAGCCCTTTTAAGCTATATTTGTTTTCAATAGTCTACAGAACAAACCATTGTTATACAATAACTTGCCTAATTACCCTAACCTGCCTAGTTAACATAATTAACCTAGTTAAGCCTTTAAATGTCACTTTAAGCTGTATAGAAGTGTCTTGAAAAATTTCTAATCAAATATTATTTACTGTCATCATGGCAAAGATAAAATAAATCAGTTATTAGAGATGAGTTATTAAAACTATTATGTTTAGAAATGTGTTGAATAAATCATCTCTCCGTTAAACAGAAATTGCGGAAAAAAATAAACGGGGGCTAATAATTCAGGGGGTTTAATAATTCTGATTGCAACTGTACATACTGTATATATATATATATATTTATATATATATATATATATATATATATATATATATATATATAGATAGATAAGCATGATGAAAATAAAATGCAAATATAATATTTACAATCATATGTATATATGTAAACATTGAAAATAAAATATATAATATTTTTAAAATTTGATTTATTTTTATTGTGTGTCTGTTATGAATTATTCTCAGTTAAATGTTTCTTTCACAATTTTGGCATACTTTGACAAAATTTTAGACTTATTGTAAAAGTTACAAAATAAAATTCTGTTGAAGTGAATGATAAATATGGTAGTGGTTTATATTTATATGTTTCTTTATTTAACCAGATAAAAACCCATTGAGATCAAGATCTCATTTACAAGGGTGACCGACATCACAATTTAAAAAAATCTAACAATATTTTTCATAATTCGTATTTGCAGTTTATTTTCTGGAAATCTGACTCTAGAACAAAGGTAAAACCCCACAATATACACAACAAGACATGCTTACATACTTAAGGTATAATAATAAAGCATAGGTCTCAAACTCAATTCCTGGAGAGCCGCGGCTCTGCACAGTTTTGCTCCAACCCTAATCAAACATGGCAGATCCAAGTAATCAAGGTGTTTAAGTCTACTAGACACTATTAAGCAGGTGTGAGTTTAAGGTGGTTGGAGCTGCAATAAAGCATCAAAGACCATTATATTTAATGTTTAATGTATTTTTCGAATGAATGAATGAATTTGATATATTTTTGTGTTTCATGAATGAGGCCTCAAGTGTTTTTGTTTTTCACATCTCCACCGATTGTCCTGCGTCCTCATAACAAATCGAGTAAATAAATCAAGCATAAGCACGTACTTTACAATCAGTGCTCATAATCCAGCGCACAAACACACTGATCTCCCTTTATGAAAACAATCAGAAGCGTTTGTTTGTACTGGTTTTCCTCACGATTGTGGTCTTTTCTGTTTTAAGAGTTGCCGTCTGTTTAACTTTGTGTTTAGGTAAGCATTAGAGGATGATCTTACTGAAATGAGTTGCAATACATGTAGAATATTTGAATAGGGCTTCTTGAAAGTGTACAGATGGATGTATACGCATATGGTTGCCTATTGATGCCTATTTGTGGCATTGAAACGTCATTATATGTTTCAGATGATGAAAACGATTATAATGAACCACTTTTATGTTAATTTATATGCAGTTGTTCCAAAAAAGTACTCATAATTTTACACTTCACACAGCTGGGTTTAACACACTGACTGCTAGATTTACCTTTACACGTTTGTGTTTCCTCTTTAGAAAAGAAAAGTATTCCAGCAGATCAAATATGCAATAAAAAGATCGTATTTTGATGTTTTTTGTGATAGTATGAGACCTTTAGATGTCATCAATTTATTTATTTTTGCTCATTCAGAGATGCATTTGTTCATCCACTCCAGTATTTTTAGACCCAGATGTGATGACGTTCAGCCGTATATGAGATCGATGTGTGTGTTTTATGTTTTAGGGAGATGTTAATCTTTCTCATTGCACCTGATATTAAGGGGTGGGTGATATGGCCAAAATTCTATAGCACAGTATGAGTAAATTTACTTCACTGCACTAATATATTTAATATTTCACAATCCAGTTATTTAATACCATGCTTAAAATGACTGGTGAAAGTCCTTTCTATAATGTCTGGTAAAGTATAACTTGATATAGCCGTTACAGAGGAAACTGCTATTTCTTGATACCCATATGCGCCTCCTGCTGGCAGAGAGTCGATTTGCATATATACACACATATATACACACACACATATATGCCGTGACGCATATAATGTAAGTCTGCTGGAAACACTGAATCTTATATATGAAAACATAAATATGTCAATGAAAATTTCCCTCAGTCTTACATCATGCAGCTGCAGTTAGCCACGCCCACTAATTTACATATTGTGATATACACAGAATCTAATAATTTGGATTTAATGTTTTTTTTTTTTACACCATAACGTTATGCACCCAGATAGCACACATACATCAGAAACGTGTATTTTAAAGATCGTTTGTCTTCAAAGGTCTGATAAACGTCTAAAAAACGTCTGCTGTACGAACGTTCTAAATTTGAAGCACTTTAAATACATATTCAAAAGGTTTATTTCACGTCTGGAAATTGACGTCGAATAGATGTTTAGCAAATGCTCTAATAAATACATATTCCAGATGCAAGCAGAAAAAACATCAAATAGACGTCTCTGTGATGTATGTGTGCTATGCCTGCCCTCATATAAATATGTAAACAAACATTTCCCTCAGTCTTACATCATTAGCCACACCCACATATTTACATATTGTGATATTCACACAATTTTTTTCACAGTAATTATATGCACCCTGATAGCACACATACATCTGAAACATGTATTTTAATGATTTTTGTCTTCAAAGGTCTGATAAACGTCTAAAAAACATCTGCTGTACAAACATTCAAAATATGAAACATTTTAAATACATAATCCAAATGTCTATTTAATGTTCGTAAATTGACATCTAATAGATGTTTTGCAGATGAGCAAATGCTCTAAAAAATACATATTCCAGATGTAAGCACAAAAACATTAAATATACGCCTCTGTGATGCATCATGCAGCTGCAGTTATTCACGCCCACCTATTTACGTATTGTGATATACACAGAATTTAATAAATCAGTTGCTGTTGTAAATTTTTTTTCCACAGTAATGATATGTACCCTGATAGCGCACATACATCTAAAACATGTTGATGTTTTGATAATGATTGTTTGGTCTTTGTTCAAAGGTCTAAAAAACATCTAAAAAAGGTCTGCTTTACAAAATTTGAAACACCTTAAATACATAATGCAAATGTCTATTTAATGTTCGTAAATTGATGTCTAATAGATGTTTTGCAGATGAGCAAATTCTCTAATAAATGCATATTCCAGATGTAAGCAGAAAAACATTAAATAGACGTCTCTGTGATGTATGTGTGCTATGCCTGCCCTCATATCGCCCAGCCCTAGATTATTCATATATATAATGCAAGTCTGTTGGAACACTGAAATACATAATCCAGATGTAAGCACAAAATAATCAAATGACGTACAAATATACTAAATTTGAAACCCTTAATACTTAATATCTAATTAACATCCAGAAATTGCCGTCGAATAGATGTTTAGCAAATGCTCTAATAAATACATATTCCAGATGCAAGCAGAAAAAAACATCAAATAGACGTCTCTGTGATGTATGTGTGCTATGCCTGCCCTCATATAAATATGTAAACAAACATTTCCCTCAGTCTTACATCATTAGCCACACCCACATATTTACATATTGGGATATTCACAGAATTTTTTTCACAGTAATGATATGCACCCTGATAGCACACATACATCTGAAACATGTATTTTAATGATTTTTGTGTTCAAAGGTCTGATAAACGTCTAAAAAACATCTGCTGTACAAACATTCAAAATTTGAAACGCCTTAAATACATAATCCAAATGTCTATTTAATGTTCGTAAATTGACATCTAATAGATGTTTTGCAGATGAGCAAACGCTCTAATAAATACATATTCCAGATGTAAGCACAAAAACTTTAAATATACGCCTCTGTGATGCATCATGCAGCTGCAGTTATCCACGCCCACCTATTTACGTATTGTGATATACGCAGAATTTAATAAATCAGTTGCTGTTGTACATTTTTTTTTCCACAGTAATGATATGTACCCTGATAGTAAACATACAGTACATCTAAAACATGTTGATGTTTTGATAATGATTGCTTGGGCTTTGTTCAAAGGTCTAAAAAACATCTAAAAAAGGTCTGCTTTACAAACATTCAAAATTTGAAACACCTTAAATACATAATGCAAATGTCTATTTAATGTTCGTAAATTAATGTCTAATAGATGTTTTGCAGATGAGCAAATGCTCTAATAAATGCATATTCCAGATGCAAGCACAAAATAATCAAATAGACGTACAAATATTCTAAATTTGAAACACTTAATACTTAATATCTAATTAACATCCAGAAATTGACGTCTAATAGATGTTTTCCCTATAGTAAAAACTATAGGGATACTATAGCATCCCTATAGTAAAAACATATTTCCCAGATGCTTGCATAAAGACATCAAATAGACGTCTCCATGATGTATGTGTGCTGTGCCTACCCTCATATCACCCAGCCCTAGATTATTCATATATATACAGTAATGTAAGTCTGTTGGAGACACTGAATCTTGATTATGAAAATATAAATATGTAAACAAAAATTTCCCTCAGTCTTACATTATTAGCCACGCCCACATATTTACATATTGTGATACTCACTGAATTTTTTTAATCTATTATAGTATTTTATAGTATATATTTTTTCCACAGTAACTAAATGCACCCTGATAGCACACATACATCTGAAACATGTATTATAAAGGTCTGATAAACGTCTTAAAAACGTCTGCTGTAGGAACGTTTAACAATTGAAACACTGTAAATACATATTCAAAACATCTATTTAACGTCCGGAAATTGACGTCTAATGGATGTTTGCAGATGAGCAAATGCTCTAATAAATACATGTTTCAGATGTAAGCAGAAAAACATCAAATAGACGTCTCCGTGATGTATGTGCTCATACATTCTTCACATTTTATGCATATTTATTATAATGATTTTTTTTTTTTGGTCTGGTTTACAGTTAGTCTGATCATTTGACAGCATCAGCTTCGAGACGATGCTAATAAACAGGATGCTGAATGTTGAAATGTGCTTCACACAATACAACAATCTTCATGTGCCAGAATTATTCTACATTAGGATATTGATATTATGTCTAGGTCATATTTTAGCCCTCAAATATGTAACAATTTTTAAAAAAAAGTGTATATACAAGCTATTTAAAGGGACAGTTCACCCAAAAATCTACTCACTACACTGAAAAAAGAATTTCCTGCAAAATTGTTGCAAACAATTGATATGGGTTGAATTTAAACAAATTAAATTTATGTTCAACTTAATTTGTTTAAATTCAGCCCAAATACATTTTTTACAACCACTTAACGTAAAAAATTTGACAATCCAAGGAATCATTTCTGAATCATTTTATAGTGTATTTACTTTTTCTGAAATGGTTCCAAACCTTCAAATTAAGATATTTTTAAGCAAGCTAGAAACATTTGACCTTCATAGTAGAAAAAAACTAATATTATTTTCAACATTTTTCAAAATATCCTCTTTTGTGTTCAACAGAAAAAGTAACTCAAATAGAGTAAATTGTCAATTAAAATTTTTGGGTGAACTAACCCTTTTAAGTGGTCATTTACACAACATTTTCAACTAAAGACGTATTTTAAAAAAAAATTCAAAACGTTTCAGACGTTTCTTGACACAAGAAATGCAAGCGATTTCATAAAATCGTTGATGTCGTATGACATGCGCATTGTAGTATAGACATGTATAGGCGTGCGCAATTATATATTTGTATATATCAAAGTGGATATATACAAGGATTCAATTGAAAAGGCATTGTTTTTACAGTGTTATTGTCTGTAGGAGAAGCTTCAAAAAATGTGAATTAATGGCTTATTAATTTTTTAGTACATTGTTGCGTAGATGCATCAGTAATGATAATATTATGGGGTTTTTATATGTATGTTTCTTTTGATTTTGAGGCAAAATATGACTTTGACATGTTCGTTACATATTTCATTAGTTTTACCAACTGGTCATAACTTAATAGGCTGCATTATATCATTGAGGTCTTGCACACACCGTTACATTTAGCGATGGCATGTCGGCTGTTTTCACTTCTTAAAAAACATTTCCTCATCATGTTATCCCTTCAGAAATTACATTTGTGAAGCTTGGGATCCAATCAGATTGTTCCATTTGTTACTAAAGACCTCATCATACATGCAGTCGAGTTGAGGACCATTTCCTGATGTTTTCTTCTTATTTTTTTCTGAAACTTGTCACTTGGATGACGTGCTCCTTTTTTAAATCCTCATTTCCGCTTATGGAGATGCAAACATGTTGAATAACGAGAAGAAATAAGGGGAATGTTCTCTTGTCATTTATTAATATTGCAGTCACTTTATTTACACTTTTCATTAGGCTCTATAACAGATGTGCTTGTTAACTTAAGCTGGTAAATGATAATATTGCACACGTCAAGGGTTGTTTACCAGTTTTTTTTTTTACACCAGAAAGGCCACATAACACTGATATAGTTTCTTTATAGCTGATGAAGCCCTAAATAATACTGATATCTATTTAAAAATAATACATTTTTCATGTTACGTTATAAAAAAAAATACTGTTCCTTGTTCGCGCCCATAATTGCGTGGTTAATTTGTTGAATTTTACCTCAGTTTTGCCGCCTAAACGCCTCTGTCTGTTTCTCTTTCTATCTCTCTGTCATTCTCACACACATACACACACATCTCAATCAACACAGCTTGTTATCAGTGAGTGTGTGACTGATTTCGGGAGACATTTACAATCTGGGGGTCACAGTTTGAGACGGTAAATCGAGTGATCAAGGCGACGCGGATGAAACCATTTTAATCCTTGGGGATTGAAACCTTCACAAAGACTGTACTTTTTGATTTTTAATTTTAGTTTTTATTTTTATTTTATACAATTAACCAATATAAATGGATATGGCAGTATGAATAAATATATAACTATATATTATTAAGAGCTGTGTGATCTTCTGTTATTGTTTGTATTAATGTATGTCCCTCGACTTTTCAACATTGAGCTGCTGTCGTTGGGTTGACATGGAGTTTCAGAGACAATAAAAGATGTTTTTGAATCGATCTCCGGAGTTTCTAATTCAAAACGATGGTATTTAGCGTAGTTATTATGACTTTTTCCACTTTGAAAATGATTCGTGCTGCTTTAAGCTATCAGAAATGCTGTTTTTTTTGTTGTGTTTAAGTGTTTGAATTTCAAAAAGCGTAAAACCAAGCGTCCCATTTGCTTTAAACTAGTGTTTCTCAACCACATTCCAGGACGACCACCAAATAGGCCTATATGACAGAGGTTTGTGATACAACAATATACAGTGGCGCATTAATTAAATCCTTAGTTTCCACAAAGCCACCCACCTGCACAGATGTGTATGACGGGCTCGAATAAAAATATACACTTCATATATTTTATGAACTAATTTCATTTGGTATAATTTGTATCCTAATTTTAATGTGTGTTTTGTTGGTCAGATATCTACAAAATAAACAAGAACAGCGAAAAACAGAGGTGAAGTGCTTCAAAACAAGTCCGCTATATACATACCCGTCAACATTGGGATGTGAAAATAAGGGATATGCCCACCATAATAATGGATCCCCCCCCCCCCCCCCTCCACCTAAAAAAAAAATCCCCAAATTTTTAAATCTGTTCATTTGAAGTGGTTTCATTGTAGATAAATAGTTAAACTGTCGGTAATATGTTTTATTATTATTATTTACAAAAGAATAAATAAATAGTATACATTAGCAGCAAATAAATTAGCAAACAGTTCAGCTTATTAAAATTAATAGCTATTATAAAGAAATAGAATCAAGTTATCAAATCTCATTAACCTTTTCTATACTGTGTAACTTACACATTCTGATTAAAGAGCAACGAATGAATCTCTTATTTATTTAGATTTTTTTTTTGTTTGATTACATTAAATAACAGGTGTCACTTTAAAAATGCAACCATCTAACGTTATAATAAAAGCATTCGATTGCTTTCCAAACTGTTTATGCTCATTCAGGACGAAATTAGTTGTGTTTGAAAAGAAAAAACCACACCAAGATTGACATCTTTAGATGTTATTATTATTGTTATGTGTAAACCCAGACTTTCGCTCCGCTTCAAAACGCGTGTACAGAATCCATTTTGGAAACGACGTCTATTTATCACTATGGAGCTCGCCTGCTGACAGTCACGCACCGCTACATGACTTTTTTGAGGATTGCATAGGAGGGGCGACGGCACCTGTATTGAAAAAGAAAGGGAATCCCACCGGTTTTATATTTATTTCAAAGTGTTTTCATACTAAATAAAGCGAAAGCACAGAACAGACTCTCATTTAAGAGCAAGGGGCGGCCCCTGGTGGTTCGGCGGTATGGGTTGCGTATAGGGTGGATCAGCTCTTTAATATTTATTGCCACCCTTCAGAGAAAGACTGAAAATACGGGAAATCCCTTTATGGGATGATAGCGGGATAGAACAGTAAAATACGGGAGAATCCTGGGAAAAACGGGAGGGTTGACAGGTATGGCTATATATGCTTCAGCTCCAAAACACAAACGGGGTTATTAAGTGAAATAATAGTATTAATATAATTAAAGCGAAATATTAATCATTTCAGAGCAGCCTATATTAAAGTGTTTCACTGTTAATGACAAAATCATCCATTACGCCTGTCAGTTTCAAAGCCCTATTCGCAGCACTGACAGTATTCCCAGATTACCTCGGAAGAACGAACTCAGTTGGAAGGACAAGAAAAATCAGAAACATTGAGAGATAATGGACTCGCAATTTTTAAAACGAGAGTGTGCGTATTGTGGCAGTATGTCAAGATAAAATTACTTAAAAGATCTTAATATTTTAGAGAAAGTAGTCAAAGTTTGCATAACTAACTATTGATCTTATTCACCTGCGACCCACCCATAGTTAAACATCATGTAGCCTGCTTTTTTAATACCTGATCGGCAGTGGTGGAAAGAGTACTGAAAAATCATACTCAAGTAAAAGTACCATTACTTGCCTAAAATGTAGTGCAAGTAGAGTAAAAGTATCTGTTGTAAATATGACTCAAAGTATGAGTAAAGAGTAGCCCTTTCAGTAGTGAGTAGTGAGTATTATGCTGTCAAAAGCTGATATGTTTAGCTGATATGTAATTTGTGCATGTGTGTGTAAACGTAACATTCTGTAGTGCATTTAGTTATTGCCCAGAGGAGACACAACATCATGAGACATTAATATTAGGTTAGATTTAGGTTGTAATGTCAGGTGAACAAAATTAATTGTCAAGCCAGCAGGTAAGGACAATGTTATTTTGATGCCCAATAATGACGTCAAATGACGTTGATATTTGGTTGATTTTAGGTTGTTAGAAAGTGACCAAAATCCAGCATTGAGCCAACATCTTAAACCAACGTCATATATGACGTCAAATACTGACATTTATTCATCAGGGACAGCAACTAAAATCCAACGTCTGATAGATGTCATAGGGGTAACGTTCACACAATGTCAAGCTGTAACATCATTAGACGTTGATATTTGGTTGGTTTTAGGTTTGACATTGGACATTGACTTCGGCCTGACGTTGAGTTCTGACGTCAACTCGATTTTTAAAGTCCCCATGACGTTAGGGTTTAACGTCAATCAGACATCATGTTGACGTCCTGTGCCTGCTGGGTGTTTAAGGCCATTTCGGTCATCATACAGTAAACATCCGTCATCTTGTCATCAGTGACCTGCATCTAAACAGTCTCTGGGTCAATGCGCGTAAAGATTTTGAAAATCTTCATGGACACTTTTAATACTTCCAAACAGTTTGCTGCAATTATAAAGTGCACACGTCTTGAGGTAGTTCATTATGATGCGATTTACCTTTTATGGTATGTGCGATTTGATTGGACAGGAATCTCAGGACTGATTTTTCTAATCCCCATGGACAAGAAAAATAAAGTAGTGACTGCAGGTTGAAAGAAAGTAGTGAAGTAAAAGTACAGATACTGCACTCGAAATGTACTCAAGGAAAAGTAAAAGTACACATTTTTAAAACTACTCAGTAAATTACAATTCCTGAGAAAAACTACTCAATTACAGTAATTTGAGTATTTGTAATTAGTTACTTTACACCACTGCTGATCGGCGAATTAACAGCACAACTCATGAATATAACGAAGAACCGCGCATAACAGGGTTCTATGTGTCCCCAATATGCAATGTCAGGAGAGTGACTCCATAAGGTACACTGGCACTGCACACACTTTATTATGTATTGTGTAAAGTCATGGACGCGTGTCAGCGCAGGGGGAACTTAACCTTTATGTTAAATGTCCATGATTAACCCTGTAAATCTATAGACCTTATCGATTACTGATTATCAACAATCCGTGTATATTTTTGGCTTGGAACAGCCTTCTGTTAAAGATTGTTGTGTTCATTTTTGCTACAGGCAAAAACTAAAACCTAATTTCAAATTAATTGCACTTTCATTGAAACCAAATCTGTGAAGTATCGGAATCGGTAATCTGTATCGGCGAGTACACAAATGAAAATACTCGTACTCGTATCGGTTTGTAAAAAATTGGGATCGGTTCATCCCTAAATGTGAGATTGACAGGCGGATTGGTGCGGTTGTGGAAATGAAAACTATTAATAAAGGCGATCTCGATTTAAGATTAAAACAAAGCAGAAAATAATAGTTTTTCCAATTATTGTACAGTATAAGGATGTTTTAATGTTAAAGTATTAAATATAAAAACAACCTACAAAAATGTGATTAAATAAAACTGTAAAAATATAGCAATAATTGTAAATGTTCACTGAGAAATGGAGTAAAATACTATTTTTCAAAGGGGTGCAATCATTTTTGCGGAATGGGTGCTGTATATAAATGATATATTTTCAGTAGCCTACACTGCGATATCTCTGAGATAATGGTGTAACCTTTATATTTTAATATAAAGAGCTGTTACAGAAGTCTAACACTGCAGACTATGTAGCTAATAATACTGACAGTTATTAATATTAGACGTTTGATTGCAAGTTTGTCGTGTTTGTCTTTTTTTATAATTCTTTTTAAAATATATATTTCATTTATGCATTGTTTTGACCAGCAGGTGTCGTCAGAGTGCGCTGTTTCGCTGCAGGTTCAGTTCAGTTGAAGCTTTGAAAAGATTCATTTCGCCTATTTATATTGGGGCAGAATTAGCAAAGCCCCTTCTGTTTACGTTCTGGTGGGCTGGTCGCTTTTTTTGTCCTATCATCAATTTGTATGGGAGTATATAAATCCCATAGATCTGTATGGAAAGAGTCTCGGGGGAGTCTCGCCCCTTCCTCCTATGACATTAAACTTAAATGTGATTTTGACAATTCACCATGTCATTCATGCAGACATTTAATTGAGGACACAGAACATCTATTTTTACCTTCAGTTTTGTTCAATTGTTTTTAAAAACAGTGCAAGAATGATAAGAAAGAAGGTGTTTGCTGAAGGTTACTTTCACATTACAAGATGTACTATATGAAATTTGCCTACTAAACATTTGCTCTGTTTTGCACGATATGATAAATAATAGATTGTAAAAGCCACATATTTTATTCATAAATGTAGATAATTAAAATCTGTTTATTATTTTTTATAAAAGAACCAAAATACTTTTCTGATGGCCTTGGTAAAATGAAAACTAAAAATGCCTCATGAAGATGTTATTCATTTGTATTCTATAACTTGATAGAGCCTTTGTTTGTTTTATATTGTTCTTTATTATTTTATTTTGATAAAATGACTTTTGTAACTTAAAGGCCCAGTTTCACAAACAGGGCTTACCTTAAGCCAGGACTAGACCTTAGTTAAATTAGGCTATTTAAGCCACATTTATAAAAACAGCCTTAGAAAAATAGATCACTGGTGTGCACCTGTAAACAAAAAATAACACTGACATATTTTAAGACATCTCACTGCAAGTTATTTTTAGTTAAGACAGCTCAAACTTGCAATTTAATCCATGGCTAGCCTTTGTTTTTTGTCATATATGTATACAGTGCTCAGCATATATCAGTACAGCGCCCTCAAAAATCTCTCTTTTAAATTCATATTTTTAATAGGAAGCTATACAATATTATATTTGTGCATATACATTAGATTAGTCAGCACTGAAGCCAAATCTAACAAATTAACTTACAATAACGGTCCAAAAACTAGCACAGCCAAATTTATATGTTAAAGAAAAATAGTAAATACACATTTAAAAAAGAAAAAAAACAAGAGAAGCAAAATATTTTTTTAATTTAGTTGACATTTTGTAGGTTGTAGTTTTTTTTTTTTTTTTTGCAATATTTTGCTTGAAATTAATTGTATTATCTTTCAATTTCTAAATATGTTTAGTGACTAAAATATTATTTTCATAAATATACCTGTTTAAAAAATCTGTTTTGTTTAAATGCACCAAAATACATTGCCTATATTCACTTAGAAATTGATAGAAATATTCATTTTCAATATGGGGTGTACTCAGTTATGCTGAGCACTATATGTGTGTGCGTGTGTGTGTATATATATATATATGTATATATGTGTGTGTGTATATATGTATATATATGTATATATATAATACACATATATACTTACACACACATACACACACGCAGTTGAAGTCAGAATTATTAGCCCCCCTATGAATTTTTTTCTTTTTTAAATGTTTCCCAAATGATGTTTAACAGAACAAGGAAATTTTCACAGTATGTCTAATAATATTTTTTCTTCTGGAGAAAGTCTTATTTGTTTTATTTCGGCTAGATTAAAAGCAGTTTTAAATTTTTTAAAAACCATTTTAAGGTCAAAATTATTAGCCCCTTTAAGCTATATTTTTTTTTCAATAGTCTACAGAACAAACCATCGTTATGCAATAACTTGCCTAATTACCCTAACCTGCCTAGTTAACCTAATTAACCTAGTTAAGCCTTTAAATGTCACTTTAAGCTGTATAGAAGTGTCTTGAAAAATATCTGGTAAAATATTATTTACTGTCATCATGGCAAAGATAAAATAAATCAGTTATTAGAAATGAGTTATTAAAACTATTATGTTTAGAAATGTGTTGAGAAAATCTTCTCTCCATTAAACAGAAATTGGGGAAAAAAAATAAACGGGTGCGAATAATTCAGGGGGACTAATAATTCTGACTTCAACTGTACACATATATATATATATATTTATATGTGTATATATGTATATATATGTATATATATATATATATATATATATATATATATATATATATATATATATATATATATATATATATATATATATATATATATATATATATATATGTGTGTGTGTATATATGTATATACACACACACACACACACATACATACATACATACATACATACATACATACATACATGCATATACACACACACACGCACACACACAAATGGTATTCAGATTTTGAACTTCCAATAAAAAATTGCTTTACAAATTACGTATTAACTGTCAACAATAGTGTCATAATAAAGTAGCCTATTTGTATGGAAAAAACATTTAAAGAAAGTTACAAAAATCAGATGAATTGACAAAATAAAACCAATATAAAACAATAAACAAACTATAAATAAACCGTTTTACGTCATTCAGAATCGTCATTTTACAAAGGGTTTCCACAAATAGTTTTTGAGCTCTTTTCTGGACAAAAGAAACTATGAAGGAGTTTTGAAATAACTACATCATGTAGTCTACAAGGTATTTTGGCTAACACAATGTTATCATGATTCATGTCGTACAAAACAGAGCAGTTTTTAGTAGTTCTATACAGTACATCATCTTATGATGTGAGCGAAACCGTCAGAAACCACATTCTTTTCCATCATCCAGAGCACCCCTTTCAGAAAGATAGAGGGAAAACGGCATGTTAAAAATGTGTTTATGTCCCCGCCCCTTCATACTGCGTCACGTTTACCCGCTAACAGATATGATCTGAATGACTGAAATGTGTGATATGCGGGTTAATGCTGTTCTGGAGGGGTTTTAATAGCACGTTAACATTTTGCATCCAAAAACATTCGTGACGCAGCTGGTGTTAAATCTAGCTTTTGGTTTTGCGACGCTTTTTCGGTTTAGCTTGGATTTTTGATTGTATTGAAGTACATTAATACTCCTTTCTTCTTTTCTTTATGCCCTTTTAAAATAACTACTACTACTACTACTACTACTAATACATTTATTGTTTATTTCTGTTATTGATGTTGTTTTTGTGCTGTTTATTATGTTGTTCTTGTTGTGCTAATATTTTTTCTTTCTTTATTGTATTCAAACTGATTATATGTTGACAGATACTGCTTTCTTTCTGTCATTATGGCATTGCAATGTATTTTAAACACGTTTTGGTTGTTTTTGGAGTAATTGTGATCTTATAAGGTGACATTTTAAGAGCAGCGTAAAACTGGATTTTATTGTTGTGTGGATTCGAGTGCCTAAAAAGCAGGGGTGGATATTCGTAATGGTTTAAGATTTATCCACAGACTGTTTTTTTATTTTTATTTATTATTATTTATTTTATTGCCTGAACTGACAATGCAAGAACATTATAACAAAGTTCAAGGGATCACAGACAAAACCTAAAAAAGGTCAATAATATACATAGTCAAAATAAAATAAAATAAATCACTATACCATTAAACAGAAAAGGAGAAAAAAAAAGAATTATAGTATTAATAAATATAAAGTAATAACACTAAATATACTAAATTAAACACAAAATTAAACAAATTAATGAAATTACAATGACACTTAAACAAATAACCATGAGGAAAGCAACTAAAATCGAGAATCTTCTTTAAATACATCTGCATAATATTTTTAGGAATCTTAGGGTTTTTTATTCTTAATAAGATGAAGTGATTTTAGGAGGGGGTTAAGTTCTATTCTAAAATCAGCAAAGGATGGGTAATTATTTGCAAATTTCTGTTTGTGAATGAAAAATTTGCCATATAAGATTTTTACATTTTTTAAGAAAAAATGTATAATGTGTACCAGGGATTTAGCTTTTGGGTTATTATAATAAAAAATAATGTCTTTTATACTAAAGCAATTCACAGCATTGGCAGAAGCAAATATATGAGAGCTTAGAAGTGACCAAAATTACTTGGATATTCGACAATCAAAAAACAAATGTACTAGTGTCTCCTCTGCAGAAGGAACATGAGCTGTCTATGCCTAAAAATGTGGAAATACTATAATTAACAGGGTAAATTTTATGTAAAATTTTTAAATGTATTTCTTTTGCCTTGTTGGAAATGCAATATTTTAGGGGTGTGAACCTACACTGGTCTCACGGTACGGTTTGGTTACGATTATTATGCCATCGATTCGGTTCAATTCAATATCTCGGTGCATCGACGATGCTTTCCATACATAATTTGATTTTTTTTTTCTTTACAACACAAGAAAAACATTGTATTAAAATCTTTAAATATGTTTATATTTATACATTACTTGTAATAAAATTTTGTCCTTTAATACAAGCAGTCAGATATATGAACTGTGCCTTTAATTTTACCTGTTAAAAAAAAAAACACTCTTTGTGAATGAAAACTCCAATACATGCACAGAAGACAGCACGAGCATTCATAACAAATAAATTAATGTAAATATTATCCCGCTTGCTTTTTGAGCGCTGGCAAGTTCTTACACCCCTATGATTGTTCAGCCGCGGGTCAGTCTATATGCGTATAATACGCGGTTATCAGGTAATCCGTAATAAAATAAATACAATACAATAAACTCGCACCACAGGCACGCTTGTGTCTGGATCCACAAGTATCGCTTTAACAGCCAAGAGGAGAGGAAAATTTACCTCACGAACATGCCAACGGGTCAAATGCCCAAAGTGTGTGTGTGGGGGAGAGAGACAAGAGGGGCAGAGATGGAGTTTTACAGCATTTCTCCCTAGTGAAATAGCGGCTCGTGCTTTACCATTCCTCAGTGTCAGTGAAAGACTGTCCAGCACATTCACACGTGCACAATTATCTGCTTTTTAAGTAGTACGAGTGTTTTATTTACTCACCCTAGCCTCCTTCGGCATAGTATTCTACCGCGACATCGCGCATAGGGGATAAATGACGTCAGTGCGTAATAACCGGTTATGATCTATTACTGAACCGATATTGAATTGTCCCCATCTGCATCGCGGTGCACCGAAGAAACGATTAATTTTGACACCCCTACAATATTTCCCAGGTACAAGCCAGGTTCTATTCCAGTCTACATCCTCAACCAAGGACCTCCAGTAAAACTTTCCTCTGGAAGAAATTTTCCTTTTAAATTGAAAAATTTGACGCACAAACCTAATAGATTGAAAAGGGATAGTTCACCCAAACATTTACATGTACTCACCCTCAAGTGGTTCCATTTCTTTGTTTCTTTATTTTGTTGAACACTAACGAATAAAAGATTAAAAAAAGATATTTTAAAGAAAGCTGTAAACTTGAAATCAATGACTTCCAGAGAAGGAAAAACAAACACCATGAAAGTCAATGGTTACAGGTTTCCCGCTTTCTTCAAAATATTATTTTGTGTGTTCAACAGTACAAGAAAAAAAGTCAAATGGGTTTGGAACAAGTAAAAGGTGAGTAAATGGTGACAGAATTTTCAGTTTTGAATTAACTATCCTTTTAAGGGTGAGTATATGGTGAATTTAGTGTGAAATCTCCTTAATAATCTCATTATAATATATTTTATTTATTAAAGTACAATTATTACTATTATTTAATAAAAAGTGTCCTTTTTTCATTTGAGCCCCTGCCCCTTAAAAGGTCTCTGCGCGTCCCTGGTGTGTAATCAGTATTTGACAATCCTCCGGTGGTGTGTGTGCAATCTGTCAGCATGAGGAACATGTGTGTGTGATCGGAGTGCATGTATGGAGTTGTAGTCCAGTAGATGGCGAATTTGTAGTCCGTAAGTGATAATGCATGATTACCAGCGATCTATGGAGTGAAGATCACTGGTGATCGTGACACAGACATTGCCGGTGGAATTTAGACAAAGCTAAAGGTAGCTTAGTGGGAAGATAGATACATTTTAAGAAGGAACAAAAAAAATGGTTGGGAATAAAAAACCAAATAGACGTTGGATTAGTTAGGCATCTCTTAATCCAATTAATTTAAAAAATGTTTATGGTGTCAGAAAAATCTACGAAATTGACACCACCGTATGCTTTACTATTAGAAAGAGTTTCCTTTTTCAATTTATGTGGTTTCTTCTTCCAGATACATTTTAAAAACATAGGATTCATTTCTTTGGCCACTTTGTTCTCAACAAATAAAGATAAAGTCGGATATACAAAATGAGAAAGACCCTCTGCCTTGGACAATAAAACTCTTCTATATAATGATAGATCCCGTTGTAGCCAGGAATTAAGAATATTTTTAGTTTTGCTGATCCTAGACAAAACATTTAAGCGCTGTCTCACTAAAATATTTTTAGTAATAAAAATACCTAAATATTTAATTGTAGATTTAACAGGGATATCTTCTATATATTCATAATTCAAATGATATCCATAGATTGTAAAAGATATGGACGTAGTATCCGTGACGTCACCCATAGGTTTCTGAAGGGCGCAAATGAAGCTACAAGTGGGCGTGGCCAACCGGCGCCATTTTGTTCGCACGTCATCAATCCAACCGAGGGTAACCAAATAAGGGCAAAGAGGCGGAGCTACAGACGCCTGCTAGCATTTTGCTTAGATGAGCTTTTTTTGGGGGGGGAGAAACGCTTACTACTTCATTACCTGCGACTCGTTTGTGTTCTGACCACTTGTGCTTGGTTGTACATTGTAGCAATAAAGTGTTTAGACTTTTTAAAACACTGTTTTAATACATTGAGGCACCAAGCATGGTTCTTATGATGTTTTTCTATAGGAGGAAAATGCGAATTACTTTCAAATACTTCAGTCTGTGTTAGCAAATGCAAGGCTATTGATGAAATCCAGGCATAACATTGTATGACAACGTTTCAGATTACCGTTCTATACCCTACAGCTAATCAATCTGTCAGATTCTGGAGTGCTTTACAGGTCTAAAGAACATTATAAATGATAAACGATCTTGAGTAAAACAAATACATTTCTAGAGATGGTATATAAGTATATAATTTCACTCACCTGGGAAATAGAGGCCACGTGAATGGTTTGTGAGCACAATTAAGTGCACACAGCATGCCATATCATCTGATAATTGTAAGAAAAAATTCCAAAAAGCAGCTGACTGTGTAAAGCAACGTAAAACAAAACAAAAATACGATGTATATGCCGAGCTCAGTGGCTAATCAGCCGGAATCAGCTGAGGTGAAGTGACGGCTACCAGCGAGACCTAGCTGTCACTCAAGTGGCCATGCCCTTAATTATACAGACTTAATATAACTTAATATAAACTAAACGGATGAGTACAAAAAAATTCACCCCCCTCACAGTTGTCATGAAGGGTAATATTAGCTATATGAACCAAAATCGTTCTTTGTACCAGGCTGTAAACACCTTTTTTTTCTGCTGTAAAGTTGGCCATTTTAACATTGGGGTCAATAGAAATGTAATATTATGGAGCCAGGACTAGTGGAATTTTGATGAAATGCAGTTTCAGTTACTTCCGTATTAGTCTCACACGGGAGAGCGCGAGGTTGCCGCTTAGATACATCCAGCTGCAGACTCACAGACCCACACACAATCCAGGACACAGGATCTAACCATATATGGTTAATGACGAATCATGAGCATTATCGCCACCTACTGTATTTCACAAATATGGCAATCGAGACCATCTGTGAACAGTTTAGAGTTTCCCCATTTCAGTCATTATTGCATTATTATATCGTAATGATCATTTGAATATCTGTGCAGTTCTGGTACTCGTATTATATAAATAAAAATAATTAGTTAAAACAGTAATGACTATTATTTAAGCAAATAAACACCATTCAATCACTAGAGTAATATATTAATATAGTGTTATACATTTATTAAATGTAAAAAGATTTGTATTGCAAATAAAGATGTATTATAGCCTATAACATGCTATTATTTCATTTATTATATAAATTAAACCTGTTTATTTAGATCGTCTATATATCAAAGCCAGCAAACGAGTATCTGCTATTGACTCTGTCAGATAATAATGACTGATCATCTGTGATGACTGATAGAAAACTGTTCAGTCTATTATATTAAATGGCGTGGGAAACAATGTTCCCCATTCGGCCGCCTCAATCATCATATTTGTGAAATAGTGTACACTATTGTCTATTGTGTACACTATTCATTAACCATATATATATATATATATATATAAACATATTGATGGTGAGGTCCGAGAGGACATTAATAACATTAACATTGGTCTTAACCATAGAGAGAGAGAGAGAGAGAGAGAGAGAGAGAGAGAGAGAGAGAGAGAGAGAGAGAGAGAGAGAGAGAGAGAGAGAGACCTTTACCTGTCAGTGGGTGCACATGGCTCCTAAATAGCATAAAAGTAAGAGAAATGGTGGATTTCTTTCATTTCAACAGCCTTTTTAAAAATAATTTTAACCCATTGAAAAGAAAAGATGTCATAATAAATTAAAATATAGTTAAAAATCACATTATTTTTTTTATTTGTCGCATGTAGTTGATCATTTATGTGCTGTTGGTAAAAGGTGTGTTTCAATCTGGTTACCATCACAAGTATATTTCAAACTCGTAGGAAGCACTACTTATATATATATATATACACACAGAGTTGAAGTCAGAATTATTAGCCCCCCTTTGAATTTGTTTTTCTTTTTTAAATATTTCCCAAATGATGTTTAACAGAGCAGGGAAATTTTCACAGTATGTCTGATAATATTTTTTCTTCAGGAGAAAGTCTTATTTGTTTTATTTCGGCTAGAATAAAAGCAGTTTTTAATTTTTTATGAACCATTTTAAGGTCAAAATAATTTTATATATATATACATTTTTTTTTCCTCTCTTCCCTGTAGTTCACATTCTTTTCAACTTTTATATTCATAAATGTTTCTATCACCTGCCAGCTTGCTATGAACTTGTGTTACCTGTGAGTCAGAGCTTTTTATGCTGAGTCATGGCAAGTCACGGGTGAAATGATGTGTGTTTGATGACAGGTTTAATTGTTTTATGGGACACTTTTCTTTCTTTGGAAACCACAGATACCTCGCTGATGATGTTGTTTGCATCAATAGGGAACTTCATACATGAAGTGTGTGTGTATATATGTGTGTATATATAGTTGAAGTCAGAATTATTAGCCCCCTTTTGAATTTTTTTTGCTTTTTTAAATATTTCCCAAATTATGTTTAACAGAGCAAGAAAATTTTCACAGTTTGTCTGATAATGTTTTTTCTTCTGGAATTTTATTTCGGCTAGAATAGAAGCAGTTTTTAATTTTTTAAAAGCCATTTTAGGGACAAAATTATTAGCCCCTTTAAGCTAATTTTTTTTTCGATAGTCTACAGAACAAACCATCGTTATAAAATAACTTGCCTAATTACCCTAACCTGCCTAGTTAACCTAATTAACCTAGTTAAGCCTTTAAATGTCACTTTAAGCTGTATAGAAGTGTCTTAAAACATATCTAATCAAATATTATTTACTGTCATCATGACAAAGATAAAATAATTCAGTTATTAGAAATGAGTTATTAAAATTATTATGATTAGAAATGTGTTGAGAAAATCTTCTCTTCTTTAAACAGAAATTTGGGGAAAAAATAAACGGGGGGTAATAATTTTGGAGGGCTAATAATTCTGACATCAACTGTATATATATACTGTATATATATATATATATGCACACACACACACACACACACACACGCACACACACGCACACACACACACACACACACACACACACACACACACACACACACACACACACACACACACACACACACATAGGTGCATGTCAATAAATTAAAATGTCATCAAAAAGTTGATAAATTTTACTACTTTAATTCAAAAAGTGAAACTCATCCATTATATAGATTTATTACACACATATTAATATATTTCAAGTGTTTATTTCATTTTAATTGGATGATTATGGCTTACAGCTAACGAAACCCTAAAACTCTGATTAAATTAAAATATTACAGTATAAATTACAGTATCTCAGATTAAATTACAATATTAGTTATGGCAAACAATAACAGGATTTGTAACACAGAAATGTTGGACTACTGAACAGTGTGAACATGTAAAGCACTTAATACTTGGTCTGGGCTGTATATTTACATGCTTCAGCAATGTGAAATGCCATGATGTTATCTGAGTTTGCGGCATGTGCTGAAGTGTTCTGAAGCCCAGGTCACTCCAGATCCTATATATTTATTTAATTCAATTCCCGAAGCTAATATACAGAAATGTGACATTTGTGAGTGATTTTCAATGTAAACAGTGAGACTCAGTGGTGCTTGAAGATCCTGGTTCATCAAAATAAATAAATCACCCAAAGCCACGTTTTCATTGAGCTCAAATGAATCTCCTCAGGAAAGTTGATACCTCGTCACGTCTCTCGTAGACCTGCAAGTTCAGATTCCTCAGCTCATTATCCAATACTGATGTCACGGAGTACTCGTGTTTCTCCAGAAACCTGCTTCATGACCAACCCTTGTGCAATGAAATCTTGTTTTCTTGATGGAGGAAATGAATCGTTTGATTTTCAAAGTCTCCACTGTGAATATTGCTAAAGGAAGTCATCGATTTATCAAAATAATGATGCCATTGTCCTTCACCGGTAGCTCCAAACCCAAAAACATTCACCTGAAGGAGAAAATAGAGGCAATTAGTCAAAATGGGATTGTATTTCATAGAAGTGCCCTCATTCGTATTTTCACAGTCATGTCTTTTATTATAGAGGTGGCTCAGTGGTTAAGACTATCGCCTCACAGCAAGAAGGCCGCTGGTTCAAGTCCCGGCTGGGCCAGTTGGCATTTCTGTGTGGAGTTTGTATGTTCTCCCCATGTTAATGTAGGTTTCCTCCGGTGCTCCGGTTTCCCACACAGTCTAAAGACATGTGCTATAGGTGAATTGAATAAACTAAATTGACCGTAGTGTATGAGTGTGTGTGAATGAGAGTGTATAAGTGTTTCCCAGTTCTGGGTTGCAGGTGTGTAAAACACATGCTGGAATAGTTAGGCGGTTCATTCCCGCTGTGGCGACCCCTTATAAATAAGGCGCTAAGCTGAAACATCTACTCCAATCAGAACATTCAGACGCATTCACATCAGCGCTGTTTATAAAATACTTCACTGTTTATTTAAATACTTTTCCAGACACATTTAGCTGCTAGTTGATTATTATTAATGCCAACTGTGGAAAAAATAATCGTTAAAATGCTTATGATAAACCGCTGTGAGTATACCTGCAAGCCCTGCGTTTAGCTGCGTGGCACTTGCGCATGTGTAGGACGCTCCGTGTGAGTTCTAGCACACAAACAATTGTACATCTCGATGTGCGAAAGTGTTCCTCCACATGTTTACATCGAAGTTGTTCACAATACTTATCCAGCCACAGAATTTCTAATGTAGTCAAATGTGTAAATATTTAGCTGCGGTTCGCCATATCTGCCAACATTTGGTTTGTAAATTCCGGGAGACCCCCGTGATTACGTCATACGCTAATTTGCATATTACTGACGTCATCGCGTTCTACCATTTCTGTTTGTTTAACAGCCTATGGTAAATAAATGGGGTATTTTATATTCGCACTACGCTTTATGTAAGCTTGTCAATTTAACTAAATGTATTGCTGTTTGAATACAGTATATCATTATAGATGAGTAGGGAATTTGCAGTAATCTCTCAGACGTAATATACTCAGACAAGTTCTGAAACTCTTACTTAAAACATCTCTGATTGTGCAACAAGAATAAATGGTCAAATTAAATTGTTAAAATAAAGGAGAAGCAGATCGGGTTGACTGTACAAGGGAAATACCTTCAAACTGCCACCTGTTCTAAATCATTTGCCGTCAGTACGCAGAGAGGTGCTCTGCTCTCAGGCTGCAGGGGAGGGGCCGGCGGCATCACCCGCAGCTCGTTGAGAAGAGTAGGGACGGTACAGTAATGGACAAACGACAGTCTATAAAACTCAAAAAGTAACTCGCCAGTAACACACAAAAAAGTCGCTAGATTTGTCGCTAGTCGCTTTTTTGAAAATTTGTCGCTAAGTTGGCAACACTGGCGCAAACTGAAGAGCGGGGAGCGGGAGGGGTGAGAGGTTTAAGGAGATGGGGGCGCGCGAACTGTAGAGCGCGACCGGAAAAGCACAAGCACCAAGTTTCAGCCCGGACTGTACCAAAATGCTGAGGAGCAGGGGGGCGGGGGAATTCCGGGAGTTTACCGGGAGACAGAACAATACGGGAGACGGGTCTGAAATGCGGGAGACTCCCGGGAAAAACGGGAGTGTTGGCAGGTATGGGTTCGCGCTTCTGCCGTTGATGTCTCTGAGACAAAAGCAGCTACATGAATGCTAAAGCTTTAACTAAAAGTAAATCCATCAACAAAACCCCTACTATGTTTACAAATGCTGGCGCAGCCGTTTAGAGCTCATTTCTGGTTAATGATGTCAGAATTTATCGGTATTTTGGAATAGATGTGTGAATGGTCTGTTCCGGAAAAATTACGGAACGTCCTCGCCTGTGTGAACAGCGCTTTTTTTGAATTTACAGGTAAAGTTGTTACAGAAATTTTCCAGATATTTACCGGTATCACTTTGTGAAAGGGGCTATTAACCAACTAAAAGCTGCTCTAAAGTCAATTCCGCTTTTTTAAAATGTAAAAAGCACATTTGTGATATGTGCCTATAGGCAGATCCACAATGCGCATACATGTTGCTTATTACACACATAGGGATGTGCAGCAGCACACAAACATCTTTAAATATAAAAATGTTGTCAACAAAAATATACAGTGCATCCGGAAAGTATTCATGGCGCTTCAATTTTTCCACATTTATCTGTTACAGCCTTATTTCAAAATGGATTAAATTAATTTATTTCCTCAACATTCTACACACAATACCCCATAATGACAATGTGAATAAAGCGTTTTTGAAATTGTTGCAGATTTATTAAAACGCAAACACCAGAAAAAAATCTAACTGTTGGTAAAGTAAGAGTGTAAAAGACATTTTTCAGGTATCAAAAAACTAAAATATGACTAAAGCATATAATAACTGCATCACAAATCAGTTCATTTTAGTTTAATTTGGGTTTATTATCAGTAATGAAGTAATCAAGATAATCAGTAAACACGCACACACACACACACACACACACACAAATGTTGCCTAATCACTGGAAAATCACTGCCTAATGCTGGAAAAGCCCCGAATATACGCTCGCTCGCGATCACTTGACTACTGGTGAATTTGCAAGGAAGGTTGATCTGGTCCAAGCTCCCTGATTCTTTTTTTTTCTTCATCTAAACGCCTTGTGGACGGATATCTTTGCAAAGATACAATGGAATTTTCCTTCATCTCGAGAAATTGCATTCTAAGCCCTTTGGTGAGAATGGTCCAATCACATAAGGCCAATCATATAAAAACAAATATGATTCGTTCTAACAACAAAAATGGGAGGGTTCGAGACGCAGAGCGCTGCGCCCCAAAGACAATTTAAAACAGGCCATTTAGAGCTTATCGTCATATCACGTGCATTGACACTCATTAGTCCGGCGCCCCTCACACATATGAAAAAATATTGTTCACACATTTTTTTTCAATAAATGTTATTATGACTACAATAAATGTTAGAATGTTATAATTAAATCAATTTATTTTGTTAATATTTGTGACAAATTCTAACTTGAAGGGGGCGGCGCCCCAGCGCCCTCTATTGACCAGCCGCCACTGCTCTGAAGCAGGTCTTCATTCAGGATGTCTCTGTACATTGCTGCATTCATCTTTCCCTCTATCCTGACTAGTCTTCCAGTTCCTGCTGCTGAAAAACATCCCCACAGCATGATGCTGCCACCACCATGCTTCACTGTAGGGATAGTATCAGCCTGGTGATGGGTGGTGTCTGGTTTTCTCCAAACGTAACGCCTGGCATTCACTCCAAAGAGTTCAATTTTAGTCTCATCAGACCACAGAGTTTAGTTTCTTATGGTCTGAGAGTCCTTCAGATGCCTTTTGGCAAATTCCAGGCGGGGAGTGGCTTCAGTCTGGCCACTCTACTATACAGGCCTGATTGGTGGATTGCTGCACAGATTGAAGGTTGTCCTTCTGTAAGGTTCTCCTCTCTCCACAGAAGAACGCTGGAGCTCAGACAGAGTGACCATCGGGTTATTGATCACCTCCCTGACTAAGGCCCTTCTCCCATGATCACTCAGCTTAGATGGCCGGACTGCTCTAGGAAGAGTCCTGGTGGTTCCAGTCATCTTCCACTTATGGATGATGGAGGCCACTGTGCTCATTTGAACGTTCAGAGCAGCAGAAATTTTTCTGTAACCTTCCCTTGCCTTGTGTCTCCAGACAATCCTGTCTCCGAGGTCTACAGACAATTCTTTTGTCTTCATGCTTGGTTTGTGCTTTGACATGCACTGTCAACCCTGGGAGCTTATATAGACAGGTGTATGCCTTTTCAAATCATGTCCAATCAACTGAATTGACCACAGGTGAACTCCAATTAAGCTGCTGAAACATCTCAAGAATGATCAGTGGAAACAGAATGTAGCTGAGCTCAATTTAGAGCTTCACGGCAAAGGCTGTGATTACTTATGTACATGTGATTTTTCAGGTTTTATTTTTAATAAATTTGCAACAATTTCAAAAAACCCTTTTTTCACATTATGGGGTATTGTGTGTAGAATGTTGAGGAAATAAATGAATTTAATCCATGTTGGAATAAGGCTGAAATACTTGAATACTTTCTGGATGCTCTGTAATTCACCCCAAAATGTAATTTCTGTCTTGATGTGCTGACGTATTCGCGGCCATGAAATCAAGCATGAGCTGATGCACTGTTTGTTTACTATCAAAATAGTTTTTTCCATCCAAAATAGCAAAAATGCTATAAACTTTACACTTTAAACAATGCCCTTTGTTCATTAAAAGAGAGCCTGAAGTGGAGGCTATCATCATGACTCAAACCATGTTTTGATGCTCACACTTTACTCAAAGCCCTTTTGTTCCCGTATAAAGCGCCTGCATTTGTCATAACACCTGCAATCAAATATTTGCAATCATCCTGTGAATCCACTTTTGTGGTTGCCATGTGGTTATGTTATCTTGTTCAAACAGACACTCCCTCAGAAACAACAGCAATGCTTCGCCGAAACTATACCATGCAAAGTTGGATACACATGACAAGAGTTTTACCTCATCGCAGATGTGAAGAGCAAATATCAGCGTTAAGAAGCCAGTGGACGGATATCCACCATGACCCTCAGCCCATTTATCATTCACATATTTGATGAATTCAGGATGGAGAATCATCACCTAAAAACAAAGACAGAAAGTAAACAGGACATGGATTTCTGGCATGATATTTAGAATCTGCAGTTCAATGTTAATAAAGCTTAACTAAATACGCATTCGTCAGGCCTGGCTTACCTTGTCTCTGTCTGCGTTGATTGTTGATGGTACTGGGGTGTACGTTCTGTAAACAAATGCATTCAAATTCTATTTAGATACATTTCATCATTATATTTGCATATACTTCTTTTTACTGCGGTAGACAAAGTACACAAATCAGGTATGTGAGTAAAAGTACAGACTGTCTAATATAATATTGCTCAAGTAAACATATAAAGTCCTCCTTTTTAAATGTTACTTGAGTCAAAGTACAGAAGTACTTCATTTTTAATCGCTTATACATAATTAATTTGTATCGGGAAAAGGTCAGGACTCAAACACGGGGCACCCTAAAACACAAATGGCTCGCACATACACCTGACAATATGCAGTGCCAGATATAACTGTTAGATTTTTACTAGGTTCAGCTCAGCGGAGGTATCAAGTGCCCAGTGGTGGAAAGAGTACTGAAAAATCATAATCAAGTAAAAGTGTAGTGCAAAAACCCAAAAATGTAGTGCGAGTAAAAGTATCTGTTGTAAATATTACTAATAGTATGAGTAAAAAGTAGCCCTTTCAAAAGTACTCAAGAGTAGTGAGTATTAGACTCTGAAAAGTTGATGCGCTTACATCCAGTTTGTGCAGGGATGTGTAAACAGAACATTCTGTAGTGCATTTAGTGAACTTCCTATATTCGTTCGTTCCTTCCATTGTTTGCTTGTTTGTTTGTTTGTTCTGTCCTTCTTTTTCACATTCGTTCGTTCGTTCATTCATTTGTTCCTTCGTTCGTTCCAGCCTTCATTAGTTTACTAATTCATTCATTCATTCATTCATTCATTGATTTGTTCGTTCGTTCATATTTTTGTTCCTACATTAGGTCCTTCGTTTTGTTCATTCATTCATTCGTTTGTTTGTTTCTATTTTTGTTTCTTCCTTCATTAGGTCCTTTGTTCATTAATTCATTCATTCGTTCATATTTTTGTTCCTTCCTACATTAGGTTCTTTGTTCATTCATTCATATTTTTGTTCCTTCCTACATTAGGTCCTTTGTTCATTCATTCTTTCATTTATATTTTTGTTTCTTCCTTCATTAGGTCCTTTGTTCTTTCATTCATTCATTCATTCGTTCATATTTTTGTTCCTTCATTAGGTCCTTTGTTCATTCATTCATTCATTCGTTCATATTTTTGTTCCTTCCTTCATTAGGTCCTTTGTTCATTCATTCTTTCATTCGTTCATATTTTTGTTCCTTCCTTCATTAGGTCCTTTGTTCATTCATTCATTCCTTTCTTCTGTCCTTTTTTCCTTAGTTTGTTCAGTCCTCCTTGAATCCTTCCTTTATTATTTTGTTCCTTCCTTCGTTCCGCCTTTCATTCGTTCACTTATTCATTCATTCATTCACATTTTTGTTCCTTCCTTCATTAAGTCCTTTGTTCATTCATTCATTCATATTTTTGTTCTTTCATTTATTCATTCATATTTTTATTCCTTCCTTCATTAGGTCCTTTGATCATTTATTCATTCATTCATATGTTTGTTCCTTCCTTCATTAGGTCCTTTGTTTATTCATTCATTTGTTCTTTTCTTTTCTTCCTTAGTTTGTTCAGTCCTCCTTGAATCCTTCCTTCATTCATTTGTTCCTTCCTTCATTTCGCCCTTCATTTGTTCATTTACTCATTCATTCATATCTTTGTTCCTTCCTTCATTAGGTCCTTCATTTATTCATTCATTCATTCATACTTTTGTTCCTTCCTTCCTTTCTTCCTTTCCTTCCTTTCTTCCTTCCTTCATTCATTCCTTCATTCATATTTTTGTTCCTTCCTTCATTAGGTCCTTTGTTCATTCATTCATTCATATTTTTGTTCCTTCTTTTATTAGGTCCTTTGTTTATTCATTCATTCATTACTTTTCTCTGTCTTTTTTTCCATAGTTTATTCAGTCCTTCCTTGAATACTTCCCTAATTAATTTGTTCCTTTCTTCGTTCAGCCCTTTATTCGTTCACTTATTCATTCATTCATATTTCTGTTCCTTCCTTCATTAGGTCCTTTGTTCATTCATTCATTCATTCATTCATTCATTCATTCATTCATTCATTCATTCATTCATTCGTTCATTCATTTTGTATTTTTGTTCCTTTATTAAGTCCTTTGTTCATTCGTTCATTCCTTACTTTGGTCCTTCCTTCCTTAGTTTGTTCAGTACTTCCTTGAATCCTTCCTTCATTAATTTGTTCCTTCCTTTGTTCCACCCTTCATTCGTTCACTTATTCATTCATTCATTCATATTTTTTCCTTCCTTCATTAGGTCCTTTGTTCATTCATTCATTCCTTTCTTCCGTCCTTCCTTCCTTCCTTAGTTTGTTCAGTACTTCCTAGAATTCTTCATTCATTTGTAATGTAATGTGTATTTATATAGCGCATGTATTGTGTATGGCCATACACCCAAAGCGCTTCACAATCATGAGGGGGGTCTCTCCACACCACCACCAGTGTGTAGCATCCACTTGGATGATGCGACGGCAGCCACAGGACAACGGCGCCAGTGCGCTCACCACACACCAGCTATTGGAGGAGTGAAGAGACAGTGATAGAGCCAATTCAGTTGGTCCTTCCTTCCTTCATTAGTTCGGTCCTTCCTTCACTGGCCCTTCCTTCCATTCTTCATTAATTCCATTTAGGCTGAATTTAACACTGCATGGTTCAAGTGACCCAATTCCAATTTTTTTCTCCCATGTGGCACAGATCAGATTCAGCCCATGTTAGGTTAAACAGGAAAAAAATCACATGGATTCCAATTTACTCAAATCCGATTCAGGCCTTGTTCATATGTGGAAATGTATCCAACATGAATCGGATTCGTGCCCTCGTGTCTGCAGTGTAAGCAGATGGATCGGATTTTCACCTGCCAATGCGAGTCGCTCATCATTAAAAACCGTAGCGAATGACGTCCAATGATGCTTTCATTTCATTTTCAGTCCCAAACCTTACATTTCATATACTAGTCCAGAATAAAATAAAGCATTTATATTGTCATATAGCACAAGCATTCAAGCATGTTAGCGAGTGAGAGAGAGAGAGTGCAACATCCGCCACGTTAACAATATACTGCAAACTAAAACTGTTCCATACATCTTGTGCATAAATCACGCCATGGACATTACATTAAAAGGGTTACTGGTTTAAAAAAATAGATTAAAATGAGAACTATTCTGCCATAGACGATAGTAAAACAACTTCTCACAAAGAATTTAAAAAATGAAACCCTGTAAACAGAATAAAAACAGGAATGAAGAAAATAGCTCTCTTTTATTATCAGCAGATAAAAAAGTACAGACAGGCCTACTTGAAATATGTACTTCAGTAAACTGGTTTCTTGAACCTGATAGTGAGCTCACTAAACTCATACGACCTCAACTGTCATTAGATCTCAATATATTAAAGCGCCTTTGGGATGTGGAGGAACAGGAAATTAACATAATGGATAAGTAGCTGCTAACAAATCTCTCAACAGACTAACATTTCTGTTGAATTTTTCCTGCACTTTGTTGAATAAAGGCGTTTCTGAATGCTCAAGGAGGCACAAATAGAATGCACCAAACAAATAGTCTGGTGAGTGTTCAGTATGTAAAGAAAATAACATGTATAGTGTTTTTCAGAAGTGCTTATTTCTTACACTGTGATGTGTTTAGTGGTGAAGATACTAATGAGCCATTGCATGTCCAGAATCTTATAAGGAAAGAGCACCAGATGAGTGGAGTTGTCCAAATCCACAGCACTCTCGGGATACATGATCCGGTGAGTGGTCTTAGACCCCACATCCTTCTCAAAACCTTTTGTCGGGGCTTTATTTATCCTGAGATAAAACACACAGAAAAGATATGTGGCTGATTTTGCAATCATGGCCTTAGTTAGTTCTTATCCTTGATGCTGATTGGTCAATAGCTGTGTTTTGTTCATGATTTTATTTCACCCCATGAATCTGTTCCCTCATCATTCCCTCATAGCAAACTAATGTTAATAGGGACGTGGTTAAGAATATTGTGGGTGAAGCCGTAAAAACGGATGTCAACAGAGAAGAACCACCTCTCCAAACGTGGATGCAAATGGTCAAACTTTGATTGAAGATTACTAAGACAATCATTTTGTTTCAGTGGATTAGCACTAACAAAATAAACACTGTACATTGTGATTTAACACATATTTTAACTGTAAAAATCTTGGCATTATTGTCCTATTCCATTGATATTACTGTTTTATTGTTCTCCAAAGTTCAAAATAATCCCCTACCTCAAAACAAAGTCATGAAGATCTATGAGGCGTCCATAATTGGAGCCCAGAAGGTTCCCAGAGTTTCCCACCACAGCACAGGTCCTGCAGCGATCTGGACCAGCATCCGAGTAGTGATTTTCATCAGGGAACAGGGAAAACAAAATGTCCACCACATATGTGTAGTTGATGACATCTGCTGCACCTTGAAGCCTCTGAAAACGTAATAGCAATTAGGATTAAGTTAAATTAATCTTAACTATAGTTGGTCTTCTTTTTGGTTAGTCTTCTTTTTGTTGGTCACTTTCAATCATCAACACCTAGGGTTCATTCTCAAGAGCCCTAAACATCTCTGCTGTAACTAGAAAAGCGCAATGAAATTTGCCTGTGTACAAAATGCTTGACGTATTTCACTTTATTATCGTCTCACAGTGTTCACTGTTCTTTTTCAAGAACCAATAGTCACTACTGGCCACAGGCGAACTGCTCATCTGGATATTCTGGAGAAGTCCAGAATGACTATTCATCTGATGGCCATATGCCTGACTGGTTCGTCATTAAAAACAAAGTGTCAGAATAAGTGATGTTGACGGGGGACAAAGGGTAGTGTAATTTCATCAAGTAGGACATGTTCTCTTATATCAACATCTATGTTGATCCTGGAACAACATTCCAATCATTTTACAGTTAGGGTTAGGTTTAGGGGGAGGAATTAGGTATGGATTATATTGGGATAACAGGAATAATGTTCCACAAAGGAAACTGGAATGGAAATTGGGCTCATGATGGTAAACAAAATAATGTAAATATAAAAATGGTTGGGAGAAACTAAACAAAATAGACAGACTGATAAATGCTACAAAATGCAAATGTATACAATAGTGCTGCCAGGTACGGAAGTCCTAAGAGGCCATGCATTAAAATATTTTTTCTCTCTTGTTATGTCGTGATCACGACTTAATTATCTCGTGATCTTGACATAACAACTCGTTTTCTAGTGATCTCGACATAACAAAAAGTTGTTATGTCATGATCACGACTTTTTTTTTTTTGCTTTTATTTATTTATGTATTAATTATTATTATTATTAATATCTGGCAAATGTCTGACCAGAGAGTCTACACCGGCCCTGCGAACAGGGAGAGAATAGCCCAACTGCAGACACGCATTTGTGCAACACATTAAAGGCGTTCAGAACAGCCATAATATGAGAGCAAACGCTCGTGCTCCTGATTAATGTACATTTATGATTATATTCACGTATTTGATTATATACCATTATTTACAATAATATTCCCACAACTGTTACCATTTTAAGGCAACTCTATATGGTGCAAAATAAGTTGCTGCATGCATGAATTAAATTATGAAGATGATGAAGATCCTGCACTTGCTTTGATCCTTTCCGCAAATTATTTACAACTTTAAAAATGCGCCATTGAGTTGCTTTAAAATGGTAACAGTTGATGCAAATTATTGTAAATAATGATCATATACATGAATATAATCATGAATGCACATTAATCAGGAGCACGAGCGTTTGCTCTCATATTATGGCTTTTCTGAATGCCTTTAATGTGTTGCACGAATGCGCGTCTGCAGTTATTCTCTCCCTGTTCGCAAGGCCAGTGTCCTGACATTTGCCAGATATTAATACTAATACTACTGCTATACTACTACTACTAATAATAATGATTATTACATAAATAAATAAATTAAAGCAAAAAAAAAAGTTTTTGTTATGTCGAGATCACGAGAAAAATAAGTCGTTATCACGAGAAAACAACTTTTTTGTTATGTCGAGATCAAGAGAAAACAACTTTTTTGTTATGTCGAGATCACGAGATAATTAAGTCGTGATCACGACAAAACTAGAGAGAAAAAATATTTTAATGCATGGCCTCTTAGGACTTCCGTAGCCAGGAGCAGTGCAAATGTAGCAGCCTTAAGCCGCACTGCACTTTTCTCCCCATAGACTTCCATTCAAACGTGTGCGAATGCAACAGCGGAAACACAAGCTTAAGCGACAAGTATCGCACGTCTCTGCATTCAAATGTTCAAGCTTGGTGAACTCTAAACTGCAAAATCGCATCACGTGAGACCAATAGAAGATCAAAACATAACCTCTGTGTACAGAAATCGCTTTATCAGTGTCTAATCATCTTGTTTTATTCTTCCTTGTTTCGAAGCGCAGTACCACAGAGATTCACAAGCTCGAACTCTAGTGTGACTGCGGCTTTAATCTTGAGCCTGATAAGTAGTAGTTATGGTTATAGTGTATATGGTTCACAATAGTATGGTGGCCTGTTAGGACGGTTACATCAGTTACCTTTGCCTGTCTCATTCACCTTAGACCATATAGCCTATGAACAGCACTATAGCAAAATCCCAGGATATCTCTACTCTGTCCACTGCATTCCACATAAGGAAGAAGGATTACTGCACCAGATGCTATTGAGTCTCACACTTGGGTGCCACTGCCCAGTCCGAGGCAGATGCTAAGCTGTCAGCCAAGCTTTCCTGGAAGTATCTGGCTTGTGTGGTGTCATTCTCCTTCTCTGATAACTCTGGGATGGATGATTGGTTCTTGGGGTACGATTCCTTTCTTCTTGCAATTGCAGTGTACTTGTGGCTCTCATCCAGGGCATGCAAGTTTACCTCGTGCCTAGTGTTGAGTGCTTAGAGCACTGCTGGTCAAGCCATCTCTATGTAGGATGGCTATCCTAAAGGTACACCAAAGCATTGGGGGAATGGCAACCTATTTTTTTCATGACTTTCATTCCATCACATTTACAGAAAATGTGAGGTCTCTGAATAGTGGCAGCCAGACCACAACAGTGGTTATCCTACAGGAAGGTGACATGAATAGCTCATCAGTAGACTTTTAGGCCTTCAAAGCAGACCTGAGCAAGTGGCCAAAGGAAGGAGTAGGGCCTGTCAACCTGCTCATTCCAGGATCAGGGATGAGTCTTTCTCCTGGAGGAGTGAGTAGAGAAGCACATTTTCCATCAGCTAGATACGAGACAAACCATTCCCAAATGTTTTGCAAAAGAATACTTTTCACTTTCACTAGTTCATGGTGCTTTTAGCTCGTTGTCTCAATGGCCAGGCATTGTTCATAGGCAGCAGAGCCTGTTCAGATGCTGAGCCTCTACACATCTCTTCAGCTGGATTGGGTTTAACTAGGCAGATTTGATGAGCCTCTTCACTATCCTTCTACAGCTGACCCCAGAACAAAAAAAGTGTGTTAGTACACCACAAGTGGACACGTGGGCTATAGAGGAGGTGAATCTTGTTTTTCAGCACCATGGGAACCCTGGCTTAAGCAAATCAGATTTAGTTCCTTTGGTCCCACCGGTATGGAAAGGGATCTTTTTATCAGGGGAAGGGTACTATCTGGAGAGATCTCTATGCCTCCATGTTTCAATCCTTATGGGATCTCTGACACTAGTGTCTTTGTTCACTTCACCTAAGGTGACCCTACACTTTCTCCTGCTTGCAATTTTTACATACACATACACAATCGGGTAGACACATGGAACGTCCTAATGCCTATGAAAGATTTTCTTGGAGTAAAATCCAAAACCCAGCAGAAAGTCTTTTTTTTATTATTAAAAATTTAGCAGAAGTTGTATTTTATCAGTTTCCCAGTACTGGGTTGCAGCTGGAAAGGGATCCGCTGTATAAAACATATGCTGGAAAAGTTGTCGGTTCATTATGCCCCTGATAAATAAGGGAATAAACTGAAGGAAAATGAATGAATGAATGTATTTGATCAAACTTCTCTTAGAGATTTAATTAGATCAACAACAAATTTGTCATCCTAACCTAAATGCATTTTGTTTTTAAATGGAGAAGACTTTGAGTTTTCATTAAAGGTTGTGTTCACGGTGGCCTAGCAAAGTTGACGTTATGCCAAGAGTTTTTAAGACGTTGTAACCTACATGTCAAGATTCAGTTACATACATAGCACCACCTGCTGGCAACAGGAAATGCCATGCTGTGCAACAACACAAACATATTGTCTCCAATCTGCTCCAGACATCACATGTTTGATAAGAGTCCTGGCTTAAAGGTGCAGTATGTAAGTTTGACACCCAGTGGTTGAACTAGGTATTGCAGTCCTGAATCATAAGAAAGGTACGCCGGGTTGCCAGTTTGAGTGATTTTAAACTGTGTTCTAAATAAAAGCAACGACACGCGATTGAGGGAATATTCTCCATATTAAAAGGAGTTTTTGTCCTAACCAACACCTCGAATTGATTTATTAGAAGCGGCTTCTATTTCTCACAGCTGAACAACAGAAACCTATGACAGATCACCTCAGGTAAGCCTCGTGTGCTTTATTCAGTGCTAAATGCTAACAATGCGAGTTTGAATGCATTTTACATGACGTGTATTACCATATACTGAAAGCAGAAAGTTCACCTCAGATCTGGAAAATACAATAAACCGTTTGAAATTGAACTTTAGAACTAAACACATATGAGTGATTCAGCATGTACATTTAATGATGTTAAAGAGGGTTAACATGTATTAAATAGATTCAAAACCTTACCGTTTTGTGAGTGAGTGCATAATCTGTGCTTCTGAAAGGCTGTATTTAAATTTCTGCCGTGTTTTGTGGTGCAAACAGCCAAATGGCTCATCACTCATAACAATCTCGTCACAGCGTGTTGTTAGGACACGCGATGTAACCTGCTCACATTCCTAATATTTATGTCATTTGCTAATTAACGTCATGTGGAACTGAATCTGTCTCATTTTGACATCTGATACTTTCCACTACACTGTAGCATTTCGCTCATGGACGCATGCTTTCAGAGTCTTTCTGAATGAATAAATGAATGAAATATGCTGTTTTCCAACAAGGCAACCCGGGGTGCTGAATTATAATTGGCTAAACTGGCATGTGCGTGTGAAAATTACCTAAATAAAGACATCGTTCCGGCACGGAAAAAAACATTTTCAAAGCAGAATATCTGACTTCAGCATTGTTTGTCAGTTAAACAAGTATGTTCACTTGGGATGTTTCTTAAATATCTGCACACATATTACTGT
Source organism: Danio kyathit (assembly GCA_903798195.1). Classification (NCBI taxonomy): domain Eukaryota; kingdom Metazoa; phylum Chordata; class Actinopteri; order Cypriniformes; family Danionidae; genus Danio; species Danio kyathit. The sequence goes on along the minus strand of LR812537.1, from coordinate 8,136,846 downwards.
ATTTTTATGCTTTAGAAGAGTCAAAAACTTACATACAGCACCTTTAAAGTCGGAATACCATAACCTTTCGTCTCTCTTGAAACAACTTTTCTTTACTTCTGGTCACATGGTCAGGGTTATCAGGGCGTATTTTGCTTCTGTTAATGTCAATCTTCCTTCATATTGTTGCAACACAAATTTTCCAATCAGTTCCCAAATGACAAAATTATGCACTTCCCTTTATGTTTTTCTCAGTTTAGGACCATTTCAGATGTATGTCACGATATTGGACAAAAAGGACAATCTTAACTTCTATTTCACGGCGACTTTAAAGACATCTGTAAGTCAGTATTCAGTAATAATCAAAACGCCACCTACTGGCAAGAGGAAAGGTCATGTTTTACACTATAACTGTCGTAAACTTCAGTAAAAAGTCATATCACCTGCTGGCAGGATGAAGTTTGACACATATAAATGACTTTCTCCTATATTTACCTTTAAATGCACACTGCCCACCGTTTGCTGTTGTCAAAAGGCCACCGGGTATTGTTGAGCCTGAGTACAAGGGCTTTTATAACCATAAGTTTGATTTGTTTTTCATAAGACAACAATATATTTATTCATATCTTGTACAATATATATCTATAGTAGTTCATGTTTATTCCACACAATTATTGTTTTTACTGTAGTTTTTTTGTAGTGTAATAATATATCAAGCCTTGGTCATATTAAAAATCTATACAGTTGAAGTCAGAATTATTAGCCCCCTTTTGATTTTTTCTTTTCTTTTTTAAATATTTCCCAAATGATGTTTAACAGAGCAAGGAAATTTTCACAGTATGTCTGATAATATTTTTTCTTCTGGAGAAAGTCTTATTTGTTTTATTTCGGCTAGAATGAAAGCAGTTTTTAATTTTTTAAAAGCCATTTTAGGCTAATTTAAAGCTAATTTTTTTTTCGATAGTCTACAGAACAAACCATCATTATAAAATAACTTGCCTAATTACCCCTAACCTGCCTAGTTAATCTATTTAACCTAGTTAAGCCTTTAAATGTCACTTTAAGCTGTATAGAAGTGTCTTGAAAAATATCTAGTAAAATATTATTTACTGTCATCATGGCAAAGATAAAATAAATCAGTTATTAGAGATGAGTTATTAAAACTATTATGATTAGAAATGTGTTGAGAAAATCTCTCTTTTAAACAAAAATTGGGCAAAAAAATAAACGGGGTGAATAATTCTGACTTCAACTGTATATACTGTATATATATATATATATATATATATATATATATATATATATATATATAAAACAGATTTCAAACTTTTAAAGTAGTGTACATTAAAGCTCATAGGCAAACATTAAAAGCCAGGAAACCCATTTTTTCTCTTACCTTCCACCACTTTAAGATGTCTTCATTTAATGGACTGTTGGTGCTGTTGAGCAGAAATGGTATGGTGCGATTGTAACGCTCACTGAACCAAGTACCATTTTCTCGGCTCGCCACACATGTATTGCATCCACATGCAGCTCGTTTTGAGACAATCCCATAAGAAACGTAGGTCGTAATCACTGCTGAGTTTTGAAAATACAGAAATAACAAGATAGTTGTAGAGCTCAGAAATGCTGTGATGTAGCGGAAATGACGCTTCAGTTGTACAGTGCTCATCCGTTTTGCCATTGAAATCAGAAATGTAGTAGACCTACAAAAGAAGAGAGAGTGGTTTATATTGGATAGCTGAAGATGTATAAGACAACTATACAGTGTAATATACTATAGAATTGATCAAATCTATTAATCTAGAGTCATTTACTTATTGAAACAAGTGTTTTAAATACATTTAAATCATGTCATGTTAAAATATTAATAAACTAACATATTAATCTGTAAAATTGGCTTACCTGCTTTGGAGAGATCTTCTAGATGCGTTTCCCACTCCTTCTCAAACTCGTTCTGAGCCTAATCTTGTATTATTAGACATAAATATGTGGAAGGTGTGAGTCGTCCCTGATGGTGTGTAAGAGTAATGTGACCTGTGCTGTGTTTTTAGGCTTCAGCAATAAGGCGGGGTTTGTGCGTGACTCCTGATGACGATGGTTAATGCACGTGCTTGTCTGATAGGTTTGTTATTTTAGTGTATCAAGTGTGTGTAGAAGAAAATGTAATAACACATGGATCTTCCTGGAGTAAGTTATAATAATAGACTACTGACTAACATAAATAATTAATCAGTTCCTGGTTTGACAACAGGCTGACCTTGTTATATGCAGCATTTTAGTCTTTTTAGACATTGGTGCTGCTTTTGATAGCATTTGGCTCTTTTGGATAGACTATTGCTTGTTGACTATAGATTACCAGCAGAAATGGGCAATTGCTCACATATGAACAAATACACTCACCGGCCACTTTATTAGGTACACCTTACTAGTACCGGGTTGGACCCCCTTTTGCCTTCAGAACTGCCTTAATCCTTCATGATGCGAATCTCCCGTTTCACCACATCCCAAAGGTGCTCTATTGGATTGAGATATGGTGACTGTGGAGGCCATTTGAGTACAGTGAACTCATTGTCATGTTCAAGAAGCCAGTCTGAGATGATTCGCGCTTTATGACATGGCGAGTTATCCTGCTGGAAGTAGCCATCAGAAGATGGGTCCACTGTGGTCATAAAGGGATGGACATGGTCAGCAGCAATACTCAGGTGGGCTGTGGTGTTGACACAATGCTCAATTGGTACTAATGGGCCCAAAGTATACCAAGAAAATATCCCCCACGTCATTACACCACCACCACCAGCCTGAACCGCTGATACAAGGCAGGATAGATCCATGCTTTCATGTTGTTGATGCCAAATTCTGACCCTACCATCTGAATATCGCAGCAAAAATCGAGACTCATCAGACCAGGCAACGTTTTCCCAATCTTCTATTGTCCAATTTTGTTAAGCCTGTGCGAATTGTAACCTCAGTTTCCTGTTCTTAGCTGACAGGAGTGGCACCCGGTGTGGTCTTCTGGTGCTGTAGCGCATCTGCCTCAAGGTTTGACGTGTTGTGCATTCAGAGATGCTCTTCTGCAGACCTTGGTTGTAACGAGTGGTTATTTGAGTTACTGTTGCCTTTCTATCAGCTGGAACCAGTCTGGCTATTCTCCTCTGACCTCTGACATCAACAAGGCATTTGCCTCCACAGAACTGCCGCTCACTGGATATTTTCTCTTTTTCAGACCATTCTCTGTAAACCCTAGAGATGGTTGTGCGTGAAAATCCCAGTAGATCAGCAGTTTCTGAAATGCTCAGACCAGCTCGTCTGGAAACAACAACCATGCCACGTTCAAAGTCACTTAAATCACCTTTCTTCCTCATTTTTCAAGACGATTTGCAGCAGATCGTCTTGACCATGTCTACATGCCTAAAGGCATGGAGTTGCTGCCATGTGATTGGCTGATTAGAAATTTGCGTTAACGAGCAGTTGGACAGGTGTACCTAATAAAGTGGCCAGTGAGTGTATGGTCTGTTCCAAATTGCATATTATCGCCCTCTGACGGGCATTTCGGAGTGAAAACAATCGTGGCCACCAAACTGAAGTGTCATTCCAAGCCAAAGTGCTCAAAGCTGGCCACTTTTTTCAGAATGAATGATTTGATTTGATGTGGGTCGCCACAGCGGAATGAACGTCTAACTATTCCAGCATATGTTTAACGCAGCGGATGTCTTTCCAGCCGCAACCCAGTGCTGGAAAACACTCATACACTCTCACATTCACACACAGTCATACACTATTACCAATTTAGTTTATTCAATTCACCTCTAGCGCATGTCTTTGGACTATGAGGGAAACTGGAGCACTCGGAGGAAACCCACGCCAACATGGGGAGAACGTGCAAACTCTACACAGAAAATACCAAATGGCCCAGCCTGGGCTCAAACCAGCAACCTTCTTGCTGTGAGGAGATCATGCGCCCCAAATGTAATTATGTTACACCTAAATAAATTTATCAAGGAACAGGATGCAGAATGTTAGGTTTCACTGAAATGTTTATATTGGATTCTTATGTATAGCCCAAGGAAAAGGAACAAATAAAATTGAGGAAATGCTAATCATGTTTAAAATGTTTTGCATACACTCTAAGTAATGCTTGACTATTTCAACCCATTTTAAATAAAATATAGACTAAAAAAACAACTGCTTTATATGTTAATTTATTGAATTAAACGTAAAGCCTACCTTTAAACCAATGGTTGATTTGTCCGTATTTTACTCACACTTGATTGAAATAACCCAGATAGTTTTAGAGTTTTAGGCTATGAAGTTCCAGAGAAATCCCCTAAGGGTGTTGACTCTCTGCCTTTCATGGTTTATTGAACTACAGCAGAACAAATAGTGCTCTGTTGATAACTAAGTGGAAATTTAACCACAAATTTCCTCTTAACATCACAGGACGTATTTTTTATTTGTCATTTTTTTGGCAGCACTATCTATGTCTATATTAGTCTGTTGGGGTCAGAAGTCAAATACAAATATCACAACACGTCTCCTTCTCTGGTGGATCATGACAGAAGGTAAGATCCGACATCATGAACCCAACAACAGTGTATTAACCCATTGACCTTGATTTTTTAGAAAGTGTTAAAAGAACACTCCAATACAAATCCACTAGAGTAAAACAGTTAATGATTTGATGAATTATGCTAAGCTAAGCTAAAAGTGCTCTCGCCAGATCCGTATATTGGCTGAATGGACTCAAAAATGGTAAAACTCAACTTTTGGGGTAAATAGTCAAGGTTTAAATAGTCAAAATTAACGAAACTCTCTTTAAAATATTTTAGATGCTAATAGTCTAATCCGATTTGATGACTTATGCTAAGCTAAGCTAAAAGTGCTCTCGCCAGACCCGTATATTGGCTGAATGGATTCAAAAATGGTAAAACTCAACTTTTGAGGTAAATAGTCAAGCTTTGAATAGTAAAATTAACAAAACTCTTTTTAATTTTTTTTAGATGCTAATGGTCTAATCCGATTTAATGATTCATGCTAAGCTAAGCTAAAAGTGCTCTCGCCAGACCCGTATATTAACTGAATGGCTTCAAAAATGGTAAAACTCAACTTTTGAGGTAAATAGTCAAGCTTTGAATAGTAAAATTAATGAAAATCTCTTTAATTTTTTTAGATGCTATTGGTCTAATCCGATTTGATGATTTATGCTAAGCTATGCTAAAAGTGCTCTCGCCAGACCCGTATATTGGCTGAATAGATTCATAAATGGTAAAACTCAACTTTTGAGGTAAATAATCAAGCTTTGAATGGTAAAATTAATGAAAATCTCTTTAAATTTCTTTTTAGATGCTAATGGTCTAATCCGATTTGATGAATTATGCTAAGCTAAGCTAAAAATGCTCTCACCAGACCCAGATATTGGCTGAATGGAATAAAAAAGTTGAAACTCGTCTTTTTAACTCTATAAGATTTGTAAAATGAGCCTAAAAGTAAAGTATTCCTCTATATGAATAAGAATAATTCATCCCAAAATGAACACTCTCTATTTACTCTCCCTCAAGTGGTTCCAAATCTTTATAAGTTTTCTTTCCTATGAACACAAAAAAGATATTTAATAATCCTGTAATCAATGATATCCATAAACAAATATGGATTTTAATACTTACAGGTTTCCAGCTTTCTTTAAATTACATATATTTTTTTGTGTTCAACGGAAGAAAGTCAAACATGTTTGGAACAAGTAAATGGCGAGTAAATGATGACAGAATTTTCAGTTTTGGGTGAACTATCCTGCTGTGTTAGCAGGGAAAGGCTCTGATGTATCGGTCAGTCATGCAAAAAGAGAGAAAATGCAAGCATCTTGAACTCTTTCTGGGTTTAATTCCATCTTTAGATGGCATGTTAGATGTATACACGACAAATAAAACTGATAAAAGAATTGTTTTTGCTTTAGCTGTTGCCTTATCATGGAAAATATTATATCCAAGTATCGATTCTCAGAAGAGTTAATTGTTATACATAAACAACAGAGTTTTTGTTCTTTGATTGTGTGTCTACGTTACAGGTTGTCTGGGAATGAAGTTTCGAGGATTAAAATATCATCAAGAATCACCTCAATCAAATCTTCATGAATAAGAGTCACGTTATCAACAAGATACATGAGCAATAACATCAGCATTAACTGGTATGGTGTAAACATGCTGTGTGTGTACAGGGATGACATTAATATCAGTCACAGATGCTTATCCTGAAAATTAAACAGAGACTAAACAGGTTTTGTAATGTAATGCTGCCTCAATTATTTTTTTAACCAGGATTAATATATTTATTTTGATCTATAGATGTAAAACACTCATGTTAAATTCAATATACTCAGTCAAATTGATTGTATTTATTTGTCAAATTTGCCAGCAATTTTTAAGTGAAAATTATTTTGGGCGTGCATAAGTTCGTGCATTTGTATTATTACTCAAAGCCCTTCGGATATGTGGTTCAGTGAAGTAAATAGCACAATAATACAGCTTAGTCTGATTAAAACATTCGTTTTTTTACGCAAACATTTTTGTTTTGATGTATGTCATTTTATGCTCTGTTTTATAGAAATAAATTCCATAATAATAATACTTACAGATGTTGACAGGTTTATCGACTGTTTCCTCAAACCTAAAACACTTGGTTACTGTGTATAATTTCTATGTGTGCATCCTAAAGTCTCTAATGATCATTAAATAACTGTTATTATAGTTTAATATATATTCATATAATTGCCTGTGATGTTAAAGCTAATTTTTGATGATCCTTCAGAAATCATTTTAACACTTCTTATCATTATTAATAGTGAAAACGGTATAATTTCTATGTCTGTGTATTAATGTGTCTAACGGACATCAAGGTTTTGTTTATTTGATCAAAATACAGTAAAACATCATCATTCATTTTCTTTTAGGCTTAGTCCCTTTATTAATCAGGGGTCACAGTCGCCATAGCAGAATGAATCCAGCATGTTTTACGCAGCGGATGCCCTTCCACCTGCAACCCATCACTGGGAAACACCCATACACTCTCATTCGCACACATGCACTATGGCCAATTTAGTTCATCAATTTGCATGTCTTTGGACTTGTGGGGGAAACCGAAGCACCCAGATGAAACCCACGTGAACACGGGAAGAACATGCAAACTCCACACAGAAATGCCAACTGTCCCAGCCGAGGCTCGAACCAGCGACCTTCTTGCTGTGAGGCGATTGTGCTACCCACACTCTCAGAAATAAAGGTACACGAGTTGTCACTGGGGTGGTACCTTTTTAAAAGGTACAAATTTGTACCTAAAAAGTCCATACCTCAAGGGTATATATTAGTACCTAAAAAGTACAAAAGTGTTCCTCTTAAAATTTGTAGGTACTAATATATACTTTTGAGGTACCAATATGGACCCCTCAAGTACAATTGTGTACCTTTAGAAAAGGTACCATACCAGTGACAGCTCTCGTACCTTTATTTCTGAGAGTGCACTGTGCCACCGTGACGCCCCGGCTGCAGACTGTAATATATTTTAATATATATCGATGTAATTGCCTGTGATGTTACATCTAATTTTTGATGATCTTTCACAAATAATTGTAATATTTCTTATCATTCCCTGTGGGCTCACAGCCTGGCTATGCTTATCAAGCTGGTTTTAGCTGGTCGACCAGCCTGGTTTTAGAGGGGTTTTGGCCATTTCCAGCCTGGTCTTAGCTGGTCAGGCTGGAAAATTACCAGCTAAATCCAACTTGACCAGTCTGGCTTAAACTGGACATAGCTGGTTTTGGCTGGGCTCACAGCCTGGCTAGGCTTATTAAGCTGGTTTTAGCTGGTCATCTCCCAGCCTGACCAGCTGGCTGATCTGGAAACCAGCCTGGAAATGGCCAAACCCCCTCTGAAACCAGGCCAGTCAGCCAGCTAATACTAGCTAACCATCCTAGGCTGGTTTAAGCTGGATTTTTCAGCAGGGTTATTAATGGTGAAAACGGTTTAATATTTTTTGAAGAAAAAAACGAGTACACCATCCTTTAAACATAATGGTTCTAAGGAAACTAACTCAGTATGGATGCATAAAAATATGTAAAGTGATAATACACAATTTCATAATATTTAAAACTATATATTTTACTTCAAATAAACGCTGCTCTTCTGAACTTTCTGTGAAAAGAAACCGCGCTCTCTCCATGGCGCAAACTGCCCTCTAGTGGACACAGACACACACTGTTCACTGAGAATCCTCTATTTATTTCGTCACTTTTGCTTTACCTATCCAAAAACAACACACAGACAGACATAGGCTGTTTCTCAATTCCAATAACGCAGAGAACGGACTTGCGTTCTTGTGGAGAGCGGTCTTGCCAGGTGTCCTTGGAATATAAACATGCATCGGTGCGTCCTCGATATCAAGAACACATCCGGGAAGTTCTTGCGGTCTTGAGTTTTGGAACTGAACTTTGGCAGCTGATGATGACGTTACACGAGCACATGAGGACGCAAGAACGCATATTTAGAAACAGCCATAGCTTCAAAGAAAAGACGAATATATAAAAAAAGTCACGCGCAAAATATCCATTTTGTGACCAATAACATTAGTGGGCAATATAAAATATACGTATTAATTTTACATTAAAGTAAGCTACTTTACATCTCTGACCCTGCATGTACAGTACCCTACAGTACATTCACATCCACAGCTGGTTAATTTCAGCTATGCTAAAGCTTGTACTATTTTGTGCTGACCTCCACATATACAGTAGCCCTCGATATTTTGTTAAAAAAAGATCGAAAAAGATCGATTTAAATATCCATTTTGTGACCCATACATTTTATAGTGAAATACGTGTTCATTTTACATTAAAGTAAGCTACTCTACAAAGTCTCTGACCCTACATCAGTTCCACAGCTGCTTGCAATCAATGATGTGATTGAAAACTTACTAAGGAAGAGCTGCGGCGAACAACTTGATCAGTTCTCCGGCCACGCAAATGCTCAAACTGATCCAGAATCAGGTCAGCACATAATAACACACTTCTCGACACAAAAGTGAAACTTAATTAGCACACAAACATGCTTAAAGCACCAAACAATATCTTTTTCATTTCTATGAATTAGCATAGGCTACATGTGAATAATTTCAGCTAAAGCTAATGAACGTATGTTAGCGTAATGTTTTGTGCTGACCTTTATAGGCCTCTGTATTTTGTTTTGCAATGAATTATTGAATGTAGCTAACGCCATTTCATTACAAAAACTTGGGTCTAGGACTTATCAGGCACATTAATAAAGAAATTAAGTATGTCCTCCCTAAAACCTTTTTTTTTTTTTTTTACACACAAAACTGAGTAATTTTTCCTATTTTCTTCGACAAAATGAACATTAAGGATAACGTTAGCTCCTTTAAAGCAAACCGTTTGTCTGTTAGAAAGTGTAGGCTAAGCAAACTGTTTGTATTGTTGTCATTATGTGGCATTAAATGTGAAAGTCATGTTTGTTTCTGTCTTGCTAACAATGAAGCTTGTTATTAAGAAATTTTTAGGCTAGTTAAATTTGATCAGATAAGAAAAATATCAACTAAACATTCTGCTTCGGTTCTTTCCAAATTGAACAATCATACTTTAGCTTACATTAAAATGTTTGCTCTTATGAGTTTATCTGATCTTCAAAAGTAGATGTTCTTAAAAATTTAACAGGCATTATAAACACCTAGCTGATCCTTTTTGTCCTTAAAAACAAAGAAACCTGAAATTTGCTTGGATAAATCAGATTAAATTTAAAAGCTTTCTTTAAATATAAGCAGAGATGTATAGTAACGAAGTAGAACTACTTTACTACTGTACTTAAGTAAAAGGTTGTATCTGTACTCTATACTGGAGTATTGTTTTTTTCTCCTACTTCTACTTTTACTTCAGTACATATTTTCGATGAGCTTAATACTTTTACTCCAGCAGATTTTTTTATGTGTTGCATAGTTACTCGTTACAATTACAGTATAAAAATTTTACGAATCAATCATTCAGTGATCAGACGATCAAACAGTGCTGCCTGCCTGCAATGAGAGCACTTTAGTTTGTTTTAGACATGGAAAACCCAGAAATTCCACCTTCAACTCCTTCACTTTCAACTGTTCGTGGCGATGAGGAAAAAGACCACCCGTGACCCTATTTAGAGCCAATGTTTGCGTTTGTCGGAGTGAAAGACAGTTCATATAGAATGAAGTGCATACTCTACCGTCGGATTTGAAGAAACATGTCAAGTTAAAGATAATATAATACACAAAACAGCAGTTTGAGCTATCCATAAGAGCTAGATAAGTTAACTACCGTTAGCTACCCGCGGTTCATATCATGCTGCAATGTTCACATAACGTTAACTGTCTATCATAAAGGCTGTCACGCTGAATGTTGTTTTTGGCCCGTCATATATATATATATATATATATATATTCTGTGCCCCAAAAAAGATATTTAAAATAAACAAAACAATATGTCTTTTGACTGCTTTTTCAAAAAATAACTACATAACGCAATACTTGTACTTTTACTTTCAGTACTTGAGTAGCACATTTTTAAATAAACTACTTGCAATACTTAAGTACAAAAAATGTTGAATACTTTAGTACTTCCACTTAAGTATTGTGCTTAAAGAGCACTTCAGCTTCTACTCAAGTCACTTTTTTGACAGAGCACTTGTACTTTTACTTAAGTCTGGGTCTCTAGTACTTTATACATCTCTGAATATAAGCTTATTTTTATGCAAACATATTTTTTTTTTCTATGCAACAAAAAGGTTTCCAGAAACATAAAGCCTTCGATTGTAAAACTGAGAGTAATAAAGCTCATACATTAAATGTGAATGTTGATTTAGTGTTAATTTCACAACTCTAAACTGATCATTTGTTTAAACTGATGTGTTTATTTATGCACTGACTAATCATGATTTCATAATTCTTTGGTACTAAAATGACCCAAACTTCAATGTTGTGTTCAGTAGAACAAATCTGAAGAACATTTCGAAACTGTATTAAAGGCATAGGTCATGTAAAAATGAAAATGTGCTCACTATTTACTCAACCTCAAGTACTCAACCATTATGATTTTCTTTCTTCTGTTGAACAAAAAAAAAAGATATTCTGAAGAAAACCTATAACCATTGACTGACAAATACTGGAAAACAAATACTATGGAAGTCAATGGTTACGGTTTCCAGCTTTCTTCAAAATAACTTCTTTTGTGTTCAACGGAAAGGAAATTCGGACTAAGTAAAGGACGAGTAAAAGATCTATCCCTTTAAGTGACGTGGTTTGTCTCAGAAACAACAACTGTCAAAGGGAAAATTTGAAGTAAATCACATTTATTTGAAGTTGTATTACATCGATGCTGGATTCAGGAGCACAAATAAATGAGTGATTTTTTTAAATTTTTTTTTTCTCTGTTGAGTACAAGTTAAAGCACCAAAGGATTTCTTAAGGTTCAATGACTAAAATCCCACAATCATTTCCGTGTACAAGCCATGATATCATCAACAGCAATAAAATAAGCAAAATACAATAAATATAGGCTACTAGACCATTTGATCATCTTTAGAATGCAGACTTGCTCATCCAGTAACTAATAATAGAGAAAGTGGTAATTCCCGTATTAAGATGCTTATCTTACAGATGATTTTATATCAAATAATTTCTGATATTTTGAAGCAAAACAAGAAAAGTATGTGCTGAGTCATGGTGTAATGATAACTGATTAAAAGCTGTATTTCCCTGTATGAGACTCTGATGTAATACAATTTCAAATGAACACGATTCACTTCAGATTTTCCCTTTGACAGCTGTTGCTGTTACAAAGGCACAGCATGTCATTTAATGCTATTTTGAAATGTTCTTCAGATTTTCTCTACTGAACACAGTGTTGAAGTTCATGACATTTTAGAACTAAAGAAAATATGAAATCATGAACGGTGCATAAATAATTACATCAGTTTTGACATAAATTAATAGTTTAGAACTAGGAGTTACTACTATATGCATTTACATTTAGTGTATGGTAGGCATGGGACGATAACCATTTTCAAGGTATACCGCGGTTTGGAAAAGTCAAGGTTTTAATACCGCCAAAATTTTCTGTAATACCATTCCTAAGGTATGTGTAAGATTTTTTTATTTACTTTTTTTTTTTTTTTTTTAGGACGACACTATCTCCAACACAAAAAAATATCCAAAGATGCCTTTTTAAAATGTAAAGAAATCATTGTTTTTGAACAAATGAAGACAGCAGAATCAATGATTCATGTAAATTATTTAGCCTGACATGTTTACTGCTCCAAAATATTTTTAAAATAAATATATTGTGTTCAAAGGTGGTTTAGAGGTTTAGTTTTGTACCCAGGCAGTTACAAAGAATATATTTTAGAGCAGTGAGCACAATACCGTGAAACTGTGATATTTTTATCCAAGGTTATCTTGTATATAGACATTTTTATCCGTCAGAATCTTATACCGGCCCATGCCCATGTATGATCTTATTACTTTCACAGTTTTAGAATTCCCTTAAAATTCCAGGCTTTATGTTGCAACCGAGGCTCATTGTGGATACATACCTCTGTATACGTTTCTGAAGAGAAATACGCTCAGGAGTTGTTGTTTTTTCAGTTTACCATTCGCATCTATTCTTTTCACGTAAACTCACGCTGTCGACCAACTGACAGACAGCCCCACCAACCCCCTTTCCTAAACCTAACCGATAGTGTTTTCAAAAGCACCGATCACCCTCTTCGCTAAACCCAACCGACAGTGTTTTCAAAAGCAATCCAGAAAAAGAAAAGCCCTCGTGGCTGCTTGATTTTTACTATATTTTCAGATCTTACCATGTCCTCACCCTTTACGTACTTGTTTATTTTAGTTTTCGCCTTTTATTTTTGTTTTACCTGCTTTCTGGAACCGTTCTTCACCGGACTCGAACCCCGTCATCGCGGTCAACTCTGTGCCACCTCCCAACTTCGCCGACGAACGCGGCGAGCCACTGGGCAAACTGGTAACAGCAGAAATGCCGTCCACACGGAGGTAAGTGGTCAGCTGGTAGTGCGAAAAGGAACAGAAGCTGGTGATGGCGTCATACTGCCCTATAGCATTCGTTTTAAAGATTAAATGTAACCATAAGTAGCTCTAGCTACATAATTTGACAATTCCTGAAATGTAGACAGGGGTACGTATTCACAATGACCCAGTGTTGTTTATATGCCTCAGGAAACCGTGTATGAAACTTTTTATGGCACAGAAAAAACAATAATTGCTATCATAAAAATAATAATTTTTCACCTAACAATTTTTTCACCTTCAAAAAATTTGTTTTGCTGCTTGTTAAAACTACCTATTTAAAATGAGTTGAAAGACAATTCATACGTTTTTGTTGCGACAACTTAACCGTTTTATTTTCAATCCACTTAAATTTGTAGAAAACGATTAAGTTAACTTAATTTGTGTTGGGACAACATAAAGGAATTGTGTGGAACCCAGCATATTTTTTTTTCCAGCATATCCTTAATAAGAGCTAAACATTAATCTCAGATGATGATCAATCTGAGAATACACAATGACTTTTTTTCTCTTCTCGCTTTGCATGGTAAGCTGTTGTATTAACGAGAGAGCAAACAGTTATAGTGCATGTTGTAATGTCAAGGGTGTGTAAAAGTGATGTGCTTCCTCCTTGGAGTCATATCTCCTTGCTAAGCTGATCAATACTATACATCTGCTATTAATTCCTCAGGTTTACTATCACTCTTCCGGCAGCTTCTAAACAGAATCTGGAACCAAACCTCCAAACAGACAGGTAGGATAAAATTGAATTTCGCATTGAAAATTGAATTGCATGTCTTTTTAAATCAATAATTTTCATTTTTGTCAAACACAGATAAACATTGTGATGCCAAATTATTGAGGTACAGTTGGTTTTATATTCGCATATTCGTTCATTTGAGTGGTCCCAATATTGTTTACAACACTAATTTGAATATTCGGTCTGAAATCGCATGCAAGTATGACTTCAAAACAACATTAGCACTATTTAATTGACTGTGAACAATGTTGTACTTTGATAGTCATAGGCTGCTAATATGATTCCCATATTTATAATATGCAAATTATACTTTTCTGCAATTATATTGCTAAGGGGAAAGTCTGAATGTGTGAATATAAAACCAAATTTACCTCAATATGTAAATTCACTTGATAAGTGTCTTGTAAAATGTAATATATGAGCAATTCCAACGTTATGGATGACATTTGCAGTAAAAACTCCAAACATAAATTGACAAAGTATATGTTAACATTATATTGAAACATGTGTTTATATTTTCCAAAACAACTAACTACAGAGTTATGGGATCAGAAAAATATCAATCCGTAAACATTTTTTAGATTTTAAATGAGAAAAATAAACATGCGTTATGGATGTGACCAAAAAACGTTAGCGAGATTAGTGTACAAAAATACTGTAGAAGTTCTGTGAATTAAATTGCAAAACCCGAAAGAAACTGCTAATCAAAAGGATGAAAGTTGGCTCGGTATAGAACAAAAATGATTTATTTTACTTTAGATTTTTGCATTTATGTGGGAAAAAGCGTCTTTATGGATGTGACAGATGTGAAATTACTTTGGTAAATCAAATATAATTGTTTAAAACATTTATAGAGATATTTCTGAGTATTTTTACAGTACTGTAAGATACAACCCTACACAAAAAACCTAGAAAAAGTTTTGCTATTTTGGTAAAAACTTAAGTTTTTTCATGGCAAGGTTGACATTTGCATGGAATTGCTCTTATGGACTTACCCTATAGACAATGTTTTTATAGAAACCTAAAAGAGACTAAGTCTGAGACACGATCACAGTGTATATATAGATGTTATGTCAGTTAAATTGTTTTAATGTCATTCTGAAATGTCACATTATTGTAAGTCTGTACAAATTAGCATTATTTGTGATTACAGAAATGTATTACTACACTGTAAAACCCAACAGTCAACTTTATCAAATGAAAGAAGTGAAGTTAACTCAAAATTGACTGAAAGTTAATTCTACTCATTTGAAAAGAGTTTTGAACTCAGTGTTGAAGGTAATGAGTTAATTAAATACCTCATTACTTCAACTTAAATGGAGTAAGTTAACAGTACTAATAGATTAGTTTTTTTAACTCAAATGGTTTGTAGCAATCGGTTTCCTTAAATGGTTTGAGTTGTCTTAACTTATTGGGTTTTACAGTACTCAGTTGGTTTGAGTTCTCTTCATTTATTGGGTTTTACTGTGCTCAAATTGTTTTGTTTACTCAAATGGATTGTTCACAGTGCTCATTAGAATTATTTTTTAACTTTTGTCGCAATCAGTTTCCTCAAATGGTTTGAGTTACCTTAACTTTTTGGGTTTTACAGTGTAATATTACGAAACCAATATTCTTTAAGGAACCAATATACACCTATAAGTTTCAAAATTGCACTTTTTGAAAAGATTTTGTATTTTTCTTCTTCTTCCGAGATTGTTTGTCATGTTAATTTTTAAGTGCAGAAGAAGGGAACTTAAAGTTCATTCCAGTGGTGTGTGCATGCATGTTGGGTAAACTCTTAAATGATGGCCCCCTCCCTTTTTTTAAAGAAAGGGATGAACACTATGTGTATTTAATTGGGCCAGTGGTGTTTGCACACGGTCATTTAACTTCTGCATGGCTTGACTTTGTGCAGTAAATATCATTATGAAATGAATATCACGCACAGAAGAGGTGCAGATCTTGGGATCATTTCTGCTCCACAGACTATAATAAGATAACTTATAAATTCCTTATTTACACATGAAAATGTTATACTGTAACTAGTCTCTCATCTCACACAGAGTCTGTGCCAGTCGTTTCTTCTGTAAACAATCTCCATGGCACAGCTGATTTGCAACAGATAGTAACTGTGGGCCAGAGTGTGTCAACAGCATTATAAGTTTAAAATTGCATTTAGCAAATATTAGCCTATACTGGTACACAGGCCTAAAAGATGAATATAAGATGCATTCAAACTAAGGCAAGCATCATGTTTAAAGATGAGATTAGCTTAGTTTAAAGTAAACATTAAGATGTAATTACAATATATTCAAACATTATGCTACAAAAACTATTTGATTACAATTAACATCTGAAATGAAAACTTTTTTCCTTCCTAAGATAACAGGAAACAGTTGGGTATAGTGCAGTGCTTAAGTTTTAAATATGATATAACACAATTAGTTTTGTTCTTACGATTTCTTGTCAGAGCGATGACATCGAGTGTTGTTATTTTTTTCAGCCCTGGTGCTCGAGCTTTGAGGAAACTAGGCACATGTGCAAAACAATAAAACAGTGCATACCAATGCCTCCCTGAGCCCTCACTCATCCATCACAATGTATGAAACTTGAAAGTGATGCTAGTTTAAATGCAGTCAATAATGCGAACATAGAAAATACACAGTTAATAGCATTTAATAGTCGCAACTTTTTATAATTGTGCTCCAGCTTTTTAATAAGTCACTAATAAGTCACTAACGCACTCGCATTACTAGCAGCACTCGGTAGATCACAAGTTGGATTTTGCAAACTGTTGCTAAGAGGTGTCAGATATTGCAGTAATCCCTGAATCACAATAATGCTGATAATGAAATCGAACGACTCCATTGTTCTGTTTAGAGACATCGCTGCGTTGCAGGTCCTGGGGTCCCCCTCAGTCTTCAGTTGATCCATTGTCACATAGATGTGCTGGTAGTTTTGGATGACAGTACTAATGCACGCATCGTGCTGAGACCAGCGCGTGTCTGAAAACTTTTTTAAACGCTGTTTTGTGCTGCTTTCTCCTAAAAAGGTTTGCAGCCGTTTTGGTGAAGCTGTTATGAAAGATACGATGTCTTGTACAGCATTCAATGTATTTCGAACCAAAGGGATGCGTGTTGAGTGCACTATTGCCAAATTAAGCGCATGGTTTCTGCAATGCACGTAAGTGGCAGCCGGATACAGCTGTTTAATGCGGGCTTGAACACCTCGCACCTTGCCACTTACGTTCCCAGCCCCATCATACCCCTGTCCCACCATATTGCAAGGTTGTAACTTCATTTCTTGTAGCTTCTCCAGCAGTGATTTTGTTAGCGTCTCACCGGTAGTATCAGCAGTGGAAATGAAGCACAAAAAGTCCTCTCGAACGGAGAAGTTGCCAGAGTCACAATCCACATAGCGGACTAGCAACGAAATTTGTTCTGAATTGCTGATGTCAGCCGTTTCATCCGACAGCAGAGCGAACCACTGAGCTTGTTTGCATTTCTCAATTATTGTGTTCTGAATTTGTTTCCCACACAACTCAATAATTTCGTTTTGTATTTGATGCCCACAGTAATTTGCGTTTGAAGGTGCAAGCAGCAAATACTGTTTTAATGTTGCATCACCGTCTGCACGGAATTTAAGAAAGGCATGGAAATTGCTGCGTTCGTCTGTATGACCTCTGAGAGGTACATTTTGCTGTCCGCAAACCGCAATTAAATCAATTATTGCTTTTACACCGTACTTGTTGCGTTCTGTTGTTTCTTGGTGGGAACGATCTAAAGCTGTACAAATTGATTGCGTCTTTCCTGTACACACACTTAAGAAATCTGCTGCACGTAACTGAGCGCTCCGATGTGCTGGAGTGGACAGGTGCTTCATGACATTTTTTTTCACGTTACTCCAGTCACTTAGTGGCTTTGTTCGGAGAGTCATCTCGCCAGAGGAGAAAAGTACGCAGGCCACACAAAACAGACCATCCTGTGATATGCTGTATCTCAGGGTTGGATATAAAGTTTCGTTAAAAAACTCATCAGGGATTTTCCTGTGTTTTCCAAAAATGGATCTTGACGGAGCGACCCAGTCTCTGGGTGGTTTGAATCTACTTTGCAGTGCAGCGAGTTTAACGCAGTCAGCAGCCGATTTAAGCTCATCTGCTTTAAATGTGCCAATATCTGCTACGTTTTTTATTGTTGTAACCGGGCAGCAAGAAGCAGGTACCTCTGGGCTGGCAGAACAAACAGGAGGTTCCATGCGAGTAGCGGTTTCATAAGTAGCAGTTCCATGCGAGGAGGCCGAGCAGCTGGCTGCTGGATCGTCCGATGAAGGCTGGGCCTGAAGTTCCACCGGCTCAGGTGCTGATGAGACTGCGGTCTCCACCCCGTGTGGAGGATAAATATTTGTCTCATTATTTTTAGGCCTTTTGGCAAATGTCTCAATTAAGTTCAGCTGTTTTAGAGAGCGTTTACTCATTTCGAGCCTCGTTTTAAACAATAGCTATCTGAATTGTAATTTTTAGTGGGCGGAAAAACCGCCAACAAAACTAAAGCCAATAGATTTCTTTTTACCCATCCCCCACCATGCAAGTAGGCTACATACACTTTAAAACACACAAACGCACGCCTTTATTTATTCTCATTCTCTCTAGCCTTGTCATTATATCATAATTCATAATGTACACAGTTTAATAATCAATTTAAATTATGTAAAAAATAAAAAAATAATAAAAATAATAAAAATTAATTAATTAAAAACGGCATTAATTCGCGCCCTCTCATGGTAGGTACGCACAGTGCGTACAGCCGTACGGCTGCAGGCGCCACTGCACTTAGCTGACAATCATAAAAAGTTTCTAGCACGGCAGCATCTTCTTGTCATATTTCATAACATAGTTTGCTTATTTTATTCAACAAAACTAGCATAAGTCTAGAATTTAGTGCGAGTTGGTGCTACTTTGCCTTATGGTGAATGCAAGAGACTGTATTATCATCAATAACTACTTTTTAAGCACAAAAGTTCATAACATACAAAAACATAAAAAACTAAATCTTACCTATGAAATGTTCTGCCTTTGTGCTTTGTTTTCTTTGTTTGCTCGTTACTACAACGCAAACACAGCGCTAAAGTCCAGCATCTTCACATTGGCACACTGTCTTGACTAGTGCGGTTGAATGACGTTTGTCCTAGGAGCACTGTACCAATGTGGCGGCGCTATTGACGCATGCTCAGGGTCCCTATGCGATATCTAGTGTATATATCTATGTATCGGAGCTCTGAGGAAACTAGGCGCATGCGCAAAACTATGAAACGGCGCATACCAATGCCTCCCTCAGCCCCTCACTCATCCATCGCAATGTATGAAACTTGAAAGCGATGCTAGTAAATACACGGTTAATAGCATTTAATAGTCGTAACGTTTTATTATTGTGCTCCAGCTTTTTAATGGTCACCATATATTAACGTAATAGCACTAACTATGCTTTATTTTTATTTTTTCAGTTGTAAATATGTTTTCCTTCAGTAGATCTCCGTACATGACAGCGCTCTTCTCTTGTGGAATCTTCTTGCTGTTTATCTTCCTCCAAAACACGGTGATTTACACCTCCATTCAAACAGTTTACTCAACTGGAGGTCTGTGCGCCTGTAAGAAATGTGTGATGGATCTGAACGACGAAGACTGGTTCTTCATGCGCTTCAACCCCACAGTCCCACCTCTGCTGAACAGGAGGAACAGCGCGATGCCATCCGACGTCTACAGTTGGTGGAAGGTAGCTACACAACTTCCGAATAAGTTCATAAAAGTATTATTTGCTAATCCTAATTAGGGAAATCATATTAACAGCCATTACTGACTATCAAAGTACAACACTGTTTACAGTCAATTAAATATTGCTAATGTTTTGAAGGCGTACTAGCATATGATTTCAGACCGAATATTCAAAGTAGGCTAGCATGGTAAACAACATAGGGAGTGTGTCACTGAATGAATCTGTGAATTTAAAACCAGCTTTATCTAAATAAGACAAAGACGCTGATACTGGTTGAGCACTGCAATATTTGCTATAGAAATAACCTTGTTGTATATGATCATTTAAATCGTACAGATGATGGGACCTCCTTATATACACTATAGCCTACATTGGTAAAAAAAAAAAATAGATTAATATTAAGTGGGGATGATGTATAAAGTGGAATGCATTTTTTGTTTGGCTATTAATTTGAATTTATTAAATGGGATAGATAGCCCCTTGAGATGAACCATCTCATTTTCGAGAGGGTCCCTAAGATGTAAATAAATCAAACAGAGTACAACACATCATAACAAACAAGCAGCACACTTCACCTTAAACACTTCCCGCAGTCTAAAGAAGGGCCAAAAACCAAACTTGATTGATGCTAGTGGGCCGAAGGCAGGGGCGATTTTAGGATTTTCATTTTAGGGGGGCTCAGCTCCTTATAAGGTAAAAAAAAAATTCTATATATATTTAATCCTTTCTGTGCAGGACTGTATGGTGTAGTTAATGCCTCACGAGCTGTAAAGTGTTTAATATTGGTAGTTCATTTTAAAAATAAAACAGCGAAATGTTGATTAAGAGTTACATTTTTCGCTGGAGGAAACAGCTGTGCTGATGAGGTGAACGCCGAGAAAACCCGACTGCTCCTCCGTGACATTGGGATACAGGTGATACAAGGTTATCTATATCAAAGAACTGCAAATAAGCAGATATTATAACAGTTTATCAATAAACACACACCTCGCTCTCTTGCTGTCCACGGCTGTGGTTTGCTGATCAAATGAAAAACAAAAGATGGGGAGCCGGACTCTGCCGCCGTTTTCTTATTAAATTTAAAGGGGACTGAGGTGATAGTGTAGTTTATGAGCTAATCGCAAAAGTTTTAGGGGGGCTGAGTAGAAATATAGAGGGGCTACAGCCCCCCTAAAACAGGCCTAGCAACGCCCATGGCCGAAGGTAAATATTTGCCATGGGTAATTTCCTAATTTATTTGATAATGTTTAACAATGACTAGAAAACATTGCTTTATATTAACTAATACACTATTTTTCTGACATTTTATAATGAAGTTATTACAGTAAAAACAAAACCATCTCATTTATAACAGAATTACACTAGTTTTTGCCTTGATTTGCTCACTGATGTCTTCTAGTCCTCTATCCATCGAGTGACTACATTTTATTTACATTTTAAAATAAAACAAGATTCATTTACAACATTTCATTGAAACATTTATTTCAGTTTGCTCTGAATAAAATAAATAAAAAGCAATAAAACAAACAAAAATGTTACGTCAGATAAGAAATGACGATCTCTGTGTTAAAGGCATTCGCCCCAACCCTCTCCATCATTCTCAGTCTCCTCTCAGATGGGATGGTGGGCCAAATCAAAGGTTACAATGTGCCAACTTTGGCCCGCGGGCCCTACCTTGGCATCTCTGGTCTAAAGCCTAAGCAATCAAAAACATATAATCAAAAGTAAATAAATAATAAGCATTTAAATTGGAACCAATATTAATAACTTTTATAAGTTGTTTCCAAAAAAGAAGTTAAATTAGTCCTGAAAAGATTTAATTGATCTAAAAGAAGGAAGATTATTCCAGTCAAAAGGAGCTTTGAATTGAAAAGACCTACGGCCACTTTCTGTTGTAATTCTTGGAACAAAAAGTAACTCTGTTGGATATGACGAAGAAACTAAAACAACTAAAATAAACACATTTAAAAAAAAAAAAAACAAATACCAATGATCTTGTCTATGGACCTTAGCTTGAAGCAAACCAAGAGATTTGAATAATATTCAATTCATGTTTATTTATATAGCACTTTTTACAATGTAGATTGTGTCAAAGCAGCTTAACATAGAAGTTCTAGTAAAGTCTAGTAAAGTATAATATGCAATGATGGGTATATTGACATCTTAAAACAAACCTACATGGAGAGTTGAAGACAGTATTTAAAGGTTTTAAATATCAGATGTATTGTTATAAAAAAAATCTACATAATAATAGGGAAATTTAATTGAGAAACAGAAATTGAAATACGGTTAATAGAACGATAGAGAACCTAAACACATATGACTTTTTAATTATAACATTGACACTATTGACATTAGTGGTCAATCAATATGTTAAGTGTTACGCTAAAATTCTTGCAGTGCTTCTATTTAAAGTAGGCAATAATTGCAGACTTGGGACTAGACATATTAAAAACAAAATTGCTTGATGGTTGTCACCCAACTTTGGTTATTTTGTAAAATTAAATTGAATTAAAATTTTTAACCTTATGGTTGTGTTTTTCCAATTTTGACCAAACGTTGGTATCAAAAAGTAACTTTTTAGTAGTTTAGCTTAAATTTCTCCCTTCTAACTTTTCATCTGCCTGTATCAGTGCATGATTATTTGCTGGCATGACTTTGCAATCAAAAATTGTCGTTATAATAGAAGTCAACGGGGCAAAAACAACCACAAACATAATGAAAGGGTAGTAAATTTGCTAATTTGGGAGTGTTTTGTTGATGTTTTGAAGATTTTCAAAGTATTTTCCCAAAATAGCTTTCAAAACAAAGTTTGTCACCTAAAATCATTTCATTTGCTTAAACACAGAGCGGTTGAAAACTTCCCCAACAGAACACTCTGCTTAAAGCAGCAAATGTGTGTATGTTGGAGTGTGCATGTGTATGCCTGTAGTTTTTGTGTGCTGTGTGTGCTGTTACAGCCTTAATAAAAATAGAAAATTATGAATTTTTTCTTATGTTGGGGTAATTTTATAAAAAGTCACCAAATTTCAAGATGAAAAAACAGTTTAGGACTTTGGGTCATTTTTGACCCATAAGTCAACATGGTTAAAAACTTGTTACGCTTACATTTGTGCTGTTTTGTAGGAAAGTTTGTTTCTGTTGTTCTCAATTGTACAGTAAGTTGCTCTGGAAAAATTTGTCAAAATGATGAAATGTAAATTCATGTCTTGTCTGTGAAAGACTCAGGACCATAAAAGGTTGATTCAATGAATTGACAGGATGTCCTACCTGCATGTCAACCTACATATTTGTGTTTGAAATGAAAAACAGTTAATAGAACGATAAGGAAAATGAGAACAAATGAGAACAACAGAAACAAACAGTCCTACAAAGCAGCTAAAAAGTGTAAAAAGGTTTTAACTATGTTGACTTACGGGTCAAAACTGACCCGCATGCCTAAACAGTTTTTTCATCCTAAAATTGGTTGACCTTTTTCTAAAATGACCCTAACATCAGACAAAAACCGTTTAGGCATACGGGTCATTTTTAACCCATAAATCAACAGGTTTAAAACCTTGTTACACTTTGCTGTTTTGTAGGACTTTGTTTCTGTTGTCCTCATTTGTAAGTTGCTCTGGGAAAATTTGTCTAAATGATGAAATGTAAATTCATGTCTTGTCTGTGAAAGACTCAGGACCATAAAAGGTTGATTCAATGAATTGACAGGATGTCCTACCTGCATGTCAACCTACATATTTGTGTTTGAAATGAAAAACAGTTAATAGAACGATAAGGAAAACTAGACAGTAAAGTTCGTCGAGACAAACTTTGAGGCTGGCTTGACAAAGCTTGCGGGAAATAGTTTATTTAGTTTAAAACAGTTTGAAAAAGTATGGATAGATAGATAGATAGATAGATAGATAGATAGATAGATAGATAGATAGATAGATAGATAGATAGATAGATTAAAACAGTTTGAAAAAATATATAGATAGATAGATAGATAGATAGATAGATAGATAGATAGATAGATAGATAGATAGATAGATAGATAGATAGATAGATTAAAACAGTTTGAAAAAATATAGATAGATAGATAGATAGATAGATAGATAGATAGATAGATAGATAGTTTAAAACAGTTTATAGATAGATAGATAGATAGATAGATAGATAGATAGATAGATAGATAGATAGATAGATAGATAGATAGATAGATAGATAGATAGATAGATAGATCAGCTGTTGTGAATCCCGTATTTCTACGAAATTCACACTTGGCG